>OX451217.1:135314325-135914325 GCA_949628195.1 Phasia obesa
TTAAATAGGATCAGTTACTTTTTTTGGAGTTTTGGCAGATTTTCTAGTCCACTCTCTAGCTATCTGAATGATTATACCACACGGCCAATTAGCTTTTATGGCAGCTCGTCCTCCTTTTCTTTGTTCTCTCTGTTTCCTGTTTTCATTTGAACTTTAACCTAACATTAAGAAATAAAGAATAAATTATTCGATTAAATCATAACGTAAATTCGCATTAACGATTCATAGCCAAATAAAAAATCAGTTTCGGAAGCTTTTTTAAATTCATGAAAAAAAATACTCGATTAAAATACCGAATGCGCTTTATAACCTTTTAACTTAAAATGCAACGTTTGAAAATTTTTAATATTAAAAAAAAACTCAGCTTAGTCTAGATTTGTTAAATTTTCCTTAAATAATATTCCTTTTAAGAAAATAACGGAAAAGTTGTATAAAAATCATTGTCATAGAAATTGAAATTTTTACACAAAATTACATGGTTTTTGCTGTATAAAAATTTTACTTTTTTATTTGCTGTTTTTCTGCTGGTCTTTTAAGCGACCAAAGTAAATATAAAACTACAGCAGTTAAACAACAACAAAAAGAAAGAAACAAATAATTTCAATCCAAAAGTGGAAAATATTTTGCACTTCTTCTTTTCTCTACATCAAACATTTATTTTTTTTTTTTTTTTTTTGTTTTCAGTTAACAAAATCAGTGCAAAAGTATAAAAAATGCTGAAGCTTGTAACTGAACTAAAACTCAAAACTAAATAGCTGACTGTCATTTATTGTTAGAATTCTTCGTAAATGTCATTTCGTGTAATTGAATTTGACATTAATGATGTGATGAACACAGACAAACATGGCACAAATGAAGCAGAATAAACTAAAGATGTGTAAAATAGAAACAGCTGCAAAGAAGCGTTGAAAAGATTTCAAAAGAAGAAAAAATCAACCAGTAAAAGTGTTTATCTAACACTTGTTGGATAAAGAGAATAAGAAAGGTATTCTTACTTTTTTTTGTGTATTAAAGTCACAGCAAATATTTTTAATATAAAATGATTAAATGACAATGACAAAGACAAAGACAAAGTGATTGAAACGCAATTCCTTTGTAAGCTATAATACGAAGAAAGAAGATTAATTTTTTTATCTAGTCTTATAAGAATATTAAAATTTTGTATACAAGAAAAATTGTGTGCAATATTAAAATAAAATATTTTAGTAATTTTAATTAAAAAAAGGGTTTTCGTTCAATTCAAATATGTATAATTAAATAAAAAGCAAATTAATTAATTAGCAAACTTATAAAATTAATAATTAAATCATAAATCGTCTTATAATTTCAATTATAAGCAAAAAAATAATCGATTAAATTATTCGAATAAATTAATCGAATAAGTTATTCGAATAAATTATTCGAATTAATTTTTCGTACAATCTACATAACCTATTCACTGCCAAGCCTAAATTATATGAAGTCATTCCCATTGCTGATTTTTGCTTAATTGTAAAAGATAATTCTCTATAAGAAACAAAATATTATTTTTGTAAAAAAAATTATTTGTAATATTTTTTTAAAGTTTGTAACATATACATACATATATTTATGTTTGTGGCCACAAAAAACTTGCTAATTCAAAAGGCAGCATGTTTAAATATATTAAAAGTAGGGCGACTATGCGTGATACCTTGCCGAATACGAGTATACTTGTCCTTGGGTTAAAACTTAATTCAGTAAGTGACACTTTATTGGAGACTTTTTTTCAAAACTATATTCCGTAATTTTAGTTTTAAATATTTTTTTTTAAATAAAAAAAATTTTCTTGTTTAAAGCTAAAGCTGATAAAGCACAAAATAATCGTTTAATTTATTCATATATGTTATTCGAATAAATTATTCGAATAAGTCATTCGAATAAATTTTTTGTATAATCTACTAAAAACCAAACTAGGCAGCTGACAATTTATCATTTTAAATAATTTTTTTTTTTTTAAATAAAAAATATGTTCTTGTTTAAAGCTATTTTTTTTTTTTTTTTGATTATTTTAATCGAAAAAAAGTTAAAATTAATCGATTAAATTATTCCAATAAATTTTTATTCGAATAAGTTATTCGAATAAATTTTTCGTATAATCTACTTAAATCGAAATTCAGTAGGTGACAATTTATTAGAGACTTTTTTTAAGCTACATATATTCCGTAATTTCAGTTTTATATATATTTTTTTTTTTCAAATAAAAAATTTTTTTTTGTTTAAAGCTATTTTTTTAATTACTTTAATCTAATAAAGCAATAAACAATCGATTTAATTATTCGAATAAATTTTTCGTATAATCAACTTAAAACCAAATTCAGTGAGTGACAATTTATTGGAGACTTTTTTCAAAACTATATTCCGTAATTTTACTTTTAAATATTTTTTTTCTTTTCAAATAAAAAAAAAATTCCTTGTTTAAAGCTAAAACTGATAAAGCAAAAAATAATCGATTTAATTATTCGAATATGTTATTCGAATAAATTATTCGAATAAGTTATTCGAATAAATTTTTCGTATAATGTACTTAAAACCATATTCAGTAAGTGACACTTTATTGGAGGCTATTTTTAAAAACTACATACATATATTCCGTAATTTTAGTTTTAAATATTTTTTTTTCAAATAAAAAAAAATTTCTTGTTTAAAACTGAAGCTGATAAAGCACAAACTAATCGATTAATTTATTCGAATATTTTATTCGAATAAATTGTTCGAATAAGTCATTCGAATAAATTTTTCGTATAATCTACTAAAAACCAAATTCATCAGGTGACAATTTATCGTTTTAAATATTTTTTTTTTTCAAATAAAAAATATGTTCTTGTTTAAAGCAATTTTTTTTTGATTACTTTAATCGAATAAAGTAAAAAATAATCGATTAAATTATTCGAATAAATTTTTATTCGAATAAGTTAATCGAATAAATTTTTCATATAATCTACTTAAAACGAAATTCAGTAAGTGACAATTTATTGGGGATTTTTTTTCAAAATATTTTCAAATATTTTTAATATTTTTTTTTAAATAAAAAAATGTTCTTGCTTAAAGCTATTTTTTTTTTTTTTTTTGATTACTTTGATCGAATAAAGCAATAAATAGTCGATTAAATTATTCGAATATGTTATTCGAATAAATTATTATTCAAATAAGTTATTCGAATAAATTTTTCGTATAATCCACTTAAAAGTTTTTTCAAAACTGTATTCCGTAATTTTAGTTTTACATATTTTTATTTCAACTAAAAAAATTTTTCTTGTTTAAAGCTATTAATTTTTTTTTTATATTTTTTTAAATAAAAAAATCTTCTTGCTTAGAGGTATTTTTTTATTACTTTAATCGAATATAGCAATAAATAATCGATTAAATTATTCGAATATGTCAATCGAATAAATTATTCGAATAAGTTATTCGTATATATTTTTCATATAATCTACTTAAAACCAAATTCAATAAGTGACAATAAGACTTTTTTTCAAAACCGTATTTTTACTCAAATAAAAATAATTACTTGTTTAAAGCTATTTTTTTTAATATTTAAATCGAATAAAACAGCATAAAAAAATATACAAATAAATATTGTATGCTTTTCTAAATTGTGTTCTATATATTGTATGCATTTTAACTTTTTTATAAAGATATATGTATGTATATAGAAGTAGTCGATTAAGCACACAAAAAATACTCGGTTAGTGTAATCGATATGTCATAATAATCGATATTGTAATAAAAAAAAATAAGTAAAATTCTCTTCGAAAGTTTAAGCAAATAAATGCTTTAAAACTTTTTATTACAAATAATGAAAATGTACCCAAAGAAATAATAATAATCGATTCTATACTTACACGAATAATATAATTTGAATGTTTTTTTAATTATGATTAGTGTTTGTAATTAATCATGTTCTTTATAAAAATACACAAAAAAAAAATTGACAAATAGCATATTCGGTTAAGTGATTAACGGATTATATGTGTTAACAATTTCATTTCGTGTTTCGTTTTCTATTTTCTTGTCCTTGAAAGTAAATGACTTAAACTAAAATTGGTATAAATACCCGTTTAAGTTATTTATTTGACTGACTCACGTAATTATTCGAATAATCGGTTCACACTTAAACGAAAAAAATATGTTTTTTTTTTTAATTCAGGTTTAATGTTTTTAAAGCTTATAAGTTTCATTTGTAATATTCGAATAAAAATCCGAATAATTTATTCGATTAATAAAAAAAACTTTTTAACAAAAAATCTTAAAAAATACTAAATTTCACTATAAAAATAATTAATACTTTGTGTCGAAAACTAGTTTTTATTTTAGTAATTTTCCATTTAAACTTGAAATTAATTTAAATTAATTATTTGCCTTTCCTTCTAATTTATAATTAATCAGTTATTTTAAAGCTTCATAAAAACTTATGTAAAAATATGTTTAGTCATTAAATATTTAATTTAAATCTATTAACAGTTTAAAACAATAACGTTAATTTATTATTTTTGCCCTAACATATCCTCAAACATGAAAAAACACACATTTCACAGTTAAAATTGTTCTGTTGCTGATGCTGTCACGCCGTAGTATTTAATGATGCGTTAAAAATAATGGCAACATTTAACACTATTTTATTTTACAAGAATTTTTTTACATATAATATCAAATAACAACAAAATACATTAAATGCATGCAAAAACATAAATAAATTACGGCTTTTTTTAATTAATACTAACAGCAGTCTGTAAAAAAAAGTAAGTTGAATTAAGGTGACCTGGCCTGTTCAGTCAAAAAAATAAATTGCTAAAAAAAAAGAATAGTAGCCTGACCACCTTAATTTCCACAACAGTGACCTTAGAACCCATAATTAATGAATTCTTGCTAAAGAGCAAATAATAAAAGCCAACAAAATAAAAAAAAAAACTCAACATTAGTAACACACAAATAAAACATTATAATGTTACAATAGCAATTACAACAAAAACAGCCATAAAATAATTGCAAACAAATAACAGAACAAAAGAACGAACAGGAGAACAAAAAATACTTTGTTGCAGAAAAAGCTTAAATATAAATCATTATGGAAGTAAAACAACAAAACCATACACTGAATACACAAGTAATAATAATAATAAATAAAAAAAAAAAATTTCAGAAAAAACATGAGAAAATGTTAAATAAAAAACGTCGTTTCCTTAGACGTATGAGTAATATTAATTAATTTAAAAATTTCAAAAATTGGTAGAAACTCTCCAAACTAAGATATGAATATTTTAAAATAAACCGAAATTCAACAGTATGCAAAACTATGTTCTTAAATATTTTAGGCTTACTTATATCGTATATAAAGGAATACAATTAAACCAATAAACTTTTTACTAAGATGCTAATTGCGCTACTGCTAATCGCTTTTTCCTTGTGGAGCAATAATCAATGATCGAAATAAATAGATCATAGAGGTGATTTTTATAAAGAAAGAAAGCTAGAAGAAACTTAACAAAGCGGTGGTTTGATTCTTTAAAATTAATGAAAAAATGAAAGTTAACTTAGACGTATACGTAATATGAATTGGTGGCGAAATTTTCAAAAATTATTTAAAATATTTTATGTTAAAAACAAAATCCGAAATTAGAGCATATTCAGCTATTTCTTTTATTTCTAGATCTGTATTACGGGTTTTGTTTCTATGTTAAGCAAAAATTTTAAAATTAAAAAATGTATTAAACCTAAGATTTTTATTATTTTACGAAAAATAAAAAAACTGATAGGAATTGAATTGATTCATAGGAATTGAAAATTCATATTAAACTTTTAAAAATATGTTTTTTGAAACTCTCTCTATGACTAGCTTAAATAGATTGTTTTATTGAATTGATCATGTCACAGAAGCGTCTTGAATTATTTAAAAAAAATTTAATAACTATTCGTTCTAAGTTTTAACTGA
Organism: Phasia obesa; assembly: GCA_949628195.1. Lineage (NCBI taxonomy): Eukaryota > Metazoa > Arthropoda > Insecta > Diptera > Tachinidae > Phasia > Phasia obesa. Next base: position 135,320,276 of record OX451217.1, read on the forward strand.
CATAAATTTATATAAACGTCAATTGGTATGTCAATTTGTAATACCGAAAATTGTATATTTTTAAATTAATTTACCTGGACGTATGATTAATATTAATTATTATTCTTTTTAAATCCTTTAAAAATATAAAAAATTTTAAATAAAAAAAAACTAGTAAAAACCGACATTAGAATACATTCTACTATACCTTTGTGCACAAAGTTTTCAAATTAATCTATACATATAATAAAATAGTATCTTATTTCCGTCTGGCTGTCTGTCTGCTTTTCATTTGTGTTCGCATCACGTAAAAAATACTGGATGGATTTTAACAAAATTTTGTGAAGGGGTACCCTAATATACTGATTCCAATATAGGATACTTTTATTTCCAAGAGAAAGAGTACAAAAAGCAATTTCCGGTTTAAAGGTACTGAAATTTTTGGTTTAAAAATGGATTATTTTCAACATAGTTATTTTTTAACACGATTATATTTTCAACACGCCATTTTATTTTTAAAATTTTCAGTTTAAAACTGGGATATTTTTAACTCGGTTATTTTTCAACTATTGCGCAACAGATGGCGCCAGTTGAATAAAATTTGTATTTGATCTTTAGTTTGTGCATTTGCATTAAAATATTTTAAACAACTCTTACAGAGGTCTACAATAATTTTTAGAATTTTTTATAAATTTTAGAATTTTATCCAGGGATGGTTACCTTTATATAAAGTAAATACCTAAAGCATAACTGAAGTACTATACAAGTGAGAGTCTTTCAATTGGTGTGGAATACTTTCAAATCAAAATCGAGCAAATCATTGTCAGGACGCCCACGACGTGTCGGGCACAGCTAGTTTATATATAAAATTGTGAAATTAATCTATTTAAACTTATGAATAATATTAAACGCTGTTAAGAGTTTTTGAAATGGTATAATTCAGATATTAAAATTCCAGCAATAACTAGTATTACATTACAAATAATAAAAACTTAAAAAAAATATTTTCATTAATTTAATAAAAATCTATACATATAATAAAACAGAAACTAATTTCCTGTATGTTTGTCTGTCTGTCTGACTGTCTTTATCTTTGTGATCGCATCACGTAAAAACTACATGATGGATTTTAACAACAATTTTGGAAGGAGGTATCCTAATTCCAATATAGGATGCTCCTTTTCCGAAAAAATATTAATTATTTCCAAGAGAAAGTGGAGAAAGTACAACGATTTTTTTACCGATTTAAAGTTATTGCATACTTTAAGGCAGTACATTTTAAGCAATGTTGGCCAACAGATGGCGCTATTGTAAAATAATGAGTAACTCTTTTCCTGTCTGTCTCTTACAAAGCTTTACAATAATTTTAAGAATTTTATATAAATTTTAGAATTTTATCCAGGGATGGGTAATTTTATATAAAGTAAATACATAAGAATCTTAAAATCTGTGGATTACTTTCAAAGCAAAATCGAAAAAAAATAGTGTCAGCACGCACACAACGTGTGTGGAAAAGCTAGTAAAAAATAATAAAGTAAAATATAAAATATAAACGTATGATTGGTGTTAATAAATTTAAAAAAAGAACACATTTTTTTACCATTATTAAAGCAATAAACTATCGTCTTTTTTAACAATAGTTCAAGAAGTAATTTAAATTACAAAAAAATACTCAAACGCTTAAATTAATTTGTTGAAGTTTATACCTTCAATGGGTTTTTATAAAATTGATATTTAGGGGCAAATTCATAAAAAAAAATATTTTTATTTTTTAAAAGGTTTATAAAAAAAATTTTTAAACTAAATTTTGTTGCATAAATCTTTGATAACTCAAATATCATTTTTATGAATATGGCCCTGAAAATTTAGAAATATAATTTATTTATTAAAATTATAACAAAAACTAGAAATAAGCCATATTGAGAGTTTTAATACAAATTAAACTTATATTAAGTTAATATAAAATTTTAATTCATATAATTGTTATATACAAAATTTAGTATAAATCCACAATTAAATCAATATGTGAGCTAAACAAATTTAAAGTCTTAGTTATATTATAAAAGTTATAATTATTTGAAAAATACATTTTATAAATTATATACACGTATGATTAATATTATTGTATTAATGTAGACGTATGATTAATATTAATGTTGACGTATGATAAATATTAATTCTTAAAGACATTTTGTTTAAATTGGAAATGCTGGTTTTTAAAATATTTAATATTTTCACAAAATCCAAAATAAATATGTTTTAGACACTTTATAAACAAATTGTACTTTAATCCTTCTAACAAATAATTCCGTATATCAGTAGCCTTTTAAGCTTGAGCTGTTAGTAAATGAATTGAAAAATATTTAAATTTTTATCAATATACATATCCGAAAAAGTCTTAATTTCTTTCCAGTCTTCCCATTAACTTCAATGGCATGCTAAATCCTTTTACTTTCTTGCATTTCTGTTTGCTATAAAAACAATAATTTACTTTGTTGGCTCAAATTAAATTTAAATATTTAATAATAAACAATTTGTTAGCAAATAGCTGAAAGAAAATTGTTCAAGTTGAACTAAAAATACAAACTTAAAATGAGTATTTTGTAGCTCATATGGAGAAACAAGCAGACCATCAGCAGTGTAATCATTTGGAAAAAATAATAGCTTGCTAACACAGCTGGATTTATAAACATCCATGTTGGATATTGTTACTCTTTACTGCCAGAAGTTACTTTGGTGTTTAAACCAATAGCTATAGCTTTTTCCATAACCGTACGTTACAACAGGCTTTTTATGTAAGCAAGTGTTCCATATGCTTGTATACGTGAATAACTATGTAAAGATGAATTGTAAAATGTGTGGAAACATGTGTGTAAATGTCTATATATATACATTTATATTGGTGTTAAGGCTAACCAACCATCAAACAAACACTGAAAAAAAATACACAGACAACCATAAATTGTATGCCTAATGTCTCCACTACACGTACAGTTTGTAACTCTGTTGTTAAATAACAGGAATATCGGAAATATTTACACTTTTTGTGTCTGCATTCCTGTAATAAATTTTCATTCATACTCACAGGCGCATATACGACACATACTCGTACATAAACTCTTACAATTGCTTTTATACACATACTCTTCCACCTCTCCCGCTCACTCACACTCTCGAAAATATAGCCTTAAATATGGAATGTGTAAATGTGTAGTATTGCAATGTTTATCTTGTTTAAATAGTGCAGTGTATATGTAGTGGTAACTGTATTTGCTGTTATTCTGCAATACAATGGACAAGAGAAAGGGAAACGTATGTTGTACAAAAACTGTAGCATATTTATAGGCACCATAAAATGCAGTGTGGGATAAAATTAAATACAAAGTGTGTGCTTTTTGAACAAAATTTAACGTAATTACCTAATTGAATATAAAAATAATTAAATACAATTAAATATTAAGGATACAAAAGCAAAAACCAACAACAGAAGTTATTTAAACAAAAATTATCGAAATAAAACTTGTAAAATAATTAAACACAAAATTAAAAAGAAAAAAAACACATCTATGAGAAACAAATACTAAAGGAAGAGGAAGTCTTACACTCAAATATAAAAAAATAAAAATAAATAAAAGCTGATTTAAACAAAAACTCTATTAAAAAAATGGTCCTTCGAAACGAGAGTTATGTTAAACCAGAAAAATATTTCTTACTAGCTATTCCCGCCACGTCGTGGGCGTCCTGACAATATTTTGCTTGATTTTGCTTTGAAAGTATTCCACACCAATGGTAAGACTCTTACTTTTATAGTGTTTCAGTTATGGTTTATGTTTTTACTTTATATAAAAATACCCATCCCTGGATAAAATTCTAAAATTTATAAAAAAAAATTCTAAAATTCTAAAAATTATTGTAAAGCTTTGTAAGAGGTGTTTAAAATATTTTAATAACGTTGTAATTCAACAAAGTAAAAATACAAGTTATATTCAATTGGCGCCATCTGTTGCGCAATTTTAAATAAAATATCCCACTTTTTAAAATAAAAGGTGTGCAAACGTGTTGAAAATATCCCAGTTTTAAATGGAAAATGTCAGTACCTTTAAACCGGAAATTGCATATTTTCACTGCTTTTTCTCCACTTTCTCTTGGTAATGAGATATTTTTGTGAAAGAAGTATCCTATATTGAAATCAGGATGATAAGGTACCTTACAAAATTTTGTTAAAATCCAGCCAGTAGTTTTTACGTGATGCGAACGCAAAAGAAAAGCAGACAAACAGACGGAAATGAGTTACCATTTTATTATATGTACATAGATTATAAACACATGGATAAAAGTTGTCGTCATTTGATTCTTCGCTGTTAGTTTTTAAAATAGAAGTACCACTCAGGTAATTAATATCTATATTAATCGTGTAACTTCCTTTGGAAAGGGATAGTAAAGCTTCACTATTGGCAGCGCACGTTAAGTTTATTTTTAGAATAGTGTTGCATTTTAAAACATGGCCTCTGGTGTTATTTAAGACCAGCATTCACTATCCTACACACTCGTACGATTCAATCACTAAAAAATCTGACCGAATTCTGTCCTACTCAAAAAATCGTTTCAAAATGGCGATGTAGATGCCACAATATCATACAAAATTAGATTTTACAACTCTGATCGAATGGAAAAATACTATTTTATTAATTTTTCCAAAAGATTATAAAATCGTACAGATCTGTCACACACATACACTTTTATTCCACACTATCATATTTTTTGAGCATGTAATTTTTGACAAATCGTACGACTGAGTATGATAGTGAATCATGGCCTTTTAGTTTGAAACTAGTATAGCCAATTTATAATTATTTTACTTCGCCCGCGATTTAGTGCTATATGGCGAAGGAGGGTGCTGTGATCTGTACCATTGTAAATAAAATTTAATAAATAACAGAAAAATCGATATTATCACGGCTGTGTATTCAACTCGTGACCATGCTTTAGTAGTCAACGTTATAACCACTTAAGCTACAGCATCAATCATCGCCGTTTGAAGGGCACAGTGCTCATAAGGTTTTTGATCTGGCAATGCTATTATTATGTTTACTAGTTATGTTTGGCATTTTGTCAAATTGCGCAAATTTGCAATCTGAACTATGATGTTCAGTTTTATTATACCTTTGAATCAATCGTCCATTGGAGCTACTGATTCGGTAAACCATAGATCGTTTTCGCATCTCGCTAAGACTTCATATAGGGCGCAGCAAAGAGGCATGTTTGCCTTTGTACTTTAGTTTAGTATTGTAGAGGACCGAAATGAATTAATTGGTTATTAAGCGCAGCAAATTAATCTGTGCCCACCCAATAACTTTGCCTGCCAAGTAGCTGGCATCTTGACAATATTTTGCTTTGAAAGTAATCCACACCCAAATTTTAAGACACTTACTTTTATAGTGCTTCAGGTATGTTTTATTTATGTACTTAATATAGAGGTACCCATCCCTGGGTAATTACACAGGAAAAAAGCTTTATATAAAATTCTAAAATTATTGTAGAGATCTTTAAATAGTGTTTAAAATAAAAGGTGCTGTCAAGTTTGCAGTACCTTTAAATCAGTTCAAATATAGGATATGAGGAGATACTTATATAATAAGGTACCTCCTCACAAAATTTTATTAAAATTCATCCAGTAATTTTTAGGTAATGCGAACACAGACAGACAGACAAAAATTCTAAGAATTTTATTTTTGTATTCCATTCCGTTTACTATCTGCAGTAGCAAAAAAAAATTCGAAAAATATTTATTTCATGTACAGAAATGGTCCTGTTACAATTTTATTATATGTATAGATTTGACGTAAATATCTCTGCCGACGACCTCGTAATATCCCGCTGGTGTACAAACTAATGCTGCATGGGTATCGATTGCACCGTAAATTCCGTCAATAGGCTGCAAACAAATTGGAAGTCATCCCAAAGTTGTGTTATCGCTAAGATGAGGTTCTCTTTTGGATCAACGGACAAGGGAACAAGCAAAATTGGCAGAGGCCACTAGATCTATAAAAATCCACTATTTTGTCTGCTTTATTGGCCGGTATAACTATTTGTCTTTATTTTTTAAGTTTGGGGCCCCGTTTGGATGGAACTGGAGCGCTCAAAATGCGTCCAGCAGTTGAATTTTGCGAAAACGCCTTGTTTCTCAAAATAGTTTAGTAAATTGGACTCTAATCGCGCGATATAGTGCCTTCGCGAGCAGAAAGACAACATAGTAAAGATTGTGGCTGATATGCGGCTCCAGATGCTTAAAAAAGTGGAGCGAAGTCAGACTTTCAGAATACGCTAGCTCAAAGCGTAGCCGTAATAAAACCTAATTTTGGAAACAAACATGTGGAGCGAAGTCAGACTTTCAGAATACGCTAGCTCAAAGCGTAGCCCTAATAAAACCTAATTTTGAAAACAAACATGCTTATCTAAAAAAATGGCCAAGTGCGAGTCGAACATACTCACGAAAGGTTTTTACCTCCGCAGTATAATAAACTCTAAAAAATAAACACTATAAAGAAAGCGGTACTGCTGTATAGAAGCAGTGAATAGCAGTGAAGTAGTATTTTTTTGGAGGTTTAAAGGTTGTGACGTTTTTTTATGCAGTATTTAGCGATTTTGTATTAGTTTTAGCTGGCATATATTATTTAAAGCATCTTATTAAAAGCACACTTTTAGGAGTCATAATATTTATTTAAAAATCACATTTCTTGTATGTGGACCCCATAATTCTTGTCTTTATAAATATTTGTTATTGCAGCGGCCATAACAAAATACCTGCTGTGAAAATTTCAGGTACCTACAATTCCGGCATACAAGCTACAGCTAGATACAAAACCTTTAAATGGACATTATATTACTAATTTGCCCTTCACTGTACTTAAACAAAAGGGCTGCATAAAGGTTTTTCTTTTTTGTTGCTCTTTTGCACATAAAATTGTTAATTGACTGCAATACATATAAAACATACCAAATAGAAACGGAACCAGCACACAGACAGATAGATCCTGATACTAAAATAAATCTTATATACATTTTCCTACTCAGATATATTTTAAATAGAATAGTTTGTTGGTGCAGTTTAGTTACCTTAATTATTTAGTTCACTATAAGTGTTTTGTTTTTTAAGTTTATTACAACCTACATCTTCCCCTGCAACAGCAACAACAACAAAAAATATCAATCTAAATGACTCTGTAACATGGCTAAGTAGTTTTACAATTTCCAAATTTTCAAAGGATATTAATGGGATATTTGTTTTTGTTGCAAATTGTTATAAATTTTCTAGTAAATTTATAAACTTAATCTAGTTGCAATATAAATGGCAAAAAGAAAATAAATTTTGTAAAGTTAATTAAACTAGAAGAAAACACTGCACTAGTGAGAGTGATAATTGTAAAGTCGTAGTAGAAAGCTACTGTAAGGCGAAAAGGAAAATTAATTAAAATAAGTAATAAATTTAAAAAACAAATAGAAAACATAAAAAAAAAACTTAAAACACTTGAGTTGTCAAACACTTCTAACAAGTTTGAAAATTTATTTTGTAAAGCTCAATCGACTTAAAAAAATTTGGGAATTGCCAACAATATTTTGTCTCAAATAACACCTTTGAAGGCATATTTGTAGAAAAATATAAATTATAATCAATAAAACTGGCAACGCGAAAATTTAATATTTATGTCTTAGGCTATAAAATGCATAAATGAAATATTATCCCATATAATTCTATATCGAAAAAAATAAAAAATTGGCAACGCCAAAATTTTACTTTTTAGCTTAAACAACTACATTTTAGTCGTAAAGTAGCTCTGGGTTGGGGAACACGTGCGCGCGTCTTTGTCATTATCGCTTTAAGTCAATCGGCCGTCTTTGTTGCTCGGCCTTCGAGTGGTTTACGTCTCACTCACACTAGCTGATTGGCTTCCTCGAATAGCTGTACTGTTGTACTGTATTGGTGGTTGCTTTAATCACCCACGTGTAATCATTCTGGTTATCGTGTATAACCTATGAATTTTTATTTAATAAGTCGGACATTGGAGGAGCACCATTTTTAAAACTCAATTTTTCACTGACGGAGAACCATTAAACTCAATTTTTCACTGGAGGAGAACCATTAAACTCAAGTTTTTTCACTGAAGGAGCACCATTAAACTCTTATTAATTTTATCTAGCTGAGTCTCACTTCCTATACGAAGGTATAGAACACGTTGCAGATTTTGGCTGTGCCCGCAACTTCGTGAGCGTCCTTGCAATATTTTGTTAGATTTTGCTTTGAAAGCAATCCATACCAGAAACTCTTACTTTTTTAGTGCCGCCTTTTACTATGCTTCAGTTATGGTTATGTATTTACTTTATAAAGCAGCGCCATCTGTTAGTAGTTAGTGCTTCAGTTATGGTTTACAACTTTCACTGCTTTTACTCCACTTTCTCTTGGAAATAAGATATTTGAAACAGGATACAAAGGTACCTCCTCACAAAATTTAGTAGTTTTTACGTGATGCGAACGCAGACAGAAAAACGACAGAGAGAAATGAGTTACTATTTTATAGATAGATATATGTAGATGTATAGATTGTCAATGAGAATTTTAAAATATTTATCTATTACTTATAGCTTGTTTAATTTTTATTCTTCAAAAATTCGACAAAAATCCACCATACGTTACCAACTGTTGGTCAAACTTATATTCAAAAATTTCTCAGTGAATAAAAAATAAATAAAAAATTAAGTTCAAATAATGGATTTACAAGAATACAATGAAAATAATTATTGATTTGCAAAGAAATGTTAATTGATTTGGAATAAAATGTTTCCTAATTTCGGTTTTGTTTCCCGGACATCTAGTAGTTATTTTATTAAATATGTTTAGGGTCAATGCGTTAAGTATACCGGGCAAGGTAACCTCTAAAGTGTTCTTTTCATAATTATTTCGGTCGCTATTGACCTTAAATTCGCCATCCGCACGACAAGACTATATAAAATAAAATCGAGTTGCCATTTTTTTTTTTATTCTCATTTACGCTATTTTTAAAATTTTTTTTCTTTAAAAGAGTTATATTTAGGAATTCAAAAAATATTAAATTGATCCTTAAATATTACCAAAACTTATGTAGGAGTTGCCTTTTTCTTTTCTATTAATCTATTGTAGTCACATAATTTTATATTTTCTGGATTTTATTTTTAAAAGCACAAACCAACAAAAACTGCATTGCCAACTATAAGACAAAACTTGTTTTTAATTAAAAAAAAATTTACTTTCAATTCTCTTTTAAAGAAATGATTATTTTGTTAGCAAGAAAACATTTAAATTCGAATTTGTGGCTAAAACATAACAATTTACAATTAGACAGAAACAGGGAAGACATTTTTTAAATTCTATTTTGATCTTGCTTTAATCTTTTACAATTGGACATAAACAATGCAGACAGATTTTTGTACATTCTATTTTCCGATTTATTAATTTACATGTAGGTTTTAAAATCTGTGATCTCTCATTAAAACGACGACTACTTGAGAAATATATTGCGAAGCAACAAAGAAAAAAGTGAAAATAGAAATGAAAAAATGTCGTGAAATACACACTCTACCTCTTCAAACCCTTGCCCACAAATTTCGTTTGTATGCCCTGTTACTGTCCAATTGTAAAAGGGGTTTAAGAAATAAAATAGAGTTGCCATTTTTTATATTACCAAAAATACGTGGGCGTTGCCATTTTTTCTTTTAATCTATTATTGACACATATTTGTATCTACTGTATTCTCTGTTTATAATCACAAATATATTCATTTATATTAAAGCTGTCAATTTGAACAAAACATAAACATGACGCCGGCAGAGTAGCGGAATTTATTTAGTAGTTTGCTCTACTGCTTACACCTGGTATGAATTCGCCTTGGTTTAGTCATATGAGAAACAACTCAACTTTCTCACAACCAACCTATTTTTAGTATTATGAAATACAATTACTTTTTGGTTGAAATTGTTATGGCGTTACCAACTTAAAGAAAAAAAACTTTATATGAAAATTTGAAAACAAAACAAAAGTATTTTATATGTTTTACTACAAATAAAATAATATAAAACGGATATAAGTACAGATTTTTTTGAACACGAGTCGGAAGACGCTGATATACATATATGTTCTAAGTAAAGAAAACAATCGTTATGAGTCAACTTCTTGATCTTCCCAGTGCAAATTAAGAAAAATAGGGTTTTCAAACTGTTGTGTTGTTGTGACTTTTTATTTTTCTACAAATTTGTTCGAAATCTGTGATTAGTAAAGTTTTTTAAGACAAATTGACAAACTTTATTTACCCGCTTTCCACTGCTACTGATAATTTGTAATTTTTTAATACTTTTATTAACCGCACTAACACTGGATTGTTAAGGCCAGTACGCAGCTCGCCTGAATTTCAGTTTCCCATAAGAAGTATGTGTAAAAAAACAGCCTGAATTTTAGGTTTGAAAATTTTCAGTCAACTTTCCGTTTGGCAGTACGCAGCTAAAAAGAAAACTAAATGGAATTTTCGACTATTACAGGGATGTTCTAACAAAAAGTGTAGACTTTTTTTCTTCAGCTGAAACAAAAATTAAAGTTCAGGCAATTGTTTGGTAACGGAATTTATGACATTTCATGTTTTTTATACATTTAAAATATTTTTTGTTCATTTCTGTGTTGATATAATGTTATTGTGTACAATAAACAATAAAATTTGAAAAACACGACTACATGATTTTTATTTCTACAAACGACCACATGATGAATTTTACTTTTGTAGAAATAAAGTCAAAAAAATCAAAACTGAAATTTCGTAGAGCTGCATACTGGGCTTAAACGGTTAAACTACAACAGAGTTGTACACAATTTAAATTCAATTTAAAATTTTGACAATTTGCGTTGTAATTGATAACACCAAATTGTAAAATATCAACCTAAACCGTAATAGGGGCCATAAAAACAACAACACCGTCATGTTATAAAACAGATTTTATAACAAATGTCTTAACAACCAAGTAAAGACGTGGAAAAAATATTAACAGGGGCAGTCTACACTTAACATTAACATGATGTTAGTGTTAATGTTTATCATTGTATAAACTTTTAACCTTTCAGTTTAAAAAAATCGAGTTGCCAATTTTAATTTATAAATCTTGGTCAAATATTTTTTTTATTTGTTACCCCCTCTTCATTAGCCATCAGCATGTCTTAACATAAGTCATATTAAAAAATAACATTGTTTTTAATACTGTATTTTTTTATATAAAAACGAGGGTTATTTTAAAAAAATAACTTTAAAAATCGCTTTTTGAAATAACGCGTTGCCAACAAAGTAATAAAACAAAATAATTATTAAAATGTAAGTTCTAAGAACAATTAATTTCTTAGAACTTAGATTTTAATAAAGTTGCCAAAAAGTAATATCACTTTTTTATAACAAATAATTCCAACTAAGGTGGACTTATTATCTTTCTTGGGCTTGAGGAACGTTTAGGTTTTTTAACTCCTTAAAAGGATTGGCAGCTCTTTTAAAAACATTTCTAGAAAAGGAAATCTTTCACTTCCGTTAACATAAAAAACTATATTTTCCACTAGATAATTTATCATTTCTTAAGCTCTTTACATAAAAACATTTCGTTTATATACACATCAAATTTAAAAGTCTTAAATTAAATATTTTTTCTTAAACAACAAAATTCATTTGTAAAAAAAAATTCCTTTAAAGTGTTTTCTACATTTTTTGTCTTAATTCCGATTAAACTAATATGGGCGTTTTGTTTAGTTTGTTCGCATTAAATACTTCATTAGCACAAAATCATGGCAATATAAATTGACGGTTTCTGTTACTTCTATTAAAAGAAAAAAAAACAACCACAACTCCAACACACCAAGTTGAACTAAAGTAATAGGAATTAAATAAAAATCAGATACTCCGCACCACTACTCGGACACAAAAGGAGAAAAATAAAAATGTTGAAAAACATTAAAGAAAATAAACAAATACTATGTACCCACGAATGCAATCATGTTAAACATAAACTAAAAATAGAACTGGTAAAAAACTACTGAAATTAATGGAGGGAAGACTACCGTCGATAAAAATGTCAAAAATGTTAAAAAATAATTTTTATAGTGTTTTTAAAAACTAAATAAAAAAGATTTGTTGCCAACTTAAATTTTTAGTTTTTCCTAAATATAAAACGTGCGAATTAGTAAGAACTTACACCTGGGAATTAATTTAAGAAATATTATACATACGAAGGCTTTTACCCATTTATACCATACGCATAAAAGATTTATACAAATTTTGTGTTAAAAAGCAGTTATAAATCATTTTTTTTGTAGGGTTTAAGCAAGGCGAATTGAATACTAGGTAATCGCAATGGGACAACAGCCAAATTAGTTTGTGTTAAAACACCCACAGTTGTCAAAAACCCAAAAAAAATGTATAAGAAAATAAAATAAATTAGTCAAGTGCGAGTTAGACTCACACACGTAGGGTTCCGTGCTATGTTCAGAATAATTTAAAAATTCCAGTTGTTTATTTCTTTATGTCTTATGGGACACCCTTAGATTTTAAAATTAAAGTAATATCCGCGAAAATTGCATCATAATTGGAACACCCTTTAAATTTTAGTATGTAATTGATTTTATAGCGGCCATGGTAATACACTTTCTATTAAAATGTCAGGAGCCCACCTATTGCGATTAAAAAAGTAAGGTAATATTCGTCAAAAACACGTCACTAATGGACACACTTCAATTTTAAGTATTTGTTATAGCGGCCGAAGTAACACATCTACTGTAAACATTTGAAGAGGGTATCTATTACGGTTTATAAAATCATGTCACCGTCGGAACACCCTTTAATTTTATTATTTCTTATAGTGGCCATGGCAACTTCCTTTCTATAAATATATTAAGAGTCTACCTATTGTGATTAAAAAATAAGTCACTATAAGTGAAAAACACGTCACTGTCGAAACACCCTTTAATTTTTAGTAATTGTCATATCGGCCGTGACAACACATCTTCTGTACAAAATTTCAAGAGTTTACCTGTTACGGTTCAAGAAATAAGGCTTTATACATGCAAATCACGTCACTGGCGGAAAACCCTTTAATTTTTACTATTTGTCATAGTGGCCATAGTTATACACCTCCTGTAAAAATTTCAAGATTCATTCAAAACTTAGGCTATATACATGCAAATCACGTCACAATTGAAACACTCTTTAATATTTAAGTTCAATTTTGTATACTTGTTTATAAAACAAACATAGTTTTAATTACTGTCTGCAAATTGTAATTAGTTGACTCTTACAGCTCAAAAAAAGACATAAACGTAACACGTCACTTTTGGAACACCCTACGTTTTAGTATTTTATGCTATAGTGGTTATAGACTTTTGGTAAAATTTTCAAGAGTCTACTTATTATGGTTCAAAACTTAGGCCTTACACGTACAAAGCACACCACTATCGGAACACCCTTTAATATTTAGGTTTATTTTTTTAGAGTTGTTTATAAAGCGAACTAAGGTTTAATTACTGTTTGTAAATTTTTAGTGTATGCCTCCTACAGGTCAAGAAATAAACACATATTCGTAAACAACACCTCTCTATCGGAACACCCTATAAGTGTTAGTATTTGCTAATATGGCGGCCACCGCTATACACCTTCTGTGAAAATTTCAAGAGTCTACCTATTATGGTTCAAAACTTATGCTTTATAACGAGTGATTTTTTAAGAGCTTGAGAACTTTTTTTTTAAAAAAAACGCATAAAATTTGCAAAATCTCATCGGTTCTTTATTTGAAACGTTAGATTGGTCCATGACATTTACTTTTTGAAGATAATTTCATTTAAATGTTGACCGCGGCTGCGTCTTAGGTGGTCCATTCGGAAAGTCCAATTTTGGGCAACTTTTTCGAGCATTTCGGCCGGAATAGCCCGAATTTCTTCGGAAATGTTGTCTTCCAAAGCTGGAATAGTTGCTGGCTTATTTCTGTAGACTTTAGACTTGACGTAGCCCCACAAAAAATAGTCTAAAGGCGTCAAATCGCATGATCTTGGTGGCCAACTTACCGGTCCATTTCTTGAGATGAATTGTTCTCCGAAGTTTTCCCTCAAAATGGCCATAGAATCGCGAGCTGTGTGGCATGTAGCGCCATCTTGTTGAAACCACATGTCAACCAAGTTCAGTTGTTCCATTTTTGGCAACAAAAAGTTTGTTAGCATCGAACGATAGCGATCGCCATTCACCGTAACGTTGCGTCCAACAGCATCTTTGAAAAAATACGGTCCAATGATTCCACCAGCGTACAAACCACACCAAACAGTGCATTTTTCGGGATGCATGGGCAGTTCTTGAACGGCTTCTGGTTGCTCTTCACTCCAAATGCGGCAATTTTGCTTATTTACGTAGCCATTCAACCAGAAATGAGCCTCATCGCTGAACAAAATTTGTCGATAAAACACATTTCGAACCGAACACTGATTTTGGTAATAAAATTCAATGATTTGCAAGCGTTGCTCGTTAGTAAGTCTATTCATGATGAAATGTCAAAGCATACTAAGCATCTTTCTCTTTGGCACCATGTCTGAAATCTCACGTGATCTGTCAAATACTAATGCATGAAAATCCTAACCTCAAAAAAATCACCCATTACATGCCAATCACACCACTATCGGAACACCCTTTAATTTTTAGTTTTATTTTTTTTTTTGTACTTGTTTATATAGTGAACTAAGTTTTAATTACTGTTTGTAAATTTCAAGTGTATCCCTCCTACAGTTAAAGAAATAAACACATTTTCGTGAATAACACCTCTCTATTGGAACACCCTATAAGTTTTAGTATTTGTTGCTATTGCGGCAACAGCTATGCATCATCTGTGAAAATTTCAAGAGTCTACCTATTACGGTTTCAGAGATAAAAGACGCTGACACACGGACAGACATTGTAGCGAAAACAATAGGGTAACGTTTTTACACTTTGTGTACGGAACCCTAAAAAGGAAGAAAATTATTTAGACAAAACACAAAAGTTTTGTTAGTTTTTCCAAAATATATTAAAATATTTAAAGTAAAAAGTGAAAAAACGTGAAAAATAAAAGCATCCAATAAAATAAAAGAACATAATCTGAAAATATAAACAAATTTTAACATAAGAGGGTATAAAACACATATAGAAGAAGATGCTCAACTGGGCTATTAGTTTTACCTCGTATTCAATTCGCGTTTTGTTTAAGTATTGGCGTAGGCAATTTGCTGCTTAAACTTCTTTTATGAACCTTAACATATTTATTTTGGTGACAGTTACACCAATTTTTTTTTTTTGAATTTTGTTTCTCACGTTTTATACTATTAACTTTACCCCCGATCTACATTAGACATAAAAAGATAAACATTATGTTAGTGTTAAGTGTAGACTGTCCATGTTAAAAAACGAGTTTTCTTTTTAAGAAGAAATTAAGATCAAGTTGAAAACTTTTTGCTTCAAAATCATTACAAATTTTATACTTCTTAAAGATGTTTCTTTATAGTTTATTTTTTGTTTTAATTACTAAAAGTCCTAAAAAAACTATCGAATAGCAAATTTTTACTTCAAAATTATTGAAAGCAATGAATTCCTTAATCTTTTTCCATAACAATTTCTTTAAATTAATTGCTACAATTTAATAAAATGTATTGTCAGCTTTAAACGCGTTAACAATTATTTAATTTAAAAATATATGGTTTTTTAATTTATATTTCAATTTAATAATGCATTGCGGATCTTTATCACGGTTTCTCCTTTTATGTTTATTGTCAAAGAAGTGACTCAATGCCCCAGATGTTGCCAACTGTTTGTTTAAGAGCTTCAACTTTCAAAATGTATGTATGTCGCAATTTACATAGGACAGAAACAGGGCAGACATTTTTTGAATTCTCTTTTGCTCTTGCTTAAACAATTTACATTGGACATAAACAAGACAGACAGATTTTTTTCCGCACATGCACATTCTACTAGAAACTCATTAAAATGAGGCCGACTTGAGAAATATAAAGTGAAGCAACAAAGAAAAAAGCGAAAAGCAGAAAAGAGAAACGAAAAAATGTCCAGTACACTAGTCATGAAATACACACTCTACCTCTTCAACCCCTTGCCTACAAATCTCGTCTGTCTGCCCATTTTTCTGTCTAATGTAAATTGCGACTATGTTTGAAATAAAAAAAAATACTTTCCAATTTATACCTTTTTTAGCTTTAAAACAAAAATTTGATTTGTATTAAAACAAGATAAACCGAGTTACCAACTTTTTGTTTTAAAATCGAAATTTAAATTTTTTATATACCTTTTTCCTTAGTAATGTTGTTAATTGATATTTATTACAAAAATTTAGGTTAACGAGTTTTCTGCGTTAAACGCGTTACCAATTGTTTGCTTAAAAATGTTTTTAAATTTAATCTTTAAACAATTAATCGACTAATTAATTTCTACCACGGTGTTAAAGGTTATTATAAATCGGGATTTAAATCAAACCCGTGTTGCCAACTATTAACTTAATAATTATAAAATTTAAAATTTGTATGTTTTAAATAAAAATTTATACTTATTTTATGCTTTAAATCAAAATACTGTTGTCATACCTTTTGGTGAAGACCGTCGTCACTGGCTGTTGTTTTGGTACGTTGGCGAGGCTTTCGATGTGAGGACATCATTTTCAAGCCGTGTTTAAAACAAAGATTTGATTTGTCTGGTTAAGAACCTGTTAAAATCGAGTTACCAATTGTTTATGCCGAAATCAATAATCTTTAATTTGTTATGTAAACTTGGTTTCTCATTAATTTTTGTGTCGATTGATATTAATTGCTAAAATTAAACTAAACGTTTTATCTGCTTAAAAAAACTTTTTATTATAAAAACTTTTTTTTTAATTTTTATAAAAATCATTTATAATTTTATCTTTATTGTTATCAAATTAGTTGTAAGGCCGAAACGTGTTGCCAACTGTTTGTTTAAGAGCTGTACCAAGGTAAATTCATACCAGGTGTGAGCATTACGGCAACAACTACAAAAAAAACAACAACTTTGACGTTCTACTAGCAGATATAAAACAATGTATTTTTGACAAGACATTAGCAAAAAAAGAGGAACAAAAAAATAATTAGCTGGGCTATCGCCTCCACCTAGTATGAATTCGCCTTCAGCTGTACATTTGCAAATTAGCATGTTTCCAATAAGAAAAAATTAATAAGCTTTACAATTAATACATACCTATTTTTTGCTTTATATTTATTGAATCGAGTTGCCAATTTGTCTTTATATTTATTGACATTTGAATTGTTATTAAAGTTTGTTCTTAATAATTTTATCCGGTTGAATAAGTTGCTAGATTTAACCAAGTACCCTTATCTTAAGCAGTGCGTTACCAACTGTCTGTCTGTCTATCTGTAAAAAAATATTTTTTGCATTTTTATGATGACCTTTTATTTTTTATTCAAGTTTATATTATTTTTAACCTAATCTTCATAAAATTCGGTTGTAAGGCAAACTTGGGTTGCCAACTATTTTATAAAATTATAAAAATTACTTTATAAAATTATAACAATTACTTAATAATTTTATAAAAAATACTTAATAAAAAACACTAATATTATTATTTAATTAAATAATAAGTTTAAAAAAGCTGGTTTAACAAAAATCGCGTTAACAACTATTTCTTTTATATCTTAATTTTTAATGGCTTTTTGAACAACCGTGGTAACAATTTTCTTAGAGATTAAAAGGAAATATTTAATTTTTAATAATTTTTTTAAACTAAATTGGCAATTCTTTATGCTGGTTAACCTTCCCCAAAGGCCTGTGTAAATAAACCACCATATTGTTGTTTTCTGTGATTTTATTGTTGTTTATTTTTTTTGTGTGTGTAGCAAAATGTTAGTTACTTACCATATTGTTTGCTATTTGTATGCCTTTGCAACTGTTGTTAGTTGCTGCAGTTTATTTTCTGCTTGCTGCTCTTTAACATTTACAGCAACAACTACAACACCAGCAAGCACATTTAGTTAAAATCAAAGCGTGGGTTGTAAATATTATCAACGCAAAGCGTTTATATCTTTAGCAATGGCCATCTAAATAATGAAAATTGTGTTAAAAAATTCTTTCAACGTTTCACAGTGGGACCATTACAAAACCAAACGAGAAATCCATAGACATGAATTCTGAAATTTTTAACTTCAAAGCATGAAATTGAGCTCATTATAGAGAAGAGAAAAAAAGCTTTTTAACCCATTTTTATTTGAAGTCTAAGGAAATAAATCCATTTGAGTTTAAAAGTTATGAAAATTTTTATTTTGCATTTTTTTACACTGTGCTTTTGTTAGTGTTTGATCTTTGACTATGTGTAATTTAATTGGGTGTGTGTGCTGTTGTGTAAGTATGAGTGTTAAGCAGTGAGTACGTGTATGAGAGTTGTAAGTAAGTGAGTTTATTAAAGCTGTAGCACAGCATTCGTTTATATTTTTAGTAGCGTGTGCTTTCAAACAACTAATTTTGGTTTAACTACAACAAACAGCAAATTGTATGTTGCATATTTGTACATACTCGTACATCCATATGTATATTTACGTGCATTGTGTGGCAAAGTTGCAACTTTGTGTGTTTTATATTTAAGTCATGTTATTGCAACCAAGGTTAAAGACAAGAAGCTTTAAAACGTTTTTGACATCATGATTTTTTTTTTGTTTTTTCGTAGCAGCAGAATTAAGATTAAAATACCAGATCTGTGGTAACAAATTTAAAAATGTTTTCATTTTATTTTAAGTAAACATTTTGGTGTTTTTTGTTGAATTTGTGTTTAAAGAGTTCCATTTAAGAAACATGCTTAAACGATGTCCAAAAAACTCATAAAATTTATGACTGTCATTTTTAAAAAGATGTTTATCGCTTTACAACTAAATGCAGGGAGCTCAGAAAAAGCACAAGCGAAACACACACACACACACAAATAGCCAAATTAAACTGCCATTGAATGCTGCCATATTTCATGGTCTTATCCGATTTCTGAACAACCATTTCAATAATAATTTAAAAAGTTTATTACTATTTCTCATAGTTTTTGCTAGAATTGTAATTGATTTTATTTCTTTACCCTACCACCCCACCCTCCTTCCACCCTTAAGACTTGTGCCGTTATATGAAGGGTGGATTTTTGTTTTTGTTCAAAGTCTCAATGGTCACTAAAATACAAGTGTCATAAATTTTTACTATTTTGTTTCCAGAACAAAACCGAACATTAAGACTAATTGCAAGAGAGAAAAAAGAAGCAAAGGGTAAGCGCTTAAGTTACTAATTGTTTTAACTGTAAAATTGCTGATTGTAAATGAAACTTTTGCTAAGAGATTAAACTGAATGCTGGAACACTTGCTAGTTGGCAAGGCGAGGGGAAAGTTAAAAACAAAAAAAAGTTTATTGAAAAGAAAAGTGCCAAAAAATAAAAGTTCTTTTGCTAGATTACGGCTATTGATTTGTTATTAGAACAGAAAACTTTTAGTTTTCAAACAAGAAGGGAAAATTAAATTAAATAACAAAAAAACTTAAAAAATGTGTTAAAATAAATACGTGAATAGGGTGTGCCAAAATTTTATGCAAGATATTTGTTGCATAGATAATACCGTTTTTTAAAGAAAAAGACTTTTGACCAGTCAAAACTGCTGTTTGGTTTCAGATTAAAATTTTTGGAAAATCCAGTTAAATAATTAATCAAAATATTAATATTTGAATTTAAATAAAACTGGAGTGGCCTACACTCAACTTTATCATACCCAATGGAACCAGATATTTTTATGGATATCTTACATAAAGAATAAAAAATCAAATGGAAATCGAATCGAAAAATTAATTATTTTCGGTTTGGGGTGTTAAGTGAATTACCCCTTGCCCCTTCCCGATTATGCCCAAAATTTACACAACTCTTCATCTCCATATACTAAAGGCACATACTAAATTTCATTTAATATGTCATACGGTATGACCTGTAGAATGTTTACAAAATTTGGGGGTAGGGAAACTGCCCCATGCCCTCTCCCGATTATGCCCAAAAACTATACAGCTCTTTATCTCCATATACCAAAGGGACATACTAAATTTCATTTTGATATGTCAAACGTTATGACCTGTACAAACTCCACAAAAGTAGTGGCATACACACCCACCAAAAAACTTTCAAACTTCCAATTTTAGAATTTTTGTTCTTTATGTTAGGAATTGTGAGATTTTTTTTACCTTAGTGGTGAAAATATTTAGAGGACATAATGTATAGATAATGTCTTAAGACCTTAAGTATATACTTTAAGACCATATATAAATTTAAAAATCTAACAAAAAATAACGAAATTGTTGATCCAGTACTTTTTACGTAATGCGAGCATAGACAGAATTAATTTAAATAACTTGTGTTGGCAGCACTTAAAAATTTTAAAATGATATTTTTATTTATTTTGATGATCATAATTAAAAACAAATAAATGCGAAAAATCCAAGTTTTAATACTTTTTATTTACTTTAAGTATGGCAACGCGAAAATTAATAGTTATATACAGAAACTTATTTTGAATCTATTTTCTTATATTAATTTGAAGGGGGAATACCGAAGCAAACTACTAACTTCATGGAACGCTTTTCGACACCCTTCGTTCCTTTTCGAATTCTGGTATCCGACTGGAAATTTACGAATACCTTACATTACGAATACGTTCATTGTGTCTCGTGCTGTCACTAGCCTTTCACTCTCGACTCTAGTGATTTTAGACTTGCGACTGATACATGTCGACATTCTTCTTTAATACAGAGTCTATGGTAGTTGCTAACATTTGCTTAAGGCTAAGGTATCCATAGCATCTCCAGGCATAGTCTACAAGTATCTGTCTTACCTCGATTTTTGACTTTGCCAGATAATACTTGAGAGTACGAGAACTGTCACTAACACAGATAACCATTTTTAGGCACCCAGATTATATGCAAGCTTACTCTTGGTCTTTCCTCCAACTTGTAGTGAAAAATCCCAGTCTTTGGTGGGAGTCGAACCTACAACCCCGGACTGACAGACTAGCACACTACATACTAGCCCACATAGGTACTCTATTTTCTTAAAACTTATGTATTTTTTTAATATAGTTTATACAATTTATTAAAAAAAATAATTTCTCTTTCATATTAAAAGCGTTGCCAACCTTTACCACATTAGCAAAACCATTAAACCAATACTACAGGCTTAATTTTATTAAAGCACTACTCATTTCATTATATTAAGCCATACATTTTAAAATAATTATATTTATATTTTGCATGTGTGTTTCTACTATACACACATACACACACACTCACAAACAACGCCTTCAACAAACGCCCTCAAAACATAAATTGTTGCCACACATTTGAATAGCCAACCCACAAATAGAAATGTTTGTAGAGAAAATGATTGCAAATGTAAGAGAATTGTAATTGAAACATGTTTTATCTTTAGTACAAAGTTTATATCCTGTGTTTTTTTTTTATTTATTTCTTCTATTCATAGTTTTGATATGGAAATCATAGAATAGTTATGTGTGTTCTAAATAAAAGTTTTATTGTGTGTCAATGGTGATTGCCTTTAAATGAAATAATTTCATGTAAAAGATTATTTTATATTTTGAGGTAAGAAGTACTTCAATATTGTAAACATTTTATTTGAATTTGCAATAGATTGAATAAAAGTGCATATGTTTTCAATTACTTAAATTAATGATGTTTTAAGTGACTAGTTGGAAGAGAAATGTGCAATGAAAAAGGGGCTTTAATATTATTTAAACAAAAAACAAAGTAAATTTACAGTATTGGGTTTATTAAAAGTGGTTTAACACGGCGTGTATTTGACATATGATCTGTCAGTTTTCATGCCACACAGTTTTTTATTTGCAACCACAGCTGATGCAAAGATGCAAACCTAGTGCTTTTACCACATTTTTAGCGCTTTTGGTACCACAAAAAGCATAAAATAACAAAATATTAAATTGGCATTACAGGATGTCAGATGCTTTGTCACATCAAAATAGAACACGGTCTAAATGAAAAATGTCATATGTATTGTACACATGGAAAATACACATGTTATGTTTGAAAGGGTTCACACGACGTGTATAGAATTTACACATGGAAAAGTGACAAGTCATATGACAAATACACGCCGTGTAAAACCACTTTAAGGAAACAACCATGTTTGACAGATCCTTGTGAGAGCTGACCCGTGGCACAATATCTTAAAATTTTAATTTTTTCCCAAGTTAATTATTAAAATTATGGTCTCAATGTAATTTGTAAACATTATTATTAATGTAGAGGGAAAATAGGTCCCTTTTCGACCCCCTCTGTCCACAGTGATTATAGGCAACCAATTTTTTATATACTGTATCTTACTATCATTGAGTCACGTGCTATCAGCAGCCTAAACTCCTGACTTTAGTGATTGCAGACTGTCGACTGGTAACTGTCGGCCTTCTTTCTCATCACGGAGTCTCTAGTAATTGCTATCATTTGTCCACGGCTTAGTTCCCTCATGGATTTCACATTTAACAAGTGGAAATAGATGTCGTATGGTAGCCAGTGCTGGACATTTACATACAATGTGAGCACCTTATTGGCCTTTCTGCCCAGGAACTCTTTGAGCGCCATTCGAGCCTGTCTACATGTAGTAGTAGCCCTCATCTAGCTTTTCAGGTTTAGTGAGTTCAGACATTGTAGGACCTTCGTCCGCATTAGGTCATTTCCCAGTACTAATCTCGGTTCTGGTCCACAGCTTTTCACAGTAAATACCCTTTTTGCTACTTGGTCTGCTTCTTCATTCCTTGCTCTGCATATGTGTCCTACTATGTCCACTAGATTAGAGTACACTAGCTGAACCTGTCTTGTAGAGGTTCAGTTCAGCTGAGTTTACACCTGCTCCTGCTTTACCTTCAGTAAAAATTCCAATATCGTTCTCCATACACTCATTGTTTATAACGCCTTCTTCTTTTGATTATTTTCCTTCTACTCATGATTTCCATCGGCATTTTAACTTCCCTAATCTCATAAATAACTAGGTACAGAATATCCTATGCCCGATTTTCGGCCCAAAGCTATGTCAAATTGCATCGCTCTTCATATGAAAAGCTGACTTTGCAGCCGTTGTGAATAAGTTGTTCACGCACTATGGCTATTTTATGAACGTCGTAATTGAATTACCGGTTTCTTGTCGAAGCCGAAATTTTTGCAGTGCCAGAAGGTGCTAGGTTACTATCTACGAAGCCGATATTCTCCAGCGATTTCACTATTTACATAGATAGTCAGGCGACTATAAAGGCACTCGGTAATAGGTGTATTAGATTGAAGGTAGTCAGCCATTGTCGCAGAGATATACAACACTTACTGAAGCTGTTCTTGGTAGACGGTCATTACAAAGTCGTAGGAATTGAAGCTGCAGACGAGTTGGCACTAGCGAGAGCTAATTTCGTTATAAGTGAAAGTTGCGGGGATACATGTCCTGGTCTTCTTCTTGTGTATGAATAAGACGTTATACCGACTCAACGTGGAATCGAAATGAACACATGCGATATCCTTTCTAGCCGAGAAAAGTAATGGGGGAACTGAACAAGCTGAAATGGCGCATAAAAGTGTATAGAATATGTAAACAGTATGAAAAGCATACAAAGCAACAACGCATATAATGGGTGGTGTCGTAAAAAATGTATCGCCAGTTCCTAGCTTGATGCTCTTACCTAACGATGGTCTTACCACTGAGTGAAATTTAAGTGTAGATAGCGCCCTTATTGTACTCATATCACAATAAGTAGCAATCTATAGAACATGGAAAGCCTGGAATCATGTGACCACCCCTTGTTTAGGGGTTTGGAGACCACCCAACTCCTGACACTCATTGGTGCCTTTTGTTGAGAATGCAACAGCACACTTGATCAAACTGCAAATTTTGCTCCAAATTTTAGCCACTACGTGTACTCCGAGTTCACCTCATCAATAACCGGCCACAGAAATGTGTTGCTCTTTGTGGAGCTACCGGCTCGCGTGGTACCAGTCGTTTGGAAACTAGTCGGGCTACGAAAAACCTATATACACAGACCCGTTATCCCAAATTCAGGCTTGAGGAACCCCGGCCTGCATCAAAGCATTAGAATGTGTCAACAATGACATATAGTGCTCCCGTGCGGATAATGCGTGGTATGGACTTTCAACTTAAGTCATTCATTTTGTATGCCCATGAGAATTTTTGACAGATAGGCTCGTCGCGCTGATTTATATTTGAATTAAAAAATGGACTTGTTGACATTTAAAAAAACGAAAAAAAAACTTGTTTGTTCATAACAAAAGTTTAATTTCCCTACACAATTATTTAAATAAACCTTATTTTTTATTGAAATTTCCTTACAAATATTCGTTCTCGCTTTTCTTTGATTTTACCACTTTTATAACTTTTTGCTGTTTCAACTTCAATATGCAATTAAATTAAAATAAATTAAATATTGAAACTTAATAAAGTTTTAATAACTTCACAAATTAATATACAACAAATATGCAACAACAGAAAAAAAAACTGCAATGACAGAAAATAATAAAAACAATGGAATTATCTAATTATCTGCGTGAAATGTCAAATGGTGTGTTAAAAAGGAGTGCTGGCATACTCACTCTCTTAAACATAGAAAAGAACACACACACTCTCACGCCATTTGCAATAATGACAAGCCTGCCATGTTGTTAAAATATGTTATGTTAGCATAAAAATCAACAACAACAGCTAGCAAACAGATTTAATATTTGCAATTTTCGAATGAAAAAAAAACAACATTTTTAGAAAATGCAATTAAAGAATCAAGCTTTTAATCGCTTTTCATTTAATTTGATTTGATTTTTTCTTTCGCTTTTGCTAAAGAGCTTAACATACATAAGCATTCAGTGTATTAAATGCCATAATGTTGATATTATACATGCATGTACATACATACAAAAAAACATTTTTACTATACAATAATAAAAAATAATTTGTTCATAAGCAATTGCGTGTCTGACATTTAAAATGAATAAACATTTTATTGTTAATTTGGTTTTTTGTTTGACTTGTATAAATCAACATTAAAATAGTGGCATCTTTGTTTGTTTTTATTGTTGTTATAGTTGTTGTTTTATTTAGCAAAATGGTGGAAGAGGCAGCGGTGTATTAGAACAAACCATATTGAACGTTTTAGAATAATAATTAAAATTTTAAATGTAAACCCAACAAAAAAACACTATAAGAAATTATTATTAAAAAAATAAATGGTATTGCCAACACTTTTTTTAAGTAAGTTTTAATTTTTTCAGGAATAAAAAATAAATAGTCCGAAAATCCGTCCAAGAGTTCCGTACCACTATACAATATTATATTTATATTAGAAACACCCTTAAAAGGACTTATATTTTATTAAAAATTGTAAAATTGACCGCTAATAGCACGTTCAGGCTGCCACTAAATTAAGTAATTTCGAGTTGAAATTACCCCCAGTCTACATTAGACTTAAAATGATAAACATTAACACTAACATCATGTTAGTATTAAAATTGCTATTACACGGCGTGTATTTTTCATATGACTTGTCACTTTTCCATGTGTAAATTCTAAACATATCATGTAAACCTTTTGAAACATAACATGTGTGTTTTCCATGTGTACAATACATATGACATTTTTCATTTAGAACGTGTTCTATTTTGATGTGATAAAGCATCTGACATCCTGTAATGCCAACTTGATATTTTGCTATTTTAGGTTTTTTGTGTTACCAAAAGCACTAAAAACGTGGCAGAAGCACTACGTTTCCATCTTTGCATCAGCTGTGGTTGGCAATACAAAACTATGTGACGGAAAAATATATATTGTAGGTTAAGTCAGATGTAATTACACATGTACATTTGAAAGCAAAAATTATAAACCGTATGTAAAATGTCTATTTTGACAAACACATGAAATTACATATGGGTTATCAAACTGACAAGTCATATGACAAGCACACGCCGTGTAAAACCATTTTAAATGAAGACTGTCCATGTTAATGTTATTTCCAAGTTTTAACATGGTTGTTAAAACATTTGTTATAAAAACTCTTCTATAACATGACAATGACGTTGTTGTTGTATTTTAGGTTAACAGTAGTATCTGCGAACAGAGCCATCTATATGCTGTGCAATAAGCATTCAAACAGCATTGTTGGAAAACAGAAAATTATGTTTAAACAGAAAATGAAATAAATACCTACGCATGCGTCACCTATAACAACATGCAGAAATTAATTCCGTTGCTCTGCCGGCGTCATGTTTATGTTTTGTTCAATTTGATGACTACTGAAGACGGCCTCTTACGAACGAAACCTAATAGCCCATTCAGGCTGCCATGAAATTAACTAATTTCGCTAAAATTACGAACAAAATCTAAAATGTTCATACTGGGCTTTTTGACATTTGGGTTAATTTCGCAAACAGCTGATCTTGTTTAGTGACATTTGAATAATTTAATTCTTTTTCAAAATATATGTACACGAATATTAAAAGCAACACTACAACAAAATAAATGTACAAATGTACAATTAAAGTTGATTTCAGCCGAAATCACGAAATGACTTAATTTCGTGGCAGCCTGAACGGGCTATAATCAATTTTCCGAGTCTAAAAACTTGTAAAATTTTGGCGATTTATTTGCATAATTTGACGATTTTGGTGTAATTTGATTTGGCAACGGTGACGGGAACTTATTTACGTTATTTAAGCGTGTAGAAGACGGACTGGAGTCGGTGAAAACGACGACATTTTAATATCACAATGTCTTCGTTTTCACCTTTAGATACGAAACCCTGAAGGAACAAAAATATTTTTATTATCAAGATGTTTGATATGCTCAATAGGAAGTTAATAAAAGTATGTCAAACACAGAAAATATATTCGTTGGCAACGCAACAACATAAAAACCGTATGTTTAACAAATTCATGAGAGCATTCGAACGATCGACCTGGATGTGGTAAATGCACAGAGGGACATCAAAAGCTCCTGGTCGACTACATATACATCTTACTGGAATGGGCGTTAAATGAAACGACTTACAGGTGGTATACGATAATCATGCTAAACACAGAAAAGATATTCGTTGGCAACGCACACACCGTTAAAACCATATGTTTAGTAGATTCATGAGGGCATTCGAACAGTTCGGACCTGGACGTGGTAAATGCACAAATGGACATCCTATTAAACTTGGTCTAATAGAGAAACACCTTAAGGGAATGGCCGTTAAATATATCGACTAGCAGGTGGTCTACGATATATGTGAAGATTATTCAAAATCGTTTGGCCCTCACTCGATAACGAAAGCGAGAAGTCACTACTAGCCCTAGTGAAAAATATTATATAGTTTCTAGTGGGCATCTAGTGGTTGAACGTATGGGAATCTCTAGTGATGAGAGCTACAAAAGCTGTCTTAATAAGGGCACTATAGCTAGAGAGCCGAAATTTGATACACTAAAAACTCTCGGTGAGCAAACAACCAGAAAAATCTGAAACCGAGAAATTTTTATCTTTCTGTAACCATTAGATAGGTGGACATTGCAGTGATATTAATAGGGTCCCGTTTTCATCTTTTGCTTGCGGATCCTCGTCAACGGTCTATAGAAAATACCAAGTTTTATCTAATTACTAGCGTCCTTATAATTGCTTTGAAAGCAATCCACACCAAAGACCCTTACTTTTTTAGTGCTTCAGTTATAGTTTATGTATTCACTTTATATAAAGGGTCTCATCCCTACCAAAATATGCGCCTTAAAGTATGCATAGCGCTGATTTAGCGCCTTAAAGTATGCACTGCTTTTTCTCTAATTTCCCTTGAAAATAAGATATTTTTGCGGAAAAATAATCCTATATTAGAAACAGGATACTAAGGTACCTCCTCATAAAAATTTTGTTAAATCCATCCAGTAGTTTTTACGTGATGAGAATACAGACAGAAGGACAGAACGAAAAGAAGTTACTGTTTTATTATATGCCAATTAAAATTTTTATTCAATTCTTTATTTATTACAAAAACCCACATTTAAACCTTACGTAATCCCATAATTGTAAGTAAAGCGTTTGCATTGCCAACAGCCAGGGTTCACAGATATTTTTCGGGTTCCATCCCCAATTTTAAAATTGTCATCCCCAAAATTCCCCAAAAAAAAATAAAAATTTTAAATTAAATTTTCGATATTTAAATTACCGCATAAATTTAATTTAAATTACCACAATTTCTGGGGATGGATTAAAAGGGCTACAAGAAATTTCGACAGACTGATTGGTAGAGAGAGCTCCTTATCTATATGCTTGGGGGTTGTGGGTTCGATTTCCACCAAAGACTCTGGGTGTTCCCTGCAAACAAGCGAAAAGCTTCGCAGGTATTGTTGTCTTACAAAAAAAAATATGTTTAATATGTAAGTAACATGTGTATTATTTTTTAACAAAGATTCGAGCAACTAATTTTGCAATTTATTTAATATTTTATTAGTTTCTTTGCCGAAATAAGACAAGCTTTTGTAGTTGATATGTAATTTGAAGTCTAAAAACAAGGCAAGTATTGGAATAAAATACAGATTTTAGTTCTTTCTTAAAGTCGTAAGCAAGTTCCTTGTTTTTGTTGATTAAATAATTTTGATTACGACTTTTTCATCTTCATTTATCAGTCATACTTATTTAATTTTAAATAACGAACAATTAAAATAATAATAAAAATACATTAGTCCAAAAAGTATATGAAACCAAATTAAGAATCCCCAAAAAATCCTTAAAATATTAAAAATATCCTCAACGAATTCCCCAAACCAAATTTTTAATCCCCATTTACAAATAAAAATCCCTGACAACACTGCCAACAGCTTGAGATCTTCTTCAATTAGAATCTTTGAAAACAACATGGTTGCAAGGCACACCAAGAACAAAAACAACATTTGAAATAAAAATTTAAACATCTGCAGCAGAGTTAAAAACCACAAAAGAATAATAATGATTTATACACATTTTGTTGATATTTTATATTTTATTTTGTCGTAATTCTTTCTTGGTTGCGTAACACTTTTTATTGCTGTTCATGGTTGCTGTTGTTATTGTTAGTTTATGTAGAGGATTATTACACGACTTAAATAAATGTTTGGTTATTTTTATTGCAGAGAAGATGAAACATTATGGTGGCAACAAGATGAAAAAAATATTAACATTTAAAAAAATAAATTGTTTGCAGCAGATATGAATGGTATTGTGTTTTTGTGGTTTATTTACGAATATTTTTGTTGCCACAGAAAATGATGCTGCAACCAACTTACAACTCTGATAATGTGTCTGCCCCCATCAGCGTCTTAAAAACGTTAAAAAACCAAAAAAAAAAAAAAAAAATAAAGATGCTTTAAGCAATAAAGCTCATTTAGGTCATAGTAAATTATTTAAACCTATAAAAAATCTTTTTAAAAGAAGACATCTTATTTTTTTATGAGCAAAACTTTAAATTAATTTTAATTTTCCATTCCCACGTTTGCGGCAGAGTTGAAAATCTAATTCGTAAAAAAGAAAATCTTTAAACGTGTTTCAATTATTGGTGAAAAAAATCATCTTCAATAGGAATGTGATGGAAATGAACTTTACCCTTTGTTTTTCTCCAAAACATAAGTACAGTGGGATATCAAATAAAAATGATGAGGAGAATTACATATTTATAGCAGTAAAAAATCAAAGCAAATATAAAATTCTCGCAGCAGCTGGAAGCAGCGATAAAAACTTTTGGAACAGAAATGGTTCTAAAAAGCTTTTAATTGTTTTTACTTTTCTATACGTAGTATAGGTAAAGTATAGTAAAGGCTAGGATTCACTATCCTACACAATCGTACGATTCAATTACAAAAAAAATTTAACAGAATTATGTCCCACTCAAAAAGTCGTTTCAAAATGTAGTAGATGCCACACTGTCCTCCAAAAAAAAATTTTTTTGCAACTCTGATCGCATGGAAAAATACTATTTTAAGATTTTTTTTTTCAAAAGATTGTCAAATCGAACAGACCTGTCAAAAAGTCTGTCACACACATACTGAGTATGATAGTGAATTATGGCGTTTATATAGAAAAAATCCGATGTCGGTATTTCAACGGATCTGTATGTTTTTACTATTTTCGCGATCATGTCTGTGGGATTTTCCAATTGCAATCATATTTTGGCCAGATCATACTTGAAGTTCCCATGACCTGTTATTAACTCAATAAGCAACTTTTTATTATCTGAGCAATTTTCCGGATTTCATGCCGAGGCTATTACTATATGCGCCGATAAGTCTAAATTAAAACTGAAGGCCAACAGGTATCCAAAGTTTTCTCGACTTAATTTAGCCAAACTTCTTGCAGAGATAAAATATAACTATGAGTATGTTCGTAGCGGCAAGGAGGTATAATTCGAACTACAGTACACTGAATTAAGACGAGCCATAATACTCTCGTGCCTTCCAGCCGATGTCTGCCTAGCTAAACTTTAATCCACTTCAATTAAGTCTAAATTCAAATCAGGTGGAAGAGTCAAAGTTTTATAAACCGAAATTTTAAGTTTTTTCAAAGTTGTAAAATTTTAGCTTGGAACCATGAGTTAGTAAATATCAAGAAGTAAGTATTTTCTTTATTATTAATGTAGGGGGATATCGAAGCAGACCACTTCCTAAATGTTTCTCTTTACAACCCTCTTCCGTCCTTAATAATTATAAACAATCGATCTGTAATTTGTAACAACCTTACTTCCATTGACTTTTTTCTTACTTCGAGGCATGACATTAGGCCGTTTCATGGCAGAATATTTTAATTTGATATAAGTTCTGTGATTTTTTGGAATACTGACAAGTATTATAAATGCTTAGCTATAATAAATCGAACCATTATTTTGCTCATCTCTCT
Organism: Phasia obesa; assembly: GCA_949628195.1. Classification (NCBI taxonomy): domain Eukaryota; kingdom Metazoa; phylum Arthropoda; class Insecta; order Diptera; family Tachinidae; genus Phasia; species Phasia obesa. Next base: position 135,351,269 of record OX451217.1, read on the forward strand.
CTTATCGCATTAAAAAAATGTGGAGATTTCGAAATGGTGATGAAATGTTCGGCAAATTGAACATCTGGTTTAAACAAATGCAAAATTATGTCTGGTACGACAAACCACACTTGTCAATGTTTTTTTTTTTTCTTTGCTAATAAGTACACGACATGTTTTTGCATCTGGCATGACAAATTTTCCACTGCATAACACGTACATATTGTGTGTTACTGTTAAGACATCAAAATTTCATTTAGAACGTGTTCTAAATGAACAAATGTAGGTTTGTCTTACTAGGTAGTTTCGTCCGCACAGCTGATTTAACATTTCTAAACATGTTATAGTGCAGAAGTGAGAAAGCAATATAACACATACACTCAACTTCTATGTTTTTTGCCATTTCAAGCAACAAAAAATGCCATTTTGTGCTTGTATTGTTTTGTATTTGAAATCATACCAGGTGGAGGCGATAGCCCAGCTAATTATTTTTGCACTCGTTTTTTTGCTAATGTCTTGTCAAAAATACATTGTTTCATATTTGCTAGTCTAACGTCAAAGTTATTGTTTTGTTGTGTTTGTTGTCCAACTGCTCACACCTGGTAATGTTCGGACAATGCTGTTTGAACAAGAACATAGATAGTCTTTTGATGTGCGCACATGAATTTGTTCAATGGTTAAACAAATCAATGGCTCGTCAAGACTTCCTTGAAATAAACTAACTTGAAAACTATGCCGTGTGAAAACAATCAACGGCGGTCGACCATTGGCAGTAGCATTAGCCGGCTGAAGGTAATATCCTAGTTTTGGCTATTTGATAACAATTAAACAAATCGTAGATCATAATTTAATGGAAATTTAATTGCTTCACATTTAGAGTTAAAAAAAAACTAAAAAATGGATAAATCGTCAGTAATTTTTCTGTATCTGTATAGTAAAAAAGACGAAATTTTGTAAACAAATAAGGGTTATGAAAGAGGTAACTCTACATGTACGTTTGTGACCAAAGATCAAAAATCATAGAATACATAAATGGTCAACTCTCCAAATGTCAAAAACGTGGCTATAAATGTCTTCACACATACGGGTACGGTGTGAATTCAACACACAAAGGGGAGTAAAATGTTTACCTACCATAAGACACTATTACGCGATATATCGTTGCACTTTCCAAATATGGAAATAATTTAAAATGTTTGTAATCAAAATTAATTCAGAATTTAATGTATTTCTAGGTTTTTAATAAAAAATAAATTTAATTTGTTAGGTGAAATTTATTTCTTCACAGTATTGTATTTTTGTCTTTTAGGGGATGAACATTTTCAATACAAAATAACAATTATTTAAAATTAGTATTCAATAAAATGTTTTTCGCATATAAATATATTAGCAAAAATACAAAATTATATTTTTATATAAAATCAAAAGAAATATTTAATTTTAACATCTAAAATTGAATGTAAAAAAATATGTTCTTTTTTTTAAAACATGTTGTAAAACTATGTGTAGTTTGGGTGCTGTGGGGAAATTTGTTTAAAAACCAACACTTATACAATTTTGCCACCAATAAATTCTTAGACTTAGGTTTTTTGATAAGAGACTTAGGTTTTTGACGTTTCAGTTGACCATCTATGTGTTATCTATGTTAAAAATCTTCAGTAAAATAATAATGTTGACAGAAATACAGTATTACATACATATGTATGACACACATTAAAAAAGTCATATGTATGTAAAAAAACATGTCGTGTATATTGGACTTAATACTGTTTTTTTTTTTCCCCAATGTAAAAACAAATAAAGTTTGCCACATGAAAATATCTAGTTTAAACGTGTTAAATAGTTTCCCTAATTTAAGTATAAACTTGAATTCTTTCGTTTTTCAATCTTACCACCCACTGTCTTACAACTCATAATTTATTGTCTGTCAGAAGAAAAAAAATACTGCAGCAAAACAATATTATTTATATGGCAACCTTTAACGGCAAAGTAACGTTTCTTGTTGCTGGCACTTAAATATAAAACGTGACTATACCGAATAAAAATAAAATGTAAAAAAAAACTAATAACAATAAAAATATTTAAAAGAAATTTAATTAACAAAAATACTATTATTTTACTGCCATAACAATAGGTTTTGGTTAAAAATGTTTTAGCAATTTTAGTAAATTTTAATGTTTAAAAACACGAAATATTTGTTTCTAACTTTAAACCATTTATTTGTGCACCATAAATTTACGTGTAACATTTTAATTGCCAAAAAAAAAAACAAATAAATAAAATAAATTTCGTACAAGTGTCAAAACATGTTATTGAAAATGGCAATCTTGTTGTTAAGCCAAAAAAGAAATAATTTGATTTTTATTTTATATAAATCAATTTGGTGAATTTTTTAAAGTTAATGCCAACTTATTTGGTATTAGTTTTAGAATGTAATTAAATTTACTAATTTTAATGGAAAACCAGCAATAAAAATTGTATTAATTATAAACTAAACGCCTAAATACTAAAAGCTGTTTTATGCTTAACTACGCGGCAACACTTTAAGTGGTTAAAATATGTTTAAAGTTGCCACGGGATAAATAATGAAGTTATGCCAAATGTAATACATACACAATTGCGCAAAGCCATATATGTACGTAGAGCAGGGATGGACAATTAAATTTTTAAACTGTACAGCCGGCTTTTTAAATTGTACTTTTCGGGCTGATATAAACAAATTTGATTTGTGAATTAAAACTTTAATTCGCCCTTTAATCGGATGGCGAGTTTTTAGAGAATTACACTCACTATGAGCATGGACATGACACCAATACCAGTGAGTGAAAATCGCACTCATAGTACGCAAGTGTTATACTGAGGTTACCACCGTCTTTCTGAAGTCGTCTGAGATTCTAATGAAAGCAATTGAAGGACAATAATGCTGTGATTACTGGTTATTGTATTGGGACTGCATAACTCAGAAGTTATCATAGTGATGAGTTTGAAAATATGTTTCATCTGCCTACAATGATTGGGATATCACTCCCCTGATAGCCTCCCTAAACTGTCGACAGAAAGGCTTTATGTTACAAGTATTTCCTGCGGCTGATCACAATAAATTCAAGTATAACTGGTTCTAGTAATGAACTCGCACTACGGGATTATTGGGTCAAAATATCTTTCGATGTTTAATCATTCTTGCAATTTAAGAAGTGTGCATGTATAAATGAAGGAGTGTGTATGTATTGTTGTCATAACAGCCAAGTGGTAAAGTTTAGTTCTCTCCCTACGACCCTCATTTTTCTGTGTCTTCCAAAGAAGGCCTTGGTTCTATCTTCTAAAAAATCTAGTACAAATTCTCTTAATAGAGAAGTGAGGTGTTCTATTTTTATATCTCTCATTTTGTAAGACAAAAAAATAATACAAACGAGGTTCACATAAAGAGTACGAATTAATAGTTAATGGAAAAATCACATTAAACTGTTACACAGCTCAAACAAAGTCCTACCATTATAGGGTGTTTCCTAATATGTAAATATGTATGTGTTTGGAGCTAAAACACTTTAATATTCAGTTGTTTTTTTTTTATAAGAAATTTTTGGCAAACCAGAGTACGCAAATTTTAAAAGATTTATGTTGCTCTTATATTGTTTTGTAGTATAAAGACAGCTACGTGCACTTCTTCAAGCGGTTATTAGCTTTGTTTGTAGCTATTACCAACTGTTTGTGTAGTCACTACCTCTTGTATGTGAGCCTACAAAATAAGTTTAACTCGTATTTTCCATTTGGAAAGTATTGAATCACAATCCTGTTTTTTGCATCATACATTTTGTATGATCAGAAATATTGTTGACAGTTAACCCTCTGATTTAGATTTTTCTATTATACGAGTTTGAAGCAGTCTAGATAAGATCAAAACGCTGGATGTGTCAAATATGTGCCGGATAACTCGTCAAGCATTAATTTTTATTTTGTTTAGGTGTTGCCAAAATCGTGCTGCAAGTATCGCAACTTCCGTCTAAAATTCGTGCACAGCATATTTTTTCCATTTTTTCTATTCTGATGTTGTTTTATAGCATTACAATAAAATAACACATTACTCATAATTTAAATTACGGTCACTTAAACAAATTCTACGATTTCTTTCTTTTTCTTCGGACATTTTTAGCAACCGCAAAACTTGAATCCTTGAAGAACAAATGCATTAAACAAATCAAAATGTGGCATCAAGCATACCAGAAATCAAAAATTTTTGATTTTTCATCCAGCATCGCCTGTGTAATACTTACAAATATATTATCACAAATACTACCACAATGCTTGATGAATATTTTGACCGTGTCTAGGCGGCTATACATAGCGTCTACACTTGGGATGAGATCTGGGATATTTATGTCAACAAACGTCAACTTCAATCCCAGAGAGAATTTTGTTAAATATACCTCAGTTGCAGATTTCATTAAAACAATTTTATGAAATGAACTGTCAATAAATGTTCTCATGTAGCATGCAGATAAACACAAACAACAAAGAAAATTAATGTTACTGGACAACTTCGAGCTAGTAATAAGATTTCATGAGAATTTTACGAGTTCTTTCACATATTATGTCAATGTTTATCCCAGTTGTGGAAACTATGTGAAAAATTCTGCATTTATGTTATTGCAACTCTGCATTTAGAATTTATTAACACACACAACTATTAAAAACTTTATTTAAGGCTGCCATATCGAACTATTCTTAACGTTTTTAGGAATAAATATTTTTATTTAACCGTTTTTTGATTGAAATAAAAAAATAAATAAATTATTTCGTTGCAATAGAAATTAATCCTAATCTCATACTTTTGCTGACGACTTGATTTCATTTGAAGTTTTTTGTCAACATGAATAGAAAAATTATTCTTTGCGCAAATATATTTTATAGAATTGGGTTTTTAAGATAGAAAATGTTATTTACTAAATGCTTTTAATGGAAAAATAAATCAAAAGTTTAATAACAGGTCTATTATATCATTATTTAATAATTCTTTATTTTAATACATTAATTTAAAATGTTTTAAAGGCCGTTTTCCCAAAAGCCTCAACAGTTTTATCTTTTATATTTATAATTTTTAAATACATATATACATACATATATTAATGCATTAATATAAATGGACGTAGTGATAGCGCACTATCAACTATTAATTCCACACTGGAATCACCACCCCGGAATCTTTTTATCATTACTTCGGGATGGGGTTCATGTAGCTGCACATAATTCCTTATACATACTCTACCCCACTCAGGGCCCAAAGTTTCATGAAAACAAATTCCAAAAAGCATTGAATATACTCCCAACTTGCAAGTGAAGCTGACACCACCACCTCGGAACCAACTTTTATCTTTCGTTGTCTATGTGTACAATGAATCTGGGTAAATTTGTTTTAAAACAGAGATCTCATCTATTTAAGAACCGAACGCATTTAAAAACAATGCATCTGGGTAAATTTGTTTTAAAACAGAGATCTCATCTATTTAAGAACCGAACGCATTTAAAAACATGTTACTATATATCAATTCTATATGTATTAAAAATATGTTACGCTCATGATTTTCATAGAAATATAGAACCTTTTTTAAATATTTCGAAAATCGTTTTGACAATTTTTTTAATTTAGGATCTTCCTACAATCTATATTGACTTAGAATGGCCAAATTAAAGAAAAAAATTCCTCATATGGAACCCCCATGTGCGTTTTAACTGCTCCTGGTTACCAGTGGGCTCCTTGTAGGTTTATTGGCTACCTCTATGTATATTGCTTTCTATAAGGCCTTTAATACAAATCGAAACAGAAAAACCCTAGCAACCTAAAACCAAATAAAAATTGCCCCTCGCAGTGGGTTATTGATCCCGAGATTTGTATGTAGTCCAAGCGATCTACTGGTCGCGGTCTAATATTTATTAAACAAAAAAAAAGCAAAGTAGAATCATTACAACCGAAAAAAAAATAAAGACAACCTGAAAAAATTTTACAAAATATAGGTAGGAGTGCTTTTTTCCCAGATGCATCGAATTGAGTGGTCTGATATTGCTGAATTTCATTAGCGAAATTTTCAAAACTATTCCTGGCAGATTGGTGTGCTTAAATTTTCTGTATCTCTTCTGATTTCGACACGAGCAGACGAATATCGCTAAATCAGCTCCTCTATTTATAAGGATCCAGAATATAAATACTTTATAGGTTCGGAAATTAATATTGTAGAAATTACACACGGAATAACAAACTTATATATACCCTTTCTACCTGTGGTGAAGGGTATAAGAAAGGCCGTCTTCACTAGCCATCAGCATGTCTAAACAAGAGTCAAACTTCATATAAAAAAGATTATTTTTAATACTGGTTTTTTATATGAAATTTGACTTTTGTTAGGACATGTTGATGACTAATGAAGACGGGGGATGGGAAAACAATTTAATGAAACCTTACAACCAAATAAACACTTCTGAAGTTAAATCTAATACAACGCTGCTTAACACAAATCTGAAATAATTTGACAAGTTACCATATACAAAAAACAAAGTTAAGTAATGCTGCCATATTTAGCAATCTGCAAGCAGTTAAAAAAATAATAAAACCAATTTAAATGTGGCAGTGTTTTTACATTAGAGTTGCCATTAATCTGTTAATATAAAATTACAATCAAGATTCAGAAAAGTTAATACACAGCAAAGAATAAAACAACCATTTAGGAAACTTTTTGTTGTAAACATAATATGAAAAATATACACACATACTAAAACAGCCACACAACTAAACCGAATATGTACTATTATGTTGCACACAAGACAGAAGCACCAACAAAAACACACTTGATAATAATCTTATATGCAGCCATTATTAATATGAGATGGCAAGACTTTTTATTTGCTTGTTCTTGTTTTCTAGAAATATGTACTAAGATCAAAATAAATATTAATATGGCATCTCCATTTACAAAAAAAAAAATATGACATTTCTTTCCGACCCCTTAGAGACATGACAGTTGTTGTGAAGTTGGAAACGAATTTTGTAGTTTTTTTTCACGGTGTCGAGTTATTTTGTAAATTTGTTATAAAAAGGTAAAGAAACTATAGAACAATTTCTATACACAAGAGGGTATTTATAAAACCTTTTTGTTATCAGAAAGTATAAAAATATAACAAAATATGACTGATTCAGACAGTTCAAAGCCTCTTCTTGATGCTAGTGTTAGATTGTGCGCTGCTGTTAAAAAGCATAAATGTCTTTACGGTCCATATTCACATCATAAAAATACAGCGCCTGATTGTGAAGACGCTTGGGAAATTGTAGCCGAAGAGTGTAACGAGACAAGTAAGTGTTTTGATTTATTTAGATACAAATTTAAAATTCGTTAGGGAAAATAATCTTGTACTACACTTTGTCATTGTTTGGTGTTGTTGTTGTTGCCCTACATTTAGTAGAAATGTTTGTGTGTAACCTTATTCATAAAACCAAAAACTGCTTGTTTGCGTACATACCTGCTTGTTTTTTCCGTTTTTCTCATCTTGTTTATAACTAGTTTGAGAGTCACTATTGTGTTCAATTGTATTAGTAATTCTAAAACTGTTGCATAACACAAACGAACACAGTTGCACTAAAAGAATACAATTGTTAAATGTTTACAGAGTTGTATTTAAGTACGAGGGAGGGAATGCCGACGGCTGCTGTGTTGGGCAAATAAAAATATATAAAAGAAAAATTATAACTTAAAATATATATGTAAGTTGGACTTTTTTAAACGCAGGGTGGTTTATGTAAGAGGCAGGTACTTGGTCGAGTGAATTTAATATTTATAATTGCCTCTTATTATAATTATCATATTAGCGACAGGCAGTGCGCTAGTAGCTTTTTTACACTCAGCAACACTTTATTGAAACGTTAGGTTTACATTTGCAACATTTTACATCTACCATCAACTCAACTTTAAAAAAAAATAAAAATAAAGACGCATAATTTTGCGAATAAAAAATTGAGTTTACAGTAAATATTAATAATTGGACATATTGTTGCGTTGCTAGAACAAAAACAAGTTTTAATGTAGAGCATTTAAGTTATAGAAAGCATTTTAGAGGAAGAAGATGTATAGGAATTGTTTACTGGGCATACGTTTATAGTTTTAAACATAAATGTCATTTTATTAGTGATGCCACTAAAGTAATATAATTTATTGCCATTTTTCTAGTGATGACACTAAAGTATCGAAAGATGTAAAATGGTACAAACTGATATAGTAACATCTGTTGAGGATGTTAAAAGTAGATGAGATTTATACCATGTTTCCACGACAAAACCAAGCACTTGCTTCGCTCTCTGAGTTATGATTGCGAATCAAACCGTTTACACGACGCATACGTGTTGGATTTTTATGATTTGTTGAACGATTTTCTTTTTTATTACTTGATATATTTTTATTTGTTTTATTTTTAATTATTTGCTTTTTTATTTATATTTAAACATCACTTTTAATTTTATTTTTTCTTTGCTTACATTTTTATGTAAAGAAATAGAGCTAGTTCAGATAAACTTGCAATCAAAATTAGAGAAGAGACAAATTATTCATGCTTCGTAAGTAGATTCAAACTGAATCACCTCAAAACAAGGTGCTTCGCTCTTAGAATTTTATGTGGCGAAGCACGTTGATTCAAACATGATTGGAGTGTGAATCACGAATGAGAGAGTGAACCATAATATTGGCTTCCGTGGAAACGTAATATTAGCCCTGTATAATTCTTATGGCAAGCTGTCAACATCTTCTCAAATTGATGGTAGATGTTCATCAGTGTAAAAAAGCTATAAGCTTAAAAAAGAGCTCAACGTTTTGTAGTGAAATGTAATGTTAACTTATCTTTTTAATAACCCCCCAAAAAAATTCATTACTTTTCCATAAAAAGAAAACAATGGCAGTTTGTTTGTCTGTCATTCGCTACCTATTAAATTTAAAGCTCGCATTTTCCGATTGCAAAACATTGAAGGAGCGTTATTTAGGTTTACCTCATACATATTGAATGGACTTGTGAATTTTTACATTTTGCACTTAACGCGCTACTTTAGGTTGGACTGTTGTTAAATATCGTATTAGAAATTTGAAAACGTGTCTATTTAATATAAATAATAAGCCACAGGTAGAAAGAGAGTATAAATGATAAATCACAGGTAGAAGAGTATTCATACATATGTACAAATACATACATAGGTTTGCTGTTGCATTTTTGCCTAACTCTATAATGTGAAGTTGTGGCTGACTACGACTGCTGTTACTCGCTGCTTCAGTCTTTAGTTTTAGAAAATTCTTTGACAGTGAGAGATTAAAATTATGTCGCCACATGTAAATCGAAAAAAAAAACTAAATTCAGAAGATCTGCAAAATAAAGATTTCCAATAAAGCAGAAAGAACACATAGTGAAATTAAGCAAATGCGTTTCTTTCTCTTTTTTGCTTTTGCTTCGCTTATAACAAAATGTTATGTAAATGCTGAGAAATTCAGTTTTTTTATTTGCTGAAAAAGATGTAAGCAAAGCAAAGATTTTAGTGCTGTCGCTATTTTTAAGCAAGCTATTAAAACCCTGGTTTTATACAAAATTATTGCAACCCTGTACCTAAGAAATTATTTAACACACATGGCAGTACCTTGTAACCAGAAATTTTAAAACTGTTTTGAGAGCTGCCATATAGATTTTTTTCTAAGCGATTTTTTAATGTGAATTATTGGAACTTTTGGAGACTATACATAATTAATCACAAAATTCGATGGATTGTTACAATTAATAAAAATCTTCACATTTGAAAGCGAAAAGTCAGATGAATTGATATTGTTTTTTTTTAATGTGCCAAAATGTACTAAATCTATATTAGCATACTTAGAAAACTTAAGAAAGCTTAGCTCTAATGTTTTACATTTTTAAAAGCAGATTCTTAAATAACCAAAAATATTTTTTATTAATAATGTATAGGCTTACTTCCAGTACAAAACCTTGACAATGTATACCCTTTCAAAATGCCGTCGACAAGTATTATTACCAGAGCAAGATATATTTATCTTACTAGGTAGTGTCGCCCGCCCAGCTGATTTAGTAGTTCGACATGTCATAATTTGTATGTGTTTAGACATTTTATAGTGCAGAAGTGAGAAAGCAAACACGCCTTCTCAATTTTCTTCCATGTTTTTTGACATTTCGAACTACAAAGCAACAACAAAATGCCATGTTGTTCCTGTATTGTTGTATTTGTTGTAGGGACCCCACTACCTAGTAAGATAAATATACCTTGTACCACAGTAAACAAGCAATCACGACATCAGTTTTAAAGTTGTTGCATTGTGTGGGAACTTTGCATATGTGTATGTTTTAAATACGGTAGCACAACTAGTAGTTTACATTTCACTTTTTTGACACTAGTGAGATTTCATTCTTCATATTGCATTATCTTATTAAAATCCTGCACCTCAAATTTGTATTTAAATTATTTTTATTGTTTTTTAATTAAAATATCAACAGTTGTATTTTTTTTAGTAAAATTTGGGCAAAACCAAAGTTGCATCTTTAAGTACTACTAGATTTTAAGTAGAATTCGTTAAAATCTAGTGACGAAGTAGATTTGGATTTGTTTATAAAATGTGGTAAAAACTAGATTTTCGTCGAAATCTCGTAAGTACTAGATTTCGCTCAAGTGTAAATGCACTATAATACATTTTGGAAGTCAGCCATTTCGTTTCAATACTTCTCCATTTTTTGATAATTATCAGCTTAATCGTTGACAGACACAACAGTTGTGACACTGTAACACTATTTTTCGAAAGGTACCTCTCTTGGAAGGTACTCCTGAAGTACTGTGCTTGAGTATTATTGATCGCCATCAATATCTATCTTGTTTTTACGATAAAGTGAATTCAACCACTAGCCATTGCGTCGGTTGAAAAACAGATACAGAACCGATCGCCTTTCAAAATTAATAACGATGACGCCTTGTATACAAGAATATCAGTTTTAAAACAAATAATATCGAAAGGATAAATCAACTCACAGAGTTTTGTTTTTAAACTAACAGCTGAAAATAGTCTGTCGACATTGTCACGTGTTCAATAAATGATACATTTCTGCAAAAAAAAAAAAAAAAATCAAAAGAAAATTAAAGAAGAAAAATTTTTTAGACGAAACACAAATAATATTTAAATTATATATAATATTTAAAGTAAAAAGTGAAAAAACTTGAAAAATAAAAGAATATAATCTTAGGGTGCAATAAATTTTTATTTTCAAATTTTATTTAACCAAATGTGTCACAAAGAAAATGTAACCAAATTTTGACATACGAGGGTATAAAACACACAAGGTATATTTATTTTACTAGATAGTGGCATCCCTACAACAAATACAACAATACAAGAACAACATGGCATTTTGTCGTAGCTTTGTAGTTCGAAATGTCAAAAAAACATATAAGAAAATTGAGAAGGCGTGTATGTGTTTTATTGCTTTCTCACTTCTACACTATAAAATTTCTGAACACATACAACTTTTGACATGTCGAACTACTAAATCAGCTAGGCGGACGACACTACCTAGTAAGATAAATATACCTTGCTCAGCTGGGCTATCGGTTTTACCTAGTATTCAATTCGCCTTGGTTTGAATATAAACAGCAAAAAAAAACGTTAGTTATATAAGTAAGTAACATAAAATAAAAACGTACTTTGGTTTAATAATAGGGGTTTTCACAATGGTTATAGTGCAAATTTGCATATTGTAAACTCTATTAAAAATATCATATCAATTTAACATTTCCGTGTAGTAATTTTTAGTTTTTTAATTAATTACAATGTTGTTGTTGATTGTTTTTATAAAATTGCTCAAATTAATTAAAAAGTTCTGAAAGGAATTCAAATCCAATAATACAAAGACTTATCTGCAAGCTATGTAGCTCATCATTCACGTCGGTTCAAAAATAGCGCGATCTGCTGACAATCTGATTTTTTTAATGGAATATTGTTTAATAAAAGAAATAATAAAAAGATAAAATTTAAGCCGCATATGTCTTATTAATCTGTAAGGCCTAGCCTACTCAGTTCGATTTTAATAATGTGGAGCAACATTTATTATTTAAACATTTAGTTTGTAGTTTGACAGCATTCCGCATGAAAAACTGAACAGAGTACTAGGATTAATATAACTTCTTCTAAGAAATATATGTACATATATCTAATTCAACCCTGCATAACACTAATCTTAAGAAAAGACAAGGATTCACTATATTATAAAATCGTGCGGTTCAATCAGAAAAAAATCTGACAGAACTCTGCTCTAGTCAAAAAATTGTTTCAAAATGGAGTTATAGATGCTACACTATTATACACATGGAAGGTATTGCAACACTGATTGTATGGAGAAAAGTGTTTCATGAATTTTTTTAAAGATTATCAAGTTATAGACATATTAAAAGGTCTGTCAAACACATACTTTTCTAATCCGCACTACCTTAGTTTTTAAGCATAAATGTTATTTTTGACAGATCTATTGAGTATGATAGTGAATCATGATCTTTGCATAACGTCTACACTTGGTATGAGATCTGGGCTATTTATCTCAATTGCACTGCCATGATATTTACCCCCCATCTCCATTAGACATTAACGTATCTTAACAAAAGTCAAACTTCATATAAAAAATTATTTTTAATACTGTTTTTTTTTTATATGAAGTTAGACTTTTGTTAAGACATGTTGATAGCAAATGAAGATGGGGGTTTATAATGAGAGCGTTTTCATTAGATCTCATCAAAACAGTTTTATTAAGTGAACTGTCAAATAATCGCGCACAATTACAATACACACATAGTTGTAATAAATGTTCTCATGTAGCATGCAGATAAAAACAATTAACAAAGAAATTTGATATTTACTGCACAACTGCCAACTAGTAATGAAATTTCATGAAAATTTTAGGAGTACGTGTTTGCATTTCGTGAAAATAATAAATAATTTCAAAAAATCAATTGCATTATTCTGCCGGCGATCTCTCACATATTATGTCAAAGTAGACTACTATGTTATCATTTCAAAAGTATGAGAAACTTTGAAATAATTAGCAATGTGGCTGTTGGTAAAAAATGCCTTTAAAAAATAAATAAAAAATATGACAGCGTTTTCATATTAGAGTTGCCATATTCTGTTTTAATTTATTTTGTTGTATTTTGCTTTATTTTTGTTCCCACTTAACACAAAAATTTAATAAAAACAAAGAAAAACCAATTGGTAGCTATCAAACTGCTCAACGTACGTTTGCCTAACTTTCGTACCTTACATTGACGGAGACGTACTGATTGTGACAACACTCATAAGAAAACCTGTATTTCAATAAAGTACAAGAAAACAATAATAAAACGCTGCCGACAAGATGTTCGTTTGTGCGAACGCAAATGAAAAAAAACAAAAGAGAATTCAAAATGTTTTTCTTCCACATGTTCTCCTATGTAAACTGAGACATACATATGAACCTTGCGGTTGGAAACAATATGAAAAACACGCACACACAAAAACATTCGCAAAACTATATATATCATACTCGAGGGTAGTGCACTAATTTTGCAAACTTCACTCACATTACTGATATTGCAAAATTAGTGATAATTTCAATATTTGCAGCCTCAATCAGCATTAGTGTGTTAAAAAAATGTCTGCACTAAAATTTAATTATTTGATTTCAAAAAATGCAATCTGCAATATATTGCAACCTTTTTCTTCATTAATTTGAGTGCAACGTAGAACTTTTGCATTAAATTTGAAGCACAATTTCTGAAAGTTCAGTAAGTGTGTTAAATTCAGCTTGCAAGTATAAATTTTGCACTAATTGAGTGAGTGGTTGAGTGAACTAAATCTGCGTTTTGTAAAAGTGCAAACATTTGCACTACCACTAAATTCTTTTAAGTGCTAGTGAAGGTTTGCAGTTTATCATTAAGCTGCAAATAAATAGTGCAATCAAATTTTTTGCAATACGGTTTAGTGAGAGTGCAATACTAATTTAAATAAAAATTTACTACACTACCTCCATCTACATACAAAACAGAAGCACCAACAAAAAACACAACTGAGTAAAATCTTATATGCAGCCATTATTAAAAAGTGATGGCAATACTTTTTATTTGCTTGTTCTTGTTTTCCAAAAATATGTACTAAGATCAAAATAAGTATTAATGTGGCATCACCATTTGCGAACAAAATTTACATAGAGACCTGACAGTGGTTGTGAAGATTGACGAAAATTTTGTAGTTTTGTTTTCACGGTGTTGAATTAGTTTGTGAATTTGTTATACAAAAGGCAATAAAATATTTTCTTTACACAACAGTGTATTTGTAAGGCCTTTTCCCTTTAAGAAGTGTATAAATATGACTGATTTAGAAAGGTTAAATCCTCTTGTTGAGGCTAGTGTTAGATTGTGCGATGCTGTTAAAAAGCATAAATGTCTTTACGGTTCAAATTCATATCATAAAAATGCACCGCCTGATTGTGAAGACGCTTGGGCAATTGTATCCAAAGAGTGCAACGAGACAAGTAAGTATTTGCCTTTAATTTATTTAGGTACTAATTTAAAATTGGTTAGGAGAAAACAGTATAATAAACTAATCATTCACTTACACTTTATCAATGTTTGTTGTTATTCATGCTGTTGTTGTTGCCCTACATTTAGTAAACATGTTGTGTGTGTAATTTTTTTCATAAAACCAAAAACTGCTTGTTTGCGTACCTGTTTGTGCTTTGCCGTTTGTATTCATCTTAATTTTAACAAGTTTGAGAGTCACTGTTGTGTCCAGCTGTTTTATTTGATTTAAAATTATTGCAGCGTAATAATATATACAAACATGGTTGTATTAACACGGTCTGTGCTCAGCGACAGAGTTGAATGTTTACAAAGTTGTATTTAGGTAAGAGGTTAATATTAGTTTGCAAAAATGGGTTAATCGACAGTAAAGGTAATGCAAAAACATATTGCATAAAAGAGAATTAAAAAAATTATATTACTTTAATTTAGATTAAAAAATGTAAAAAAACAATTAACTTTACTTGTAAAGTGAATTGTACAAGTTAAAGTTCAAATAAAATTAAAATAAAACTTTTTATTTATTTATTTGTGGCATTTACATCAACAGCAACTCTTATTTTGTGATGTAATTTCTGATCCTGTATACAAAATCTTCTCTTCCTTACTTGTATTATTTGCTATTTATTTTTTTTTTACTATTTAATAGTGTCAGAAAAACTTTGTTTTGAAGTTCGATATATATTTTTTTAAATACAACTCTGTAAATATACTAAAATATTATAAAGATTTTATGATTATCCCCTTTAGATTTGCTCTTTAACTAAACATTAGATTAAAAAGCTCTCAATAACCAAATTAAACTACATCCTCAGCTTTTTATTCTATTTAATCCTCTTAAAATAGTTGAATTTTGTAAAAAACGCTGGAAGACCGTGCGCAGATGTTTTTTCCAGGGTGTAAAACGTCGAGGAAATAAATATTATTTGCATGATCATCTACAATTTCTGTTAGAAGGCAAAAAGAAAATCAAACAAAACCCAGAGGAATTATTAAATGACGAAACGAACTCAAATGTCAGTGATACTCTGCACAAAACTTATGACGATGGTCTCAGTTTACAAGGAAGTGAAATGGAAACCATAAATACCTTTGACGATGACGAAGATGTTAAAACCATTAGTAGCCAGACATCAAATGCAGATGAATCGAATGAAAATATACACACCACACAAATGGGGGTTTTTATTATTAATGAGTTCGATGAGGAGGCGGTTAATGCAAATGAAAGCCTTGTGGATGATAAACGTTTAAACTTCAATCGCTCTTGCAAACGGGCTTTAAATCCAGATTTGATTGATGAATTGACTGCAGAGGAACCGGAGGAGAAACGTTCTCGTAAAATAGTAACAGAAAAACCTAAAACATTAACAAATGATACCGAGAATGGTAATATCAAATCGCAGTTAACCAATAAACAAGTGAAAGTAAGAGTCGATAAAATAAGGATAAATTTGGCAGAAAGCAGAGTAGAACCCATTAAAGGTAAAATGGTGGACCGTTTTACCTACACTGACTTTAAACAAACTAGAGACTTTGGTACACAATATGATTTTAATTCTCAACAATTCGATGATATTTTTATGCAGTCAATTAAGACACAACTACTGGAAATGAATTCCAGACAAAAAATGAATTTTAAACGCAAAATATATCAATCTTTGTTAGAAGTCTTTGATGATGCCACTGATTTTCCCAATTACAATGACATATTACCGCCGCCGCAGAAACAAGCACCACGTATTGTTAACACTACTGTTGGGGAATTACGTTTAATGCGCGAATTGGTTTCACTGGTACAGGCTGCCAAAAGTACACCAGAAATTATGAATGCCAAAGAAAAGGTTAAAACCTCAACACCCATTCAAAACAAACCGCCTCCAAAGATGCCTTTACCAATTAAGGAAAATCGTTCAAATTGCCAACAAACGTTGCCCATATCTTTAAGTCCCACTCTTGACGACGACGATTTACAGTTTTCTATTGATAATATTGATGATGATGACGAAGTTCCATTACCCCGTTCTTGGGATGAAATTAAGCCAAAGTCCACCGAGCCCAATAAGGCAATAACAATTGAAGATAACACTGCAGGTGTACCACGACGTGTGCTGCAGAAAGTGGTGAGAGTTTCAGGCGCTAATGGCAGCACTATTGTAACTCGTGATGGTGATAAGAAACGCATTTATCGCATCTATCCCAAAGCAATTAATCCAAACGAAAATCGAACACTTCCGGCAAAAAATAACAACAGTGTTGGTACTTTCTTTGTATCACCTTCAAAAAATCCCAAAGATATTAAATATGACAACGGCTCGGGCACCTTCTTCGTGTCTTCTTCAAAAAATCAACAAGATACAGCTGCAAACTCAATTAAAATCACCAGCTTACCCAACCTAACTGTACGTCCTTCAATTGACAAATCAACAAATCGTACAAACGAAACCACAAACACAGTATATAAAAACAACCAACCGAATTTTTTTAATAGCATTAACAATACCACAAATACTCAAACCGTTTTCCAAAATGTACATCCGGCTAATCGCATTTTAAGTCCAACTACTGGTTTGTTTAAGACGGTGCCGACGCCCCAACCCGTTACGACTACAAATATCCAAAAACCCTCCACCATACACTCGACAGGAACTCCAACCAGTTCAACTTCTTTAAAAGTTATGACCACTAAGATGCCAGCAAGCACAATGTTGCCGCCGACAGCTAATATCACTAATAAACGAACTTCTATGATACGCCCAGGAACCCAGATTATGCAAAGACGTTATTCGGTTTGTGGCGCTTTGCCAGCCGACAACATTTCTACACCCAATTCAACAGCAACTGCTGCAAAAGTTGTCACATCTACAAGCAGTGGCAACCCACAAACCAAATCTTCTGTTTCTCAAATACAAATTTCTCAGCCTGTTAGCCTTAACACTAAAGTAATGAATTCTCAAACGTCTTCTAGCCGTCAGAATACTTCGTCAAACAATAATGCTTTCAAATCGAATACATCTACAGCACCTGTTCCAGTCAATTTTTTTGAAAGCCGTAAGGAATATGTTGCCGCCAAAAATTCTGTTACTTCAGCTAGTGACGAGATTATTCCTAATAATACGTCATCAAAACCTCAAGATATACCCATATTACAGACAGCTGGAACCGTTGAGGCCGATATTTTGGATCCTTTGTTTGTTAAGCCACCTCAGATTAAGTCGGAGCCCGTGGATGAATAAGCTTTTAATTTGCTTTTTGTTTGTTATCTTTTGCGCGTATGTATGTAAATTATATATAAACAGCGTATTTACAATTGTAATTCTAATAATTTAAATAAAAAACTTTGTTAGTTAGTGCAAAAAGCATGGAAAGAGGGCATTGAAATAGGCAAATATTTAAAGTAAACAGTAAATAATTTTACATAAAATGTATAAGCGGAGTTCAGAATTCGATACAAATGGTCTTGCAACGGTACAAGTGCGTAATACCTTAGCTTTTCTGGGAATGTTAAATTTGCATGATATAACGCACTTACACTTTCGCAAGACCATTTGCATCAAACACTGAATACTGCTAATGTGTTTTTAATTGCTTGTTTAAATAAATGCTCTTTAAGTTTTATTTTAGATATTAAAGATATTGTTGGATGGTAAGTGTATAAAACGAAAATAAATTTTTAGTAAATCGTAAAATTGCTAACAAAAGAAAAGTTTGATGTATAAGCTGACTTCATACATGCATGTGGCTTTGTAGTAATACATTGCAGCGTGTCGCTAATGCAACCCTGACAATTATAACAATGTATTTTGTTTCCATTTGCAACACTGTTGTAGTTAATATGCAAGAAAAAGCAGGAAAGACATCCAACAAAATTTATACAAGACTCAGCACAATGGCCACATAGGAAGATAAGTGAGCGGTGTTTCTTATAATTTTAAATATTTCTAAATTTTCTATATTATTTATATTTTTATTACAATTAAAAATGGACACATTACTATAAAAACCTCTCCATTAATGCAATAAATATATCAAAATATTTATTGAATGATACAATGCAAATAAATGTTCTTAAACATTATATTATACGTATTAAAATAAAATATACGTATTAAAATAACTACACAATGTATTAATTAGGTGCTAATACTTTATTGATACATTTATAAATATTCATTGAGGAAGTCTAAATCTAATTCATTTTAATATTCCCTAAAATATTTATTATTTACTAGTTGCTCTTTAAAAACACTGGCAACATTGTTTTTAATAACAACGCTTTTCAAACTATTGCTAACTTTAATTTATATTGAGCTGTGTTAAAGAAACGTTACAATAAAATTAAATTTAAATTTTTGAAATTGAAAATTTCATTCAAAACTTATCGCTGTGTTAGTTACAAACAATGAAGTATCTCTTTGAGCAAACAGAAATTGTAATTACATGAGAACAAATCAGTAATGTTGACTGCATTTTATTGTCAAAAACGCCAGTTTCTAAATAGCAAATTTTAAACGGCAATATATGTATGTATGTATGTATGTATGTATGTATCTATGTATGTATGTATGTATGTATCTATGTATGTATGTATGTATGTATGTATGTATGTATGTATGTATGTATGTATATACAAATGTATTTTCAAGATTTATTCGTTTAATATCTACTTTTTATAATGACATATGTATTTCTATAATTTTTCGACTTCAAATTTCTTGAAAAGTGCTTTGCCTTGGTCACACGGTTGTATATTCAGTCTGATATCGGATTGGATTTTTGTTCACCAAATATTAAAAAAAAACAAATCAATCTTAAAAATAAAAATTTCTCTAAAAATAGAGAAAAATTGTAATTGTTACAGATTAAATTTATGTTGTGGATTTAGACAATCACCCCAATGCTAAATATTTCCAGGGAAATGATCTCCCTGGGAATTCATTCTTCCCGGGAATAAAAGCTCCTATTCTAAACAGTTGAGGAAGGGAATAACAAGGAAGAGAGAATTTTAAATATTCGAAATCAGCTGTTTTGCTTCATCTGTTTTATTTTGACTGCAAACTTGCATATCAAAAATTTTGAAATATCAAAAATAAAACGTGAATATTAACCAAAAAACTTTTTAAAACTAAATATACAGCCCAATTCTTTCCCTGTTCCCCTATTCTAAATAAAATCTTCCGGGGAAATTTTTTCCATTCCCTTATTCTAAATCAACTTCGAAAATGGGAAATTTCTCCCTGGGAAAAATAGGTATTACGATTAGTAATTTAAGGGAGAATATGATAACAAATTTTAGGAATAATTCCGCCCAATAATTGGAGCACTTCGTCCCAGAAAAGACAGCCAAAATAAGTGTTTGCTGTGTGTTCTCTAATATCAGCATTAATTTTAAATGCAATGCTGGTATAGACGATATAGACAATTTTGATAGTTCAAGCGTCCAAGATAGTGATATGGTGTTCTTAGCGTCACCGCAATATAGACGATATAGATAATTTGTATAGTTCAAGCATCCAAGATAGTGATGTGGTGTTCTTAGCGTCACCGCAATATTTGTACTTTGCCCAAAATAATAATAATATTATCGGAAATAATTTCTAATAAATTTCTGTCCTAATTAAACTTTATAAATAAAAGAAAACAAGTACATAAAAATAAATAAAAGGAACGAGTTAAAAAAAAAACTTGTATTTTAAAATTTTAAAACTGTTTGTTGTTTTTGACCTAAAAATATGAACAAATTATGATATCACATTTTTCTTAAAAATATCAAGTAGGTACTTAATTTTTTTTTTTTTTTTGAAAAACTCGCTTTGAATTTTGTGGCGGAATTATTCCCAAAATTAGTAATCATATTCTCCCTGCGGAACCGGGAATAGGGAGAAAATTCCCAAGGAATTTATATTCAAAATTGGGCTGAATATGAATGGACCTAATCAGATGTGAAAAAATCAGAAATTTTGTATCTTTGCAAAAAGGGAAATACCTCAGTGCCCGCGGACCAAGCCACATCTAACAAGGCGGCCTTAAAAAATTGAGGATTTTGTATACAATAGTGAACAAAGGAAATAAAACCTAACACAGTAATTTATTAACAAGAGTAAGATGGAAGCCTGATCTTTATTAAAACTAATATATGCAAATCGTTGGCTTTTTAACGAATATAGCGATTAGAAATTAAAATGTATTTTTATAAAGCAATCGCTTCTTTAGAGCATCCACAAAGAATTACATTATTCGCTTGAAAAAAAAATTATTACATGTTTGTTGTAATTTTCTCTTTTTTTGTTAATAATTTTTAGTTACCGTAGTTTGCTTATCAAGAAGTAGAAAAATATTACAGAAGATTTAATTAAGGCCCCTATTACGGTTTACAACTCAACTCTACTTCAGTTGAAATTTTACAATTTGGTATTATCAATTACAACTCAACTTGTCAAAAAATTTTAAGTTGAATTTAAATCGTGTTACAACTCTGTTGTAGTTTGACCGTTTACAATCCTGTGTTAGTTCGGTTAACAAAAGTTTAAAAAATTACAATCATCAGTAGCAGTTGTTGCAAATTACAACTCATCAGTAGCAGTTGTCTTTCAAGTTGTCTTTTAGACTACTCAACTGAGTTAAGTTGTAATCCGTAATAGGTGTATAATAAAATAAAAAAATAAAGAAACTATATTTTATAAGAGTCATGATTGCATTTGCTTGGATCTGATCCTTAAAATTGTTTGTACTAATTAAATTATTATTTATTTTATAATAGTGTATCTAGTAATTACGAGATATCGAGCAAAATCTATTTGTACTAGATTTCCCATACAAATCAAAATCTACTTCGTCACTAGATTTTGACGAAATCTACTAGTACTTAATAATGCAACTATGGTTTTGTCTAAATTGTACTAAAAAATACTACGCTATACAACAATAAATTACATATATTTTAGTGTAGAAACACAACAGACGACGTCAACGATATTTCATTACAAATTTGATATAAGTTACCGTTTAACGATAATACCGCTGAGAAATTTTTTTTTTATTTTCTTGTCGGTTTGTATTATTCTCTCAAATTTTTTCCCTTACTCTCCTACATTATTGCCATATATTTCGAAAAATAAAAAAGGAAAATTAATGAAATCTTGATAGCGAAATCTTGCAAGGTCAAAAAAATACAGTTTAAACCAAAGAGAACCCAAGAGGTGAAACGGCGTATAAACAGGACGGCAAAAAATACTAATTAAACCCGTCTCTTTCACACGTTGATTAGTTTTCTTTTATGTTATTTCGTAAACATTGGTTTTCTTTTGTGCTATTTTCTTATTAATTATTTTTTTATTATTGTAAATGTGCGTAACTTTCATTAAATATATTTCTCAAGCTTATTTCACAACACCAAAGAGTTTTGATTGTTTGTTTTAATTATACTTTGTTGTTGAATTAATATTTTAATGGACAAATTAACTTTTAAAGTTCAAAAGTTTACAAAGTTTTAAACAACGAACACGCTTTAAAGGAAAATTTTCAAAATTTCTAGTTTTTGTTTTGTTTATTTTTCCGATGTTCGTATAAATTTGTTACTATATTTGTCTCTTTCTTGACAAGCTTAGGAAAGTCTGATTATAGCAATTTTCATCAATCAGTATTTACATCTCTGTGTACTTTGTGGTTTAAACGATGTAGGTTTCAATTCGAGTCTACTAAATTTCGCTGTAATATATGCAAATTTAATTTGCACCGCTTTTTTATTTCAAATGCATTGTCATCACTTATTACTGTTATCTATTTATATATGTACATAAATATGTATGTATATAAACTTGCTCTCAGTAAATGCCTTGCTTTTTTTTTTGTTTGTTTTTTTTTTGTTCACAACCCAACAACATCCAAAAATTTTCTGGCTTTCCTTTTCATATGTTGCCGGCAATATTAAAAAAAAACCGTTCACACATAAGTCGCACCATCAAATTACTAACAACAAGAAGAAGGAAAGTAAATAACAATTGAGCAATAGCAGCTGCTGCTGTATAAAAAAAGAAGATACAAATCCATCCATACATGCATATATGTATGTATATGTAAATACATCCCAGTTGGTCAAACTGTTCTTTACAATGCAATCGACGATGACTACACGATTTTTCCCCTGTTGTTTAGATTTTCTAAAGACATTGTACGAATTTTAGGTAGGTAGGTTTAAAAGAGATTTAAGAAGTGAGCAATCGGTTGCTCATGCTTTAGATAATACTGTACTATCTAATTTTATTTAAAACGTGGCTTGATAATGATGTCCTCACATCGAAAGCTCGCTGCACCAAACAACCAACCAGGGATGATGGTCTTCACCGAAATGTATGACAACAGCATTTCATTTACTGGCGGAACGAAACCAAAGTACTTAATACTAGTTAATATCTGAAATTAAAAAAACTAAAACTGAAGAAATAACTGACGCTAAATAATATTCGCATAAAATACAGTTTGCTATAGAACATATGACATGGGATATTCAAGTCGCATCATTTATCATCAAATTTTTATAGGATTGCTCAGAAAGCTACAATTATTCTAATTAGCGTCGTTGACACAATAAGACGACGTTTTGGGTCGATGGTTACATATATTTTGGTATTCCCTTTGTCGACATCAACATTTATCGATGACTGTTGATTTTTATTTGGTATTTTTTAAGAAAATGTGTCATCGTAATTTTGTTGTGCCGACGGCGATTTTGTTGACTTGGTTTTTAAAAACGAATTTAAATAAGAAGCTTAAATTAGATGAAGAAATGGAGATTATAAAAATTTAATATGGTGAGACTTGAAATTTAGGGTAAACTTAGATGCCTTCACTTTATTGTGACTAAAATCAAAATCAAGCAGTATAAATTTTCAAAAATCAATTTTTTTTTTCAATTTAGCATGAACATTTTTTTCGCAACGAATTTTTGCACAGACAACAAAGATTATTCAAAGAACTTTAACATAATTTTGCCCTTAATCTTTTAGAGTCCCATTTGTCTAAATTGAATGAGCCGCTCTCGAGTTGAACACTTGATTAAGGGACTAATATTTGAAAAGAAGATTTCTCTATAGAACAGTGTTATCAATAAGCCGTTGACGATGTCATTAGACTATTGAGCACCACCAAATTATAATATCCGCCTGGCGGGTGTCTACCAGCGAATTTGTAGGCTAAACTGCATAGTCGTTGATTGATAATCGTATCAGGGAGCATCAGCTACCTCACGCATCCACAGATTGCGGATAGATACCCAGTAGATATGCTGGGTAGCTGCGAATAATACCAAATAAGTAGTCGCGGATAATACCAGCGGTTCTGAGGGGAGAGTCTTGGACTAAATATCCGAGTGCGAGAGATGTTTACAGCGCCGTGGCAAGTAGGTGATGCCAACAAATAACCACCCAACAATAAAGGAGTGTCTGGTATGCCGGTTAAAGCATGGTGAGTCCGGTACCAGTCCATCTTAAAAAAAAATTTATTACAAATGAAACCACATGTCGCCCCTTTTTCCACACAGGAACCATAGGAATAAATATATATATAAACTAGCTGTGCCCGCCATTTCGTCGGCGTCCTTCAATATTTTGTTCGGTTTTGCTTTGAAAGCAATCCACATCAAAGACCCTTACGATTTTAGTTTTTTTTTTTTAAGAGAAGTAACACTCAATTAATGCCTACATTAACCTTCCTGACCATTTCGTCGGTCTGTGAGACCGATGAATCACTTTTGTGTTAATTTCACGAAAACAAAAAATTGCAACACCATCATTCTCTCAGTATCTTCATTATTTCTCATTATACAACGTTTAGTGTAACAAGTGCGTTTGAGTTAAAGTGTTGTACCGGTGATTGCTAATCAGACGGTCTGTGAGACCGACTTATAGTTAAGTGTCACATTTTCTACAGGTAAGCTGGTTTTGCTAAATTGGAAATTTTCAGATGAAAATGGATAATTAGAGATCAGTTTATATGATTTAATAAAAGAATTATGTTCAAAGCTAATTATCGTGAGATTTTCGTTAGATATGGCAGATATTGAGCGCGTAAGAGCTATTCTGAATGAAATCTATTCAGATCTAGATCCTGATGTGAAAAGTGGTACTGAATACGAAGATAATATTGATGTGTATGAAGCAAACACTGATACTGAACAAGAAGACTCAGAGGAAAGTGATGTTGAAGATTTACAGGACGCTGAATCGAGCCACAAGCTCTAACGACTGATTGAAATGTACAAAGACTAACCTCATAATGAGGCATATATTTTAAGCATTTTAAAATTAATTTTTTTAATGTTCCTGTTTTTTCTTGAATTCACTTTATTTTTTTGATTACTTCTAAAACATACATATGTTAATAGAAAAACAACATTTTATAAATGTTGTGTTTTGTGATTTGTGTTTTGTGATGAAATATAAATTGATGCTGTGAGCTAAAAAAACTTAATTTTGTTTTTTTTCTTACTTCAGTTATTTCAGATTAGTTTGTTAAATATGACCACTGCACAGGTTTTAAAAACTTTAGAATAGTTTTGAGATATCGAGAAATACTTGAAATCGGTCTGAGAGACCGAGAAATGTGAATGTGTCGCACAAAAATGAAAATAGTCAGGAAGGTTAACTATGTTACTTCATTTAGAAAGGGATAGTAGTAGATAAGATAGATGGTTAGTGCGATAGTAAAGCTTCACAAGCGCTTCTTGTGTTCTTTAATAATTATTTTACTTCGCCAACGATTTAGTGCTATTTGGTAATACCGGCGATTTAGTGCTATGTGCTAATACCGGTGTTTTTAGTTCCGCCTTAAGATATGCTACGTATCAGTTTATGTATTTTTTACTTTATAAAAATTAAAGTATTCATATCCCGTTAGTTCAACTGCATACTTTCACTGCTTTTTCTCCACTTTCTGAGATATTTTTGCGGAAAAATAGTATCCTATATTGGGACCACGATACTTAGGTGCCTCCTCACAAAATTTTGTTAAAATCCATCCAGTAGTTTTTACGTGATGAGAACTTCAATGAAAAGCAGACAAGCGGAAGTGAGTTTCCATTTTATTATATGTATAGATTGTAATCGAATTGACGAATCGACTTAATGCGAGAGTGTTTTTTATACGTTGCCCACAGTATTCGCTACAATGTTTCGTATTTTTAAAATAAGTATAGAAAAATAAATATTCGTCGACGACAGCGTGCAGGCAATTGTCGTTTAGAAACAAGTTGGAGGAAATTGTCTCGTATATTGTCGTCGACGGCAAGGTGCAGGAAATTGTCGCTATCGGGGTCTGGCATAATCTTGTGTTCCTTTGTTAGAAAATATATCTTCCACAATTTCTCCTGCTTTGTACTTCACGTATAAAATGGCCTAATGACATGGCCAACTGGGATACCAAATTATAATCATTTGTATACATACCTACAAACATACTTACAACTGAACTAACAACACAATGCCAGCAGCAGGTAGTTGCGACAAATATTGTTGCTAAAGTAACAACAACAAAATAAACTATGTTTGTATGTCGTATAGGAAATAATGGTGGTTTGTAGTGAAAGAGCTTAAAAGGTGGTAGTTTTTTTGTTGGAAATGTTTTTTGTTTGGTAACAATAGTTGCTGTTGTTACTGAAAAAAGGTTTTTCCTAAAACTGAGAAAAAAGTAATAATTTTCCTTATTTCCGTTAAATTGTTTTTATTTTGTGTTATACATATACATGTGAAAACACACATTCATACATATGTATGTAGTTGTTGTTACATCAGCTACATCTACTATATAAACATATGTATGTATCTACATTAATTTTTAGCTGACTATTTCCTAACGAAATCATCATAATGACGTTGCTAATAATGATGTTTATAAGTGAGCCTGTGTGTAAAGGTGTTGTACAGTGTGGTTGGTTGTTGGTGATGATGATGATGGTGGTGATATAATTGAAATCATTATTTGCTCAAATGTACAGCTGCTGTTGTTAGTTGCTTGAAGTATTATCGTTGTCGGCGTCATTGTCGTTGTTGGTTTCATTAAAGTCTGTTGCTGTTGTCTGGCTGACTGCCTGGCTGTTGTTTGGTTTTTTTTAACTACTTGAACAGCAGTATATTAAATGTTGGCTGCCTGCTGCTGGTGGTAAGTGCATTTTATTATTGTTGTTCTTATAACTACATATTTATTGTACCTATATACTTACATTCATACATACAATGTGCTGTGCTTTGTACAACAATAAAAAAACGCACAGTGGGGAGATTACTAAAATTTCTAACTTGAAATATAAAAAGCAGTGCAATTTGCATGCGGATATTATATGTTTGGCGCTTGTGGGGTTTTAAAAATAACTTAAGTTATTTTATTGTTTTTAAGATGCGAATGTAGTCTGGTGACAATTGTTATTTTCTACCATAAAAACCAAAAAAGTCAATTTCGAAAAATGGTACTTACGTGGTTTAAGAAGAAACGCGACGATATGTACCTTATTTATATCAGACTTAATTGAATATAGAGAGCTTCTTCTTTTCTCCTCCTAATTACGCTTTTTTTGTACTCTGTTTTAATACAGTTCTTATTACCTCAAAGGGTTTCGCTTGTAATAATTTTATACTTGTAGCTTTAAGTGGCAGACAGTTTTTTCGTTCATTACCAATCAGTTCAACTGGGTGCAGTTTCAGTTGTAATATGCCGAGAATTCGTTAAACATTTGCTTCCAACCTAATTCAGTCTGATATTTGACGTTTTCCATTGGCACTCCGTAATTGGATTGCCGTCTGTATTTTGCTCTTCGAGGTGGCACTAAATACCCCCATTCCACTTTTTCCCTAGTTAAGTGGTTATGCGCTAGGATTCTGCTGGATTGGAAATGTCTAACTTTTTGATACCACATACCTACTGCATTTAAGTTATATTCTGATGGTAAGATGTGCGATCCCTATCGTACAATTCATTCATCGCCCCACTTTTTGACTCGAGTCTATGAAAAGCCTAAGGTTATTATCCACCACATCAGGTTTGTATTCCAATAATTTAACAGTTTCTGATCCACTTATTAATTGAAAATAAAACCTTTATACTTAAAATATTTTTTAGCTATTATTATTTCTATTTGCCCCACTATGCAGCATAAGGTTGCTATCATCAAAACAAAAAATTCAGCAATAACAAAAATTGAAAAGGAAAAAAACTATACAATAACAAAACACAGCAACGGCGATGACAACAACAACAGTAATAAACCCAACAACGAACAGACCGACGAACCAACCACATTTTACATGTTTTCAACTTTGGCTGCTAATGATGTTGTTGTTTTGTTTCTGTTATTGCTGATGATGACGACAACGACAATGTATCGTTTTGTGATGGTGTGTGTAAGTTAAAATTGTTTTTGTAATTCTGTGGTATTCGACCAACAAAAAAAAAAGGAATAAAACAGAATACAGCACAACAACAATATCATCATCACTACTAATAACAATAATAATAGCAACAGCAGCAGCAGTATAGTGTTTTGCTGCCTGGTGTTGTCTGGCATGTCTGCCCGTTTGCCTGCCTGCCTGCCTTGACGATTTTGTTGTGTTTTGATGATGTCGATGATGGTCATGGTAATGATGATGTTGTTTGTTTGTTGTACCGTGTACAGAGAGCGCAGAGTGTGAGCTCTTCAGTCTGTTGTTTGCTGTTCAGCAAGAGTGTTTGCAATATTTTTTAGCGGCAAAAAAAAAAAGAAAAGAATTCATAAACAAACTGAAAACTACAAATCCAGCAGTAAAAAAAAATACAGTGTTGTTGACAATAAAAAACATTTGTTTAACTAAATTATTGATTTTTTGTTTCTTTTGCGCAATTCAACTAACCAAAAGTAAGCAATTTGTTGTTGCGTCATGTCCGACACAACCAAACCTGATCATTATAATATCAATGCAAAAATATGTCGTTTGGTGGAACAATATCCCTGCATGTATGATCGCTCGCATCCTCACTATTTGAAGAAAGATGTTGTTGATCAGGCCTGGATAAAAATCTCCAAAGAAATGAATGACTCAAGTAAGTATGAATTAAAAACTATTAAAATACGTATGTAGGTATTTAAAAAAATCTGTTACATGTAACAAAAGTAAAGCAATAGTTTGAAATTTTGTTATATGTAAGTATACATACTCTTTGTTTTGTTGTTACTTATGTATGTATGCTACAGCTACAACAAGGGGGCAACATTTCTTTTTAAAAATGGTGCGGTAGAGGAGGCTTCATCTTTCGTTTCCCTTTACACATTTATTTGTACATACAAACGTGTGTGTGTGTTTATACTCAAATAGAAAACATTGTGTTGTTTTTGCTAGCTTAGGGTTGTCACATGTTGCCAAACTTGGCAATTTTATGTGTCTCTTTGTAAATGCACCACTGGGCTGCATTAGTAAATTAATATAATTTTTAATTTTTTTTTAAATAAAATTTAAACGTTCTTTATTTATTATTGAAGCGGAAAATGACAAAATATCAAATAACGAGTGATTTTTTAAGAGCTTGAGAACTTTTTTTTTAAAAAAAACGCATAAAGTTTGCAAAATCTCATCGGTTCTTTATTTGAAACGTTAGATTGGTCCATGACATTTACTTTTTGAAGATAATTTCATTTAAATGTTGACCGCGGCTGCGTCTTAGGTGGTCCATTCGGAAAGTCCAATTTTGGGCAACTTTTTCGAGCATTTCGGCCGGAATAGCCCGAATTTCTTCGGAAATGTTGTCTTCCAAAGCTGGAATAGTTGTTGGCTTATTTCTGTAGACTTTAGACTTGACGTAGCCCCACAAAAAATAGTCTAAAGGCGTCAAATCGCAAAATCTTGGTGGACAACTTACCGGTCCATTTCTTGAGATGAATTGTTCTCCGAAGTTTTCCCTCAAAATGGCCATAGAATCGCGAGCTGTGTGGCATGTAGCGCCATCTTGTTGAAACCACATGTCAACCAAGTTCAGTTGTTCCATTTTTGGCAACAAAAAGTTTGTTAGCATCGAACGATAGCGATCGCCATTCACCGTAACGTTGCGTCCAACAGCATCTTTGAAAAAATACGGTCCAATGATTCCACCAGCGTACAAACCACACCAAACAGTGCATTTTTCGGGATGCATGGGCAGTTCTTGAACGGCTTCTGGTTGCTCTTCACTCCAAATGCGGCAATTTTGCTTATTTACGTAGCCATTCAACCAGAAATGAGCCTCATCGCTGAACAAAATTTGTCACATTTGAACATTTCGAACCGAACACTGATTTTGGTAATAAAATTCAATGATTTGCAAGCGTTGCTCGTTAGTAAGTCTATTCATGATGAAATGTCAAAGCATACTGAGCATCTTTCTCTTTGGCACCATGTCTGAAATCTCACGTGATCTGTCAAATACTAATGCATGAAAATCCTAACCTCAAAAAAATCACCCATTATGTATGCAGAGTAAAAGTTCCTGGTAAAATAAACATTATAAATAGAGGGAAACCGAAGCCTACCCCTTAAAGGGCTTTTTTTCGATATTTGATAATTGTCTACTTAATTAATAACCTAAAATATATTATTTAGCTGTTCATACTTTTTGTGTCCTATTTGGGCATTATGTACTTCTTGTGGACATTTAGAAATAAAGCACTCTAGATGGGATATTCTCGGGGTATTTTATCCCACTCCTCCATTAGAAATTATTATTTATTGTACTGCATTTTTTTTTGAGATCCTTTCCAATCTGTTTCGTTTGGGTTGACGCATAAAATTTTGAATATGGTTCAACTCTCGACTTTGTACTTAAGTATCCTGAACCTTTTTTTTTTTTTTTTTAACGGAAGTAACTCTTAGGCAATTAATGCCTATATGAACTGTGTTACTTCCTTTGAAAAGGGATAGGAGTAGATAAGACAGATAGATGGTTAGTGTTATAGTAAAGCTTCACTTACGGCAACACTGCAATTATGATTATATTAAGAACAGTGTTGCAGCGCCTCTGGTGTTATGTAGACGTATTAGTTTGGAGCTAGCATAGCCAATTTATAATTATTTTACTTCGCCGGCGATTTAGAGCTATATAGTAGTAGCCGCGAAGGAGGGCGCTGTGATATGCATTATTATAAAGAGTAATAATACATAACAGAAAAGTTAATGTTGCCACGGCTGAGTTTTGAACTCATAAGCCTGCTTCAACAGTCAACGTGCTAACCACTTCAGCTATAGCACCCTAACTTTTCTGTAATTATATAACAACCCTGTCTTACAGCGATAGGATTTGTAATTTGGCTTATGATAAAATTTGTATTAATTTTTTTTCGATTTTTTCACGACAATAGAATAGAATTTTCGAGCACTGGGATTTGATTCATTCTTCAAAATATCAACATATATACATATCTACATATATGTATATGTATGTTTGTATCCAAGGTTCCGAAACAATACATCAATGATGCCCTGATTGCTTTTTTACTGCGTTAAGCCTAGTACTCTGTACGAATTTGTGAAAAATATCTAGCAACATTTATTATTTCAAAATAAAATAAGTCATTTAAAATGTGGTATCTATAGCCTAGTACTCTGTTCGAATTTGTGAAAAATGTTGCGCAACATCTATTATTTCACAACGAAAAAATGGCATTTAAAATGTGGTTTCTAACTCGCGATTTGGAAGAATTTTACGATTTTATTGCTTTTAAATATATCACAACGTTTTAAAAAATTTTCCACAAAAAATTTTCCAACAAAATTCCACATGAAATAATGCTTATTTGCTTTATTTCACAGTTTTGATAAAATGTTGCCAGAAAAATTGCATGTTTTTCCACAGTAAAAACAGAGTACTACTTCTGCAACATTTTTTCATGACTTTTTCATACAATTTTTTACGTATGCGCAATAGTTTGACAGCACTCCGCATTAAAAACTGAACAGAATACTGGGCTTTACTAGTACTTGTCGACGGCGTTTTGAAAGGGTATACATTGTCAACATTTTGCGGCGTTATGAAACCCTGTACTTTGTTCGTAGACAAATGTCCCCAGTCCGCAAAAATGCAACGGAAACAATGTTTGTTTGGCTTCAATTCTTGCACAAGCTGTATTTTATAGCCACATATGCCAAGGTCCTTACATAAGGCCAACAGTTGAAAAAGTCGACGTATCGACAATCTCTCGTCTTCTTTTTTTTTTTTTAAAGACAACACTACCTCTGCGAAGCTTTTTTTGTCTACAGACAAAAAATAAATAATACCCATAATCTTTGGCGGGAATTGAACCTGCAACCTCCATGTAAATATACTAGCGCGCTACCAATTGCACTATCCAGGCAATCTTCGTCTTGTTGATGGTTTTAAATACAGAAGAGGAGAAATAGAGCGAAAAAGATTAACAACTGCACGAATTGCTTGTTCTATAGATTGATTGTGAAATGGTTCAAGTGCTCTATGAACAGATTTACTTTTTTAGATAAACTTTCTACAATTTGAAAGCGTTGTTCTGGCGTTAAACGATTCATAATGGCTTGCCAAACCTTACTGAACAGAAATGTCAACACAGTTTGACATTCTCAGCTGTCAAACCAAATAGTTATCGATAGTTCTCATGCAGCTAAATAAACTTTATATTTACTGTATAAAGACCCATCTCTGGATAATTACTCAGGATGTTGCCAGAGTTCTCTAAATAGTGTCTAAAATTTCTGCCAAGTTTTAGCGTTAATAAACCGGTAAAATGCCGTACGTTCACTAATTAACTCTTGCAAATGAGATAATTTTACGGGGTTTTAAGATACCTTCACACAATATTTTATTACAATTCATTCGCAATGCGAACACAGAAAGAGAACAATTTTTGAAAATTGCTGTATTGTAATCCATCCTTTGTATCCTTTCTAAGCGACCTTAAGTAAATCTTTAAGCTCTAAATACTTTTGCTCTGGAGCGCTACATAAAAGGCTAAAGTAACCATATTAATTAAAAAATACACAGTTTCACAATGAAACCTAGAAATAGGGTTTCCCTTGACATACAAAAGCCTTTTTAAAAGAAGGTTTACATTTTATTTAAAAGTATATAATGAAATGCCTGCCTAAAGACAAGACTACCTTTTACAAAATTTATTTTTTAACTTTTTAAAACTAAAATTTATGTAGCTAATTTAAGCCTCTTCTAATCCTTCTCTCATCATATTTTAGTATCATCGTGTAAGGAACGTTGGCGTAACATACGCACCTCTTATGCACGTTCGATTAATGTTAATAAAATTCCTGCTAGCGCCAATCGTACCAAACCCTATTACCTCCATGAAGAGCTGCAATTCCTAGCTCTACATATTACGCCCGGCATACCAGTTTCCCGTAGGTCAGCCTCCAATTCCTTCAATGGCACAAATTCTTTCTACACTTCACCACTCAGTGAAAAAGGAGAGACGTCAAAAGTCTCTATGTGTGATGAATCTATTGACAGTTATGCTGCCGTTATGCATGAAGAAATTGAGGATAAATCTCAATTTAATCAAGAGGAACGCAGTAGCAGTGTAGCCAGTGATTCAACATCTAAACATACACAGGAAACGGAACCAGATTTAAGTACTCAAAACGAAGCAGCTCAACAGCCCGTAATGCCACACCAATCACCAAATAATATAATAGCAGCTGAAGTTGAAACAGAAGAACCTGCATTTCATCCTCCTGTGGTACAAATTGAAGAAGATAATGCTGAAATACCAACGCAAACTAGAAGAGATTCGATCAATTATGCCTGTGCACCGCCCAAAAAGAGGTTAAGAGTCAAGGATAACTGTTATGCCGCAGATAATTTTCCGGAGACCAAGGTAAATATTACAGCCTCAAATCATAAACGAAAATTGTGAAATTTTAAGATTATAAGAAGTATTGACGATAAGGTTCTTAATGTGAATATTTGGTAACATTTGTCTCTATCAGATACATGCGTCGGTGAAAAGCGAGAACTAAAGCGAAATAATCATATTCTTTCGGTTTTACAGTAGTGAACTCCATTGTTCATTTTTAACTACGACATCTCTCTAATGTATCTATTCAGCTGCTAAGAGTGCTCAGTTAAGTGTTCTAACGGGTATCTAAAAAACTTTAAAGGAAGTAATCCGTTAACATTCATTTTCAAGGACTTCAGGTCATATAGTTTAAATTACGCCACTTATGGGAATACCATTTAATTTTAATTTTTATATTTGTTATTGTGGGTAGTTTTGGAATCACCCCTCCGATGCTACGCCAAAAAAGTCAATAGCTTTTCTTCTTAGTCGAATAATCATTTAGGATATTACGGTTCTGCGAGTTTGGATGTGTGTATTTCGATATTCATTCAATAAATACGTTGACGCTTCTTTCTCTATTTCTACTTCAACTAGTAGCAAGTTGAGGTTTTTATTAAAAGAGAAGTAACTCCCAGGCAATTATTGCCTATATTAACTGTGCTACTTCCTTTGGAAAGGAATAGGAGTAGATATGGTTATGATAGATGGTTAGTGTTATCGCAATTTCACGTTGTGATTCTATTTAGAACAGTGTTGCAGCGCCTCTGGTGTTATGTAGGCGTATTAGATTAAAGCTAACATAGCCAATTTATAATTATTTTAAATTATGTGGTAATGCCAGCGAAGGAGGAGAACAATTGATGTTGCTACGGCTGAGTATTGAACTCGTGACCATGCTTTAGTAGTCAACGTGCTAACCACTTGTGCTATCTTATTTGGAACTGAGTTCCATAACCCATATTGGTTTGAGGATCGATTTACACAATAAAAGTTTGCAGTCTATGCTGAGGATAGAGGTTCTACCAACAATCCTATTTACTGTCCTGCTTTTTAACTTTATTTATATGGCTTTTCCAAGTTATACACCGCTCGAGATGTAAACCGAGAGGTTTGACTTCAGTTAGGTTGAGGTATCATTATCAGTTCAAACGTTGTATGAGTACATTTATCCATTGTTTTTCGCATCTTCAAACATTTTTCGAAATTAAACATGGTAATGCTGCCTCCTCAACAAATGTTGATATATGGACTCTGAGCCTAGTTGGCATATTCGAAGTATACAACAAGTATCAAATGGGTCCCGGAGTTAATTGGCTGGTGTGAGCTTAAAAGGTCTCTTTTACGGCAGAGCAGTAGTTTCTTTTTTTTAAAGGTGTGACTGTGCGATTGTACCAAGAATGATGGAAACGAAGGAAGCTACTGCTTATTACGATTCGAAAGAAATCATTTTCGAAACACAATGTTGAAGTTATACAAATTCGAATGATTTCCTTCTCGAATCGAAATAAGCATTAACCCTTAGATTACGCTATCCCGCATTGAAAATTAAAATTCTCTGCACATGTTGTCTTTCTATTAGCTAATAAAGGGTTAAATTTTAAGGGCCGATGATGATTATCACACAAATTATTTAAGAAATTATTGTAATTTCTTTTTATTTTGATAATATTGGTATGGTTCAATTTTGTACCGACCCCGGCGACACACCTTCAACCGATGCTCCAAATTTACGATGACGCTGAGGCATAATTGAGGTCTTATGCCATTAATGTGCCGAATTATCTCATCCTCTTTTTTTATTTTTAAAAAGAAGTACCACTCAGGCAGTTAATGCCTATATTAACTGTGGTACTTCCTTTGGAAAGGGATAGTAGTAGATAAGACAGATGGTTAGTGTGATAGTAAGGCTTCGATTCTGGCAACACTGCAATTGCACGTTATGATTATTTTTAAAACAGTATTGCAGCGCCTCTGGTGTTATTTAGGCGAATTATTTTGAAGCTAGCATAGCCAATTTATAATTATTATCCTTCGCCGGCGATTTAGTGCTATGTGGTAATACCGGCGAAGGAGGGCGCTGTGATATGCATTGTTATAAAGAAAAATTAATACATATAAGAAAAATTGATGTTGATGGCTGAATATTGAACTCGTGACCATTGCTTAGTAGTCAACGTGGTAACCACCTAACCTACAGCACTCTAGCTCTTGAATTGTTGCTGGCTTATCAACGTACTCCTTTTCTTTCAAATAACCCCAATGAAAGAAGTCCAACGTTGTCAAATCACATGATCTTGACGGCCAATTGACATCGCTATTGAATTTGTCGCTCGATTGTGTATCTTTCCATGGTTCAAATTGAGTTAAAAAAGTCATATTAAATGCAGGAAAAAGCTTGACGTTTAGTTGTGGTCCATATTCAACAAAGGTCCTTAAAATTTAACAACCCATTAATTGTGATTTTAATCGCAGGATTTCTGATTTTTGCATGTTATATTTATTTGCAATTAATTATTTGAAGCAATTTATTGACTACACACTTGGCAAACCTTACAACGGGCGAACTACGTAATCTAACGGAAAAAACAATCTTTTTGGATCAGAGTTGGGTCCAGCTTCGCTGTTAAATTTAATTTTTAGGTAACATTTTTTAATTGGAGCTATAATGATATGCAATTTGAAATGGCTTCCTTTTACGATTCAAAAGTTAGGTAAAATTCACGTGTATTGCATAGGGCACCCTCAATGTATTTTGATTGCGATCAATCTGAAAGCCTTTAAAATTAAGTAAAAAAAATAAAATCGGTTCAAAAATTACAGAGCTCTGTGCGCTCAAAATGAATTAATAACCTCGATTAAAAATTAAAACGGTTTAATATTTTGTTTTTTTTTTCTTTATTAAAGCCCGTGGATTTAATACCCCAACACGATTATGATGGTATCTTCCTGCAAGGTTTATTACCCGAAATGAAAGCCATGGATTTCCGTCAAAAGATAATTTTCAAAAGGCGTATTTATGAGGTTCTGGGAGAAATATTTGACAACTCAACACAAGCCTCATCAACCACTAACAATCAACTACCTCAATCTTACAATACAGCATCCTCTTCATCAGCATCACCATTACTGGCTGTTAATTCCACAGATCTGCATATGTTACGAAGACTAAGTAATCTATTACAAGAACCCTCTATAATGAGCCTTAATAACGCAACACCAGCACGTTCCGCCAGCATCTCATCGACCGTTCTCTCTTCACCCGCCACACCATCGTCAGGATCAGTGCCAATAGCAAAAATTGGTGCTACAACTAGATCATCCGCTAGTTTTTCACGTGGACGTATGACGGGTGCCAATGCAGCGATACCATCATCCCAGAATGTCAAAGAAGAACCAGAGGGAAACTGACGATTTTCAAATGAAAATGATGTCTTGTTTTCATTTTGTCGTAGTATGAATTCGTGTAAATATGTAAACTAGATTTAGTTTTGTAATTAATTAAATCTGGAAAAATAAGTATTAAAGTCATTAGTTTTAAGTTAATTTGTTTTTAAGAAAAAAAAAAAAAAACTAAATAGTACAATCAATGAAATTAATTTAATAATACCTAAAAATAAAGAAGAAAATAAAAAAATCAAATTAGAAGGGGTTTTCACGATGGTTATAGTGCAAATTTGCAGTGCATATTAAAATAGATCGTAAGCGTAAGTACAAAAGAAAATATAAAATACAAATAAACACACAAAAAAAGAAAATACATTTTTTTATGAGTTTTACAAACAATAGGTCTGTTCCAGGTGCATAACAAAACAGTCCGGACTTTTGAGAGTAAAAACAAAATTACTCTCTGAATGTGACAAACTTGTCTATAGTTGCTGGAACGCAAAAAACCACAATTGAACATCTTGAAATACTAATGCTGCTAACTTTTTCAAAATAATTTTATTTAGTGATTTTAGACGCTTAAATGCATAATATTTTAAAATAAATCATTTGCATTATTGGCAACAGTTGCAAAAAGTTAATTATTAGTAAAAAGTTATTATTTATAATTTTTTGCAAAATGGAAAGCACTTTCTCCTGCAACTTTATTTGAAAATCTTCCATTTTGCGTTTCAATAAATTTTAAATAAAAACTTTCTTTCCTTATTTAAAATTTTTTTAATTCTTAAATGTAAACAAAAACAGCTGATAATTTAATTCTTGTCCAAACTTATCCAAAGAAAAAGTTCGTACAACTTTGTACAGGATATGAAAAATGTTACTCTCTCATTTTCTCTCAAAATTGCACAAAAATTGTTATCTAGAACGCTTTCGTACTAATTTGTGAGAATTCGGACTGTTTTTAACCTGGAACAGACCTAATTTTATTTTATATTCTTCCTGTCAAAAATTGTTGTTTATTTTTATTTGCAACTGAGCAAATATGCAATACTATTTTTAGAGCAAATTTCTTGTACGATTTTTTACATCTTATGTACAGTTTGCAAAACCCATCGCGAAAAGCCCTATTGTATTAAATTTTTTTTATAGAAAAGCTTAAGCTTTTTTATAAAATTGTTTAAAATAGAAACGTGGCTAATTTCAACAGCTTCAAACAGCTTTTTAAGATCTCATAATCCCAATACATCGCAACTTTCTTACTATAAACACCTTTCCAGAGTAGAGTGTATCATATTAGCCAGGACAAGAGTTTGTCAAACAAAATTTAGCAAACAACACTACTATGAAAGCAGACTGCCTAGTAGAGAATGCAAAGCTTGCTCAGAAATACTCACTATTACCCACAAATTTTTCAAAAATTATTTGATTAGAACGGTTAGACTAAATAAAAAAAATCCTAAAAAAATTTCCTCATATTTACCCCCACATGTGCTTTTTAATTGCTGCTGTTTACCAGTGGGAAGCCTGTGGGTTCATTGGCTACCTCTATGTGTATTGCTTTCCATAAAGGCCTTTAATAGAAATCAAAGAAGAAAAACCCTACCAACCTTAAAACTAACAAAAATCGCACCTCGCAGGGGTTATTAATCCCCCGAGATCTTTGATCTAGCTGTCGCGGTCTAATATTTATTTCACAAAAGAAATCAAATTAGAAGCATTAAAGCCGAAAAAATGAAAATATATACGTGAGCGTGGTTTTTTTCCCGCAGCCTCCAAAGGAATAATCCGATGTTGCTGAATTGAAATCCGAAAATTTTCGAAACTTTGCCTGACAGATTGGTGTGCTTAAATTTATTGTATCTCTTCTGGTGCCTTGGCAAACGACATTTCAATGTTAACACGGACAGACTGATAGACGGATCGCTCTCTATGTATAATGATTCAGAATATATAAACTTTATGGAGTCGGAAATGAATATTGTAGAAATTACACACGGAATGACAAACTTAAGAAAATAAAGGAGCGATTAATTTGGCTTTGATGCTCTATTTAGAGAAATTATAAAAATTGAAAAATAAAATTGATCAGGGTTGGTAAAGTTTGGTACAATTTAAGGCCGGGAAACATAGTATTCGTCATACTTTATCTTTTTCAACGTACAAGAAAGTTGAAATACAGGTTTTCTTATGAGCGTTGTCCCATATTTAATAAGGTAGCAGTGCAAGGGGAAGCTAATATTAAGGAGAAAATTTGTTTTTGTTTTTAAAGCCTAGTACTCTGTTCGAATTTGTCGAAAATGTTAAGCAACATCTATTATTTCACAACGAAAAGTTGACATTTAAAATGTGGTGTGTATCTCGCTATTTGGAAGAATTTTACGATTTTATTGCTTTTAAATATGTATATCACAATGTATTACATACAATGAAATTTATAATCAAGCTTAAGTTCGTTTTTATTCTCTCTAAGAAAGAATTAATTAAATTACAAATTAGGTGATAATATTAAAGAAAAATTGGGAAAATTTAATTTTTAGACACCAACACGAGTGGAATGCACATTTTCTAGACAGCCACGTCCGTCATCAGCACTACTTGTATCTAATCTACTTAGGGTAGTGTTTTAGTTGTAAGCATCATCTATTTAACCAACTAAACCCAGATAAAGGAATACGAGAAAACTTGTATTCAATTATCGATCGTCAGTTTGTGAGAACGAAGTCTACCACTACCTTAAGCTTCCCTCTTGTTGAATATTTTTACTTTAATATTTACCACCTATATTTTGTTGTTCCTTCAGCGAACCTTCGGTTAGCAATGAAGTTACTTTTTGTTTATTTGTTTTAATTCCAACATTCGGTTAAAATTTTCAAAAATATCACAATGTTTTAAAAAAATTTCCACAAACAATTTTCCAAAAAAATTCTACATGAAATAATGCACATTTGCTTTATTTCACAGTTTTAATAAAATGTTGCCAGAAACATTTCATGTTTTCCGCAGTAAAAACAGAGTACTACTTCTGCAACATTTTTCATGACTTTTTCATACGATTTTTTTATGTATGTAGTTTGACAGTATTCCGCATGAAAAACTGAACAGAGTACCAGGCTTAAGAGAAAACAAGTAAAAGTGCTATATTCGGCCGCGCCGAATCTTCTATACCCTTCACCACATTGATTTTATTTACAGAGGCATGTACAGCATTATCCATGTTGTTGACTCTACATAAATTAAAATAAGTCGTATGAGAAACAATTGATTTTTCTTGCTTTAAAGAAATAAAAGACAGCGGCGACACAGCTTAATGCAAACAAATTTCGTTGGCTACAATGGTATTGAAGACGACAGCTACATCGTAAACTCTGACATTGTTTAGAAATACTTATTTTGCTTTTATAAAATTTAATAACTTTTTCAACAAATCATAAATATTTCCTCCAAAACTTTTTGTTTGTATGTATGTAAATTTGTAATTTACAATTTTGTGACATTTTCTTTTGTTGAATAAAATAGAAATTAGCCCAAGGCATATTTAACCAGGTGACTGCACAAGGCGGAGCTAATATTAAAGAGAAATTTTTTAAATTTTTTTTATATGGAGTTTGACATTAATCAGGTTTTTTTTAGAGAGAATAATATGTATTTTACTGTCAAAATCCATATAAACAAAAAATTCAAAAAATTTTTTGCTCAAATTTCCTCTCCCTTACGCTATCACCTTGTTTAATATGCCTTGAATTAGCCTTAAGCATTAAACACATAGACGACAGCAGGATACCGACTACAACCTGTCAAAATTAAAATACACACTTTTATATGAAAACGATTATTTTGACGACATCATAGCTATATGGATACACGACCACCGTTGTGGCTGTAGCCAGCTTAGGCTAATTTCTATTTTTGTTTGCGACAGTTTTATTTTATTCAACAGAAGAAAATGTCACAAAATAAAACATACAAAATCATTTACAAGCAAAAGGTTTTGAGCAAATATATTTATTTGTTTTCATATGATAAAAGTATTTTTTGAAAAAGTAATTTTTTTATAAGTTAAATATATATTTATACAATATAGCTTTGAAGTATGTAGCTGTCGTCTTCAACATTATTCAGTAGCTGACTACACGGCGACGATTGTAGCCAACGGCATTTGTAGTCGTGTAGCGATATAGCCGCTGTTGTCTATGTTTTTAAGGCTTAAGTTGACGACAGCGACAATGGTGGTCGTGTGTAGCCATGTAGCTATCTATACTGGCTTCAAAATAATCGTTTACCTATAAACGTCTGTATTTTATTTTTGACAGTTTGTAGCCGGTATCGTGATGTTGTCTATGTATTAAATGCATCTAAGTTTTAAAACAGAGATCTCATCTAATTAAAAATCAGATGCATTTAAAAAAATATACACGCATACATACATACTTATGTATATTCTTAATATTAAATATATGTTATGTTTCATTTTCATAGAAATATTGAAATTTCCCGAAAATAGTTTGAATAAATATTTTCTTTTAAATTTCTTGTAAAATTTTATTCGAAAATTTTTTGAAAAATTTTTAAATAAATTTTTTTCGAAACTTTTTTTAAAAAATAAAAACGCTTAACAACTGCAATTCGTCTCATTAAATGTACGGCAACCCCTTTATCTGCATCACATGACAATGATAATTTAAATTGTAATATAAAAATGCAACACTTCCAAATGCCACGATTTCCTTAAGAGAGAGCATATTATTTATTCAAAGCTCCTGTTTTAATAAGAGCATCAAAAATAAGTTCCATTTTAAGAGCAGTTAACTCTTTTAACTTATTAAGAAAAAATATGTAAGTACAAATGGATAATTTACATAATTACAACAACAATAAGAAACAACATAGCGAATGATAATTAACGCGTTTATGTAACAAATGTAGCGATAGTCAATTTAATTGATTTTGTGGTATCTGGTGATTTAAGAAATAAAAACTATGAAAAGTACAGTTATGTATAACAAATTGGCCAAAATGACAAAAAAGTAACAGTAAAATGAAGAGTAATTAATTTGAAAAGGGGGAGGTGTACGTTAGAGTAGTGACATTTACAAATATGTTTTAAAATTTTTGAAAAGCTTTTGTTATTATTCATAAAAATTGATTTAAGTGTAAAATTTTGTAGAAACTGTTTAAAATTTTTAATATTTTGTTAATTGCGTTTCTTTTTTTTTTATTACAGTCCTAGAACTATTAGATAAGTACCAATGATCTTGTTTTATTTTTTCTTTTTCTATTAGTTATTTTTTTAACTCTCTATACTCTTTTAATGAACTTTGTATCTGCTCTCTTATGTTAATAATTTTTTTTTTTACATTTTTAATTAATAGCAAATACATAAATTGATTTCTCTTTTTGAAATTGATTTCATTACAAACCCACACTTCTTTATGCATCAGCAAGTTGTAAGTGTGTGAGAGCTTGTATCCAATCCAATGATAGAAAATATTTTATCAGCGATGATTTAACATCAAAATACACCAACAACACAGCAACAGGCAGTAACAGCTTTTGATGACCAACAAGATAAAAATGAAAGAGAGAGAGAGAGAGAGCGAGAATAGAAAACAGGCAAGAAAAAACAATCACTTTTAGCCTGGTCGTACCTAAGCATTGATGTCATTCATACCAGGGATGGAAAAAGGTAAATTTTCTAGACGAATCTTTGAACTTTTTATGTATTTTTATTGCTTGATGGTCTTCACATCTAAAGCCTAGTACTCTGTTCGATTTTTTGAAAAATGTTGAGCAACATTTATTATTTCACAAGGAAAATTTGACATTTAAAATGTATTGTCTATCTCGCAATGTGGATGACTTTTACGATTTTATTGCTTTTAAATATACCACATTGAGTTACAAAATTTTTCACAAAAAAATTTTACAAAACATTCCACATGAAATAATGCCCATTTGCTTTACTTCACAGCTTTGATAAAATGTTGCCAGAAACATTTCAATGTTTTTCTGTGGAAGGTGTTTAAATATTTAAATAAAAATGTAAATCCACAAAGTAAAATTACAAATCAAATACAAATGTTGTCCAATTGGCGCCTAATATTACACAATAGTGTTTAAAATATCCTAGTTTTAAACCGAAAATTTCAGACGGAAATTGCGTTTTTTCACTGCTTTTTCTCCACTTTCTCTTGGAAATGAGATATTTTTGCGAAAAAAAATTATCGCATATTGGAATCAGGGTACTAAGGTACCTCCTCACAAAATTTTGTTAAAATCCAGCCAGTAGTTTTTACGTGATGCGAACACAAATGAAAAGCAGACAGACAGACGGAAATGAGTTTCTATTTTATTATACATACATATGTATAGATATTTAATATTACGCTTATTACCTATAACATTTTATATTAAAAATGCAATTTATTTTTGGGGGAAAAAGTAATTCCTATACGAGGGTGCCTCAGTGGGCTAGTAGGAGTGTGCTAGTCTATCTGTCCGGGGTTGTGGGTTCGATTTCTACCAAATACTATGGAATTTTTCACTACAAGTTGGCAGGAAGAAGGAGCTTGGATATAATTTTGTTGCCTACAAATGGTTAACTGCAATAGTGACAGGTCACAGACTCTCATTTACTATCTGGTTAAAAATCGAGATAAGACGATACTTTTGTTTGGACCACGGGCAGGCACATATTATA
Source organism: Phasia obesa (assembly GCA_949628195.1). Classification (NCBI taxonomy): domain Eukaryota; kingdom Metazoa; phylum Arthropoda; class Insecta; order Diptera; family Tachinidae; genus Phasia; species Phasia obesa. Next base: position 135,394,754 of record OX451217.1, read on the forward strand.
TGGAGATGCTCCGAAGACTTAGCCTTAAGCAATCCCTCAAAAAAGTACTCATTGTGCCATCCTCACCCGTCGTTACTTTGATTTCATTTGAATACGTCAACGTATGACGGATTATATGTGCCCCGGCCTTAAGGTATTCGTAAACTTAAGTTAAAATTAGTTAAAACGTACTTTAAAGTAACGTAACACATGCAAGGTTTTGTACTTTGAGTCTCTTGCTCTCTGTTCGCTTGGGTTTTTAAGAAAACGTAAAAAAGTAAGAAAATCTGTTTCAAATAGATTTCTCATTTTTTTACTTACCTCTCAAAAGACAATGAAAAAAAGGAGTGTTACGTTTCTTTAAAGTACGTTGTAACTAAATCTACCTTTACACTCGGATACCAAAAATCACTGAGGTATAAAGTGAGTGAAAAAGTGCCCCATGAACTCAGTGGTCTGCTCCGTGCTGTCGATGCGAAGACATTATTATCAAGCTACGTGGAAGGTAGTAATATCTTAAAGACAGCATTATCAAGCCACTTTTAAGAAACCAGGCTTGAAAGCGCTCGCCAACCGTACCAAACCAACTTCCAGTGACGACAGTCTTCAGCGAAAAGTATGACAACAGTGATTCGTTTACTGGCGGAATAAATCTAATCAATTTATTACTAAATGCTGTCTTTGAATTTCTCCAGTCCAAAAGTGGAATTACATAGTTAAATTGTGTTATCATTAATAGCAATTATCATGGTACTAAAATTCCCCTCTCTGGCTTTTGCATGCTAGTGCTGCCAGTGGTTTCAATAATGATAAAAACAAGATTACGCCACCCAAATGATTTTCCTTTCGATGAGGTAGTTCTCCCCATTTAAAATATAAATTTTTTGACGTCATTCGCCCCTTATGAGGGCGTAATTATTTGGATGGCTTATTTGTGTGCCTATTATTCTTGCAGTGTTTTAAAATTCAAAATTTCTTATTTATTATTATTTAAAATTATTATTTACTTGGATGGCTTATTTGTGTGCCTATTATTCTTGCAGTGTTTTAAAATTCAAAATTTCTTCATCTTAGAAAATTAGTTATAACTTGTACTAAAATATAAATTTACAATTTTTTAAATATTTTTAAACGTTTAAAAACATATAAAATTAAATAAAAACTGAATAAAGCGTTATGGCAACACTGACTCATAAAATAACACAAATATAATAACAAAATTATCAGTCATTCTTTTTTAGTTTTAGAGAGTACTAAACTTGTTCTAAAATATAAATTTAAAATTTTTTAAATATTTTTAAATATTTTTAAAATCGGGAAATATTGTGTAAAAACATAGAAAATTAAATAAAGCGGTACAGCAACACTGACTCATAAAATAACACAAATATAATAACAAAATTATCAGTGAGTATTTTTTTAGTTTTAGAGAGTACTAAACTTGTTCTAAAATAAGAATTAAAATTTTTAAATATTTTTAAAATCGGGAAATATTTTTTAAAAACATATAAAATTAAATAAAAACTGAATAAACTGAATAAAGCGGTACGGCAACACTGACTCATAAAATAACACAAATATAATAACAAAATTATCAGTGAGTATTTTTTTAGTTTTCAAGAGAGAGAGGGAGAGAGTATGAAATAAACTTTTTTTTATTAAGACAAGAGCAGCAATTGATATTTATTTCATAAGAGAACGTGTGATGTTGTTGATGATTGTGTCTATTGGACAAGAGTGTGACGAGCTTTACACGAGGTTTCATATACAATTATTATTGTATTTCATATACTAATTTGATTTTCATTTAACAACCAACAATAACAACTTCGATTTTTAGTTAATTCTTGGCTCTCGCATGGAGTAGAAGTATAAATTAGTGTTGTGTTTTTTAAGTGTTGCTGATTTTTTTCTTGCTGCTTTTTCTATGACACAAAAAAAAAACAACAACTTAAAGTTTACTTTTTTTTTGGTTTGTTTACTGTGTTTTGTCTTTGAAAAAAAAACAACAACTAAAGAAAAAGATTATACAAAATCAGAGCATAGTAGTGATCAATATGGCGTAAGATTTGTAATATTTTATTGATTGTTGTAATTGTTGTTATCAAAAGAGAAGGGGGAACATACACACACACACACACTCGCTGTTATACCAACAACATAAACTTTAGCATTAAAATATTCATAAAGTAAATTAACAATAAAGCAACAACAATTGCAACGTAACAGATGATGATTAAGAAAAATAATTGCCAAAGCAGAAGAATTAAAGCCGAAGCCGAATGAATCCATGTTGGTATATGTGTGTGTTTGTATCTTTTTGAAAACGTTATTGTAGTTGCTGTAAAAAAGTTGTATTATCATCACTTCACTTTGTCATGAAAGATACAATTAGATTTTGGGGAATATGTGAATGTGGTGGGTTTATTTAACGGCGAAGTGTAAAAGTATTTGTTTGTTATTGCTTTATGATTGTTGCTGATGCTTTTGTTTTTTTGTGTAAATTCGGTGTTCATGTTTGGTGTGGTGTATATGGCTTTCAATAATGTGATGATAAATCGTATTGATAATATGAAAAGAGCACAAAATTTTAATGGCTTGTTTGTTGAGTAGAATTAATGTTAAGAAAATAAAAAAAATAAAAAAATAACAAATGTAGGTAGGAACTTGAATATGTTCTTACATACCTATAAGTTAAGTGATAATTAGCTTAAAGTGTTATAACAAAATGTGTAATAATTACCTACCTATTTCATTTTTTGTTAAAAAAAAACATTTTTTTTGAAATGTTAAATACAAATACATACCTACATACATACATATGTACATATGTAAGTAAATATAAAAAATTTCAATAAATCAATCACCCTTAGTTTATTTTCCGTCGACAACATCGTCGTCACTTTTGAGTCGCCATCACTTTGATCAATTCAATTACAATTTGGTATTCCCTAATATCTTATGAAGACAGCTTATCGATAACACTGTTCTACAGAGAAATACATATTCTTTTAAAATAATTGAATATATTGCAAGGATTGCTTAATAAGAATCGAACAAAATATTGTCAGGACTCCCACGACGGGATGGGCACAGCTAGTTACAAATGAAATACGCTTTATTTCATCAAAATCGTGATTTTATTCACATTTAAGCTAAGGTAATACCTACATATTTATAAAAAAAAAAACTTATAAATTAATAAATTAATTATTTAGGCTTAAGTTCTTAATTATAAAGAGATAAAGAAAAATTGATACCAGCAAAGCAGAATGCATTTTCTAGACAGCTACGTCTGTCATCAGTACTCTTCGTATCGATCTTCCCGGTAGTTTCAATTGTTATTAATTTTCTATTTAAACAAACTAAACAAACTTATCAAAGAAATAGAATATGAGAAATTTTTAATTTTACATTATATTTCATAGGAACTTAAGCCTAAATAATTAATTTATTAATTCAAAAATAGTTCAAATAAAATTCATATAAAAAAAACTTATTTGAAACTAGCTGTGCCTGCAACGTCGTGGGCGTCCTGACAATATTGTTTTCGATTTTGCTTTGAAGATATTCCACACCAATTTATAGTGCTTCAGTTATGATTTATGTATTTACTTTATATAAAGGTACCCATTCCTGAATAAAATTGTAAAATTTAAAAAAAATTGTAAAAATTATTGTAAAGCTCTGTAAAACTATTTTAATAACGTTGTTATTCCACAAAGTAAAAATACAAATTAAATACAAATTTTATTCAATTGGCGCCTAATGTTACGCAATAGTGTTTAAAATGTACCAGTTTTTTCAGTACCTTTAAAATAAACATTGCGTCTTTTCACTGCTTTTTCTCCACTTTCTCTTAGAAATAAGATATTTTTGCGGAAAAATAGTACCTTATATTGGAATCAGAATGATAGGGTACCTCCTCACAAAATTTTGTTAAAATCCATCCCGTAGTTTTTACGTGATGCGAACACAAATGAAAAGCAGACAGACAGACAGACAGACGGACGGAAATGAGTTAATATTTTATTATACGAGTACATATGAAAAATGTATTTTAGTACAACTTTTGTTTGTAAATTTGTTCTAAAATAAATTTCATATCGACATATTCTTCAGGTAACCCCACTACAAAGGGAAAAATTAAGGCTAAAATTTGTAATTTTTTTATAGGGAAAATTGTAAGTTCAACTGTCAAAATGCATATAAAAAATCGATTATTTTGGCCTTAATATTTTCCCTTCGTAGTGAGCCTTCCTGATTAATATGCCTTGATTTCAAATGGGTACATAAATAAAATTTTGATAAATAAAAGTTTGACTGTCAAACTTCATATAAAAAATTTTAAATTTTCGCCTTAATATTTCCCCTTCGTAGTGAGGCTATCTGATTAATATGCCTTGTGCAAAGCGAATCCATAACAGGTGTATGCAGTGGCGAAAAAGCTCATCATATGCATAAAAGTGAAAAGTCAAACTCCATATATCAAAAATTATAAACAAATTTTTTCTATATGAAATTTGACAACTGCAAAGGAGGCGAAAAAGCCTGGATTCGCCCGTGCAATCACCTAGTATTAATTCGCCTTGGCCTTGTGTAAGAATATTAAAAATTAATAAAATTGAAATTTAAGCAAGGCGAATGCATTTAACTAGGTGGCAGTACGGCGAAGTTAATTATTTTTTGCTTTACTTTTTTGTGCATGGCAGCTGTCAAAAATTCGTATATTTTTTTGAAATAAATTACAAAATACTACCAGAAAAGGTAAGGAAGATGTCTTTTTAGTTGTTGGATGTGATATTTTAATTACTGCTTTTGGCCTCTGTCGTACATTTAACCAACAACAAAATACATGTGGTTGTTTTTTGGTGTTATATTTATTGTCGCGGCGATGCCACCTTATATAAATTCGCCTTGAATATAAGAAAATTTATAAATTCATTAAAATTATACATCACTTTTTTTTGCAGATAAATATACAAATTTAATAAAAAGAAAATATTTTCAAGGGAAACTAATAAAAAAAGCTTAAAAAGCAAACTTAAAGCTCAAACTACTCGATGTAGAAACCCACATGCAAAACTGTGATACAAGAATTACAAGAGAAACTACTTAAACTCGCTTTTACGAAGTAAAAGAAAAAAAAAAAAAAACATGCCACCTAAACGAGATCCCTCCGTCAGCAGCAATAATATTAACAACCCCAGCGGGAACGAAACCCCCCTAACAACATCTTCCACAAACAATAACATAACGGCAACAATACAATCCAATGCAACAACATCATCGACAACAACAGCGAATAGCAACAATAACACATCAACTACAGCAAACTCAGCAGTCAGTGGCCTGCCCGTTTCAATAGCAGATGTAGGCGCTGAACAACGTACTATAGCGTATCATGCAAATGCAAAATTGTGTCGTTTGGTACGCAAATGTCCCTGGATGTATGATCGTAATCATCATAATTATGCCAAGAAACATATATTGGATAAATCATGGTGTAAGATTGCCAAAGAATGTAATGATTCAGGTAAGCAGAAAAAGATGACTACCACACATTAATATTTTTTATAACTGAAACCTCTCCCCCCTTTACGATTCCATAAGCTCTTTTACAAGTAATTAAAGCTTGAGAATGCCACAGTAATAACACAACAATAACAAATTGTGTATGAAACTCATTATTATTACTGTCGCTCTTATCAGTTTTACAATCAATGGTTAAAGAGATAGTAAGTGGGAAAGAAAAAACTCTTAATTCTTATTAATTCTCTTTCTTTTGTATTATTTGCAAAATTAAACAATGCCTGAAGTATTCTTTTATTTTTCTAATGACTTCATTTTCTTTCTATTGTTACTACAGTTCAACAGTTTCTTTGTTTGCTTTGGTTTCTATTCTTTGCAATAATTTTCTGATGTGATAATGAATCACACTTCCATATATTGTACGTGAGAGAACATGCGTTTATATTGCTGATTAAAGTATTTCTCTTAAATATATCAATAGAAAAGATGAACCTGTTGCTTATTAAAATTAACTCTTTCATATATTCTTCTCTTAATTACAAAAGAGTGATGTGTTTAAAAAGTAATATCCAAGGTTGCCAACCCTCTACAAATTAATTAATTCCTAATAATTACAAATTTTGTGTTAAGCCGTAATGACACTCACTTTTTGTTCGTCTTTTTAAGATTTTGGAGAACAGTACAAATATATTGTAAAAGAAAATTCCCCCAAGAGCGAAGAGTTAAGCTATATTAAAAAAAATCTCCAAACTTCGACATTTCTATACATGTTATCGATAAAAAGTGCAAAATGTAAAAAAAAATTAAAAAATTTTAGCTTAAAAATTACATTTCAAGCTTAAAATATTACAGCGACATAAACTCTAGTTTTATTGCCGAATATAGCGATTTTAAATTGTATTTTTTTATCTTGACCAATGAAAGAAAATAAAGAATTGCTGATGCAATTGCTGTTACTACATTTTTATCGCTTTTGGTATCACAAAAAGCATAAAATAACAAAATATCAAGTTGGCATTACAGGATGTCAGATGCTTTGTCGCATCAAAATAGAACACGTTCTAAATGAAAAATGTCATATGTATTGTACACATGGAAAATACATATGTTATGTTTGAAAGGGTTCACACCATAGATAACACATAGATGGCCAACTCTCCAAATGTCAGAAACGTGGCTACAAATGTCTTCACACATACGGGTACGGTGTGAATTCAACACACTTAGGGGAGTAAAATTTTTATTCACATATAGACACTATTACGCGATATTCCATTTAAATATTTAAAAAATTTTAAATTTTTGCACAAAAAATTATTTAACAATTTATTGTATTTTAAATTTTTTAATACAAATGAATTTAATTTTATTGACATTTGTTTGGTGAAATTTATTTCTACACACAATTGTATTTTTTGTCTATTAGGGGATGAAAATTTTCAAATCAATATAATAAATATTTAAAATTAGCATTCAATCTAACGTTTTTCTCACATAAATATATTAGAAAAATACAAAATTCATATTTTTATTAAAAAGCAAAATAATTATTCAATTTTAACATCTAAAATTGAATGTAAAAAAATATTCTGTTTTTACAAAATATTTTATACAACTATGTACAGTTTAGGTGCTGTGGGGAATTTTTTTTTAAACCAACACTTATACAATTTTGCCTACCAATACATTCTTAGACTTAGGTTATTTGACAAGAGACTTAGGTTTTTGACGTTCCAGTTGACTATCTATGTATTATCTATGGTTCACACGACGTGTATAGAATTTACACAAGTCATATGACAAATACACGTCGTGTAAAATCACTTTTAGGACCATTATATAGAGATGGTGTTCTATCCGATAATTTTCCGATGAGTGTGTAACAGGTTTGTTAGATTTTTATTTAGCTATAGCGTAAAATATCGATACAAAATCGCCAAAACATCGAATTTCAAAATATTTTTCCTTAATATTTTTTAAGGAACTAAACCACTAAAGATTTAATAGTTTTCTTTCCACATATTTATTAATTAAAAAAAACTACAACGTATTTATTTTACATATTTTTAGGGTTACGTACCCTAAGGGGTACGCTATTGCTTTTGCTACAATGTCTGTCCGTCAATCCGTCCGTCTGTCAGCGCCTTTTATCTCTGCAACCGCAATAGGTAGACACTTGAAAGTTTCACAAAATATGTATAACAGTTGCCGCTATAGCAATTAATACTAAAACTTATAGGGTGTTCCGTTAGAGACGTGTTATTTACGTAAACATGTGTTTATTTCTTGAATTGTAGAAGGCATACACCTAAAATTTACAAACTGTAATTAAAACTTTGTTCGCTATATAAACAAGTATAAAAAAATAAATCTAAATATTAAAGGGTGTTCCGATAGTGATGTTATTTACATGTATATGACCTAAGTTTTGAACCACAAAAGGTAGACTCTTGAAATTTTCAAAGTAGGTGTATAACTGTGGCCGCTATAGCAACAAATACTAAAACTTATAGGGTGTTCCCAAAGTGCCGTGTTATTTACGTTTATATCTTTATTTCTTGAGCTCTAGGAGGCAACCACTTAAAATTTGCAGACAGTAAATAAAACTATGTTCGCTTTTTAAACAAGTATACAAAAATAAATCTAAAAATTGGAGGGTGTTCCGATAGTGACGTTATTTGCATGTATATGGCCTAAGTTTTGAACGATAGGTAGGTAGGTAGACTCTTGAAGTTTTTACAGGAGGGGTATTACTACGGTCCCTATAACAAATAGTAAAAATTAAAGGGTGAGCCGACAGTGACGTGATTTGCATGAATATGGCCTAATTTTTTAACCATAATAGGTAGACTCTTAAAATTTTCACAAAAGCTGTATTACGTTAATAATGTAAAGCGTTAATAACAGTATTTTTATACTATTATAACTGTTACTGTCTCATGCACAATTATTTTTTATTTTAAATTCCATTAAATGTTTTTTACTCTTCTCTTTGGCTTCCATTTTGTAAAATTAAAAAATCAAACTCTTTTAAGTGAATTTAAATATTTGGTTTTATTTCTCTTCTTTCTTTACCTTTCTAGTGGCTTCATGCAAAGAGCGTTGGCGTAATATACGAGCCGCTTTTGCCCGCTCTATCAACATCTATAAAACGCACAGTGGTCCGAATAGGGTTAAACCCTATTATTTACACAAAGAACTCTCGTTTCTGGTTAAGCCCATGATGGAGGGTCGTGATAAAAGAGATGAATATGATGATGTCCAAGAAGGCGGTGGGGGTGGAGGTGTAAAAGATGAAGAAAATGGGGAAGAGGATGTAGCAGAAGAAGATGATGATGAAGAGGAGGAGCCTACAGAAGAAGTTGATGATTTTCCAGATGATACAGCTGATATTAAGTCAGCTTTTGAGGCCTTAAATCCTGATATACGCATACAGGCAGAAACAAAATATCAAAAATTTTTGCGTGGCAATAACAACAACAATAATAATAATGATTTCGAATCAAGTGGCATTTTTGAACCTCACACCGAATTTACTACCAATAGTGATGCAGAAAATGAATTTCATTTTCCCGACGAAACCCTGTCACAAACCGAAGCCGAACGTAGAGTAGCCCATATGATGCAACAGAATGGCTTAAAAAGACCCATGCACTTGGAGACGGAAACTTTTGACAACAAACGTTTCAAGCTTGCCCAAGGCAACTCCAATGCAGCCAATGAAAATGATTTACGATTCTTGGAGGCTTTATTGCCGGACATGGCCCTCATGAATACCAGACAAAAAATTGTTTTCAAAAGAAAAATCTATCAAACTTTGGAGGAGGTATTCGAAAACTCCAATGATTTTCCCAATATAGAGCACAATAAAATGGAGCACAATATGGCTGGCTGTGGCACAAAAGTAAACAGTATAGTAACTAGTCCTCAGGCCAATCACAATTACAACTCAGGCCCCATGTCGGCACAAACACAAGTACGCCAGACAGTGCTGACGGTTAACTCCTCAACAGCACGCAGTTTAATTAATAATATAGCCAATTTAAATGAGCTGGAGTTGCAGAAGGTGAATGGTTTCTTGCAAAATTCTTTAAGAAATCATGCCGCTCATGCTAGATTAGGCAATAGCAACAATATACCCAGCAGTGCTGCTGCCAAATTAATGTCTTCCACTCCGAAAATAACCATAACAAAAGTAACCTGTCCACCGCCGGCGGCTTTAAGAAACTTGGCGCTCAATAACCCACCTTCACCCAGTCCAGCCACTGTTTCTACCACCATACACAATCATTCCGCTGCAGTAATATCGTCTAATGTACACTCTACCACCTCCTCGAACCCCGGCAAAGCATCTGCCACACAAAATGGCTCGAATATCCCACAAAATAACTCCCCTTGGACTCAATTATTGCCCATCACCATCAAAGATGAAATCGAGGATGTGGATATAGTTTAGTTGGAAGTTATTAATTAATTGTTATTAATGCCTTAATGCATAATGTTTTTAAAGCATATTTATTTTTAGTTTTTTTATAAGCTTTTTTCTAAAAGAAGCTTTTTTTGAAACCCCCTGAACTTAATTATTCCTGCTTGATGCCTGTTTTACTTAATAACATGACTTAATTTTATAGACAAGTTATTTTTAAACTTTTATTTATGTTAAGTTTTGCTCAAAAGTGTTTTTTTTTTGCCAATTTTGTAAAGTGAATGAAATGTTTTTAATGTGTAATTTTATTTTTTTTATTTTTTTTCTTTTTTTATAAAAATTGTCCCTCTGTTAAGTACTTAAATTTAAGTATAATAAGTATAAAAAATTAACAAACTGTTTTGTTGTTTTCTGTAATTTTTTCAAATAAAATTTATATATTTTTTATAAAGCCAACCAAAATAATAAAGAAAAAATACAAAATCTAGAGCTGAAAAGCCGAACATCTGGGCACCTTTAAAATTCCCTCACTTTATTTCCAGCCTAGTAACTTTCAATGCAACACTGCTTCGTTAACGTCATTGTCATTTAATAAAATAGTTCTTATAACAAATGTTTTAACGACAATGTTAAGACTTAGAGAAAACAGTAACAGTAAAAGCCCCGTCATTAGTCATCAACATGTCTTGACAAAAGTCAAATTTCATAAAAAAGACAAATTTTTAACGATTTTTTTTTATATGAAGTTTCACTTTTGTTAAGACAAGTTGAAGACTAAACCCCCGTCTTCATTTGGTTACAACTCCGGTTTTATTTGTCAACTAGCTGTGCCCACATATGTTGTGTGCGTTCTGATATTTTATTCGATTTTGCTTTAAACGTAATCTACACCAAGTTCTAAGACTCTTAAGTATTTTCTTTGTATAAAGGTACCCATCCCTGGATAAAATTCTAAAATTTATATAAAATTCTAAAAATTATTGTAAAACTTTGTAAGAGACCGAGTTACTCATTACATTAAAACAGCGCCATCTGTTGCTCAATATTGCTTAAAGTATTCTGCTTTCAAAAACAGTCGATAAAAAAAGATGGGCGAACTTTTACTTTTCTCCACTTTCTGTTGGAAATAAGATAGTTTTGCGGGAAAAAAGTATCCTTTATTAGAATTGGGATACTAAGGTACCACCTAACAATTTTTTTTAAATCCATCCAGTAGTTTTTAAGTGATGCGAACACAAAGAAAAAGACAGACAGTAAATAAATTACTGTTTTATTATATGTTCCGATTTAGATATCTAGAAGATTTGGAAAAGAATAAATTCCAACTGGTGGATGGGTTAAATTCTTACAGCACTAGTCTGACAATAGCCTGTCGAGAGGAAATCTAGAAAATCGAGGGTAAAGACCAGTGACAGCTCGAGCCTCAATTAAAGTGAGTTAAAGTGGTAAATTACCATTCGGGTAACAGAAATCATTGGGGAACGAAGGTGGTCAAAAAGGCATCAATAAAATGTATTTTGCCTTGGTATACTCTCTCAAAATAATAATGATAAATAGCAGTCTTCGCGAAATTGTTAGAAAACATGATAAATACTTCGACAGAATGGTTGACGGAATGGCAAAAATTTGCTTAAATAAAACATATTTAAATAAAATTTAGTTTATTTTTGAATGTAGGCAGGTATAATACAGAAATCTTTGTTAAAAAAATAAATAAAAAGTGGCATAAATTTATTTCACTCTTTAATTTAAATGCACTATGCTTATTGTTATCGAAGAAATGTTTGTCTTAGTATCGTTATCGTGTGGGCAAAAGGGCCGATAAATCGTTCCTTAAAAGATATTTTGGATCTAATTTAAAAGCGTAATTTTAATTAAACTTAAAAAATTAAAAAGCAGGCGTGGCAGGAGGCGTTAAATGTTGTTACCCATAAGAATTGCAGAACCCTGTCTAACCGGAGCAAGATAAATAAATTCAAAATCTTATTAAACTTCGAGTTGCTTATGGTAATTTTCAAATTATGTATTGAATTTTCCCGTAGAAAAGTTGTAAACCATGTTACCTGTTAGCAGTTGCTGCTACTACGGTTGTTGTCTTTGCTGAGCATGTTAACTAAAGTCAAGTTCGGTTTAAATTATGGACTCTATTTCCTGTTGGACAATAATACACAGTATCACCAGATGTAAATATGGCGTTAAATTATTAAATACTGTACCAGATCAAAAAACATACAAAATTTTTTTAATGTAGTAAAAAATGTGTCGAAGTTGAGGAAATACTATTTTTCTTCCTGTTAAACACAGTATTTATGTTACCTTTCTAACATATTCATATATGGCAATGCTGTTTATTATTATTAAAGAAAGTTAAACCGGAAACAGTCTCTATCATTTAACATGAAGTTGTCTTTAGTAACATGTTCATCAAAGCCAACAACCATATCAGTAATTAGCAGCGGCACACCTACTAACAGGAAACACGGTTTAAAACTCATTTATGGGAAAATGTCAATAGTTTAAAAAATACCCAAATTACCAAAAATTAGCAGCAAATGATTTTTTAATAACTTTTTTGCTTATAACTCGAAAGTTTAACAAGATTTTGCATATATTTCTTTTGCTCTGGATTGAATGGAGTCTGCTCTTTGCAATGGTAACAAATGCCTTCTGCCACGCCTTATATTTTATTTTTTAAGTTTAATTAAAACTTTTTTTAAGGAGTCTTCGTCGGCCTTTTTTTTCGATATGAGACCGACGCCTAACGTTTTCACCTAATCTGTTTTTTGCTAGACTATACGTATTAACTCGATTATAATTTGTTACTTTTTATGGGAGGTACCACTCCCACTACCTAATGCAGTCTGTATTTTGCTATACAATGCACATTATTCTGAGGGTTACTTGTGCAAAGTTTCAAGACTCTACGTATTGTTGTTCTTCAGGTACACTAGAATAATTTTTCTCTTTGTATAGGAGGTACCACGCCCTCTACCCCAATCCAGTTTGTAATTTGGTAGACAAGTGCATTAGCATAAGGGTTACTCGTGCAAAGCTTCAAGGCTTTATCTAATGTAGTTTGCCAGGAACACGATAATAGTTTATCACTTTGTATTGGAGGTACCACGCCCACTATTCCAATTCAGCCTCTGTTTAGCTTGACTATATATGTTAATATGGGGATTACTGTTGCGAAATTCCAAGGTGCTACCTATTGCATTTCTCTAGATACAGGATAATAATTGTTAACCTTGTACGGGAGGTACCACGGCCACTATTCAAATCCATTCTATCTTTCTCTAAACTATGTAACGAGTGACTTTTTAAGAGCTTGAGAACTTTTTTAAAAAAAAAACGCATAAAATTTGCAAAATCTCATCGGTTCTTTATTTGAAACGTTAGATTGGTCCATGACATTTACTTTTTGAAGATAATTTCATTTAAATGTTGACCGCGGCTGCGTCTTAGGTGGTCCATTCGGAAAGTCCAATTTTGGGCAACTTTTTCGAGCATTTCGGCCGGAATAGCCCGAATTTCTTCGGAAATGTTGTCTTCCAAAGCTGGAATAGTTGCTGGCTTATTTCTGTAGACTTTAGACTTGACGTAGCCCCACAAAAAATAGTCTAAAGGCGTCAAATCGCATGATCTTGGTGGCCAACTTACCGGTCCATTTCTTGAGATGAATTGTTCTCCGAAGTTTTCCCTCAAAATGGCCATAGAATCGCGAGCTGTGTGGCATGTAGCGCCATCTTGTTGAAACCACATGTCAACCAAGTTCAGTTGTTCCATTTTTGGCAACAAAAAGTTTGTTAGCATCGAACGATAGCGATCGCCATTCACCGTAACGTTGCGTCCAACAGCATCTTTGAAAAAATACGGTCCAATGATTCCACCAGCGTACAAACCACACCAAACAGTGCATTTTTCGGGATGCATGGGCAGTTCTTGAACGGCTTCTGGTTGCTCTTCACTCCAAATGCGGCAATTTTGCTTATTTACGTAGCCATTCAACCAGAAATGAGCCTCATCGCTGAACAAAATTTGTCACATTTGAACATTTCGAACCGAACACTGATTTTGGTAATAAAATTCAATGATTTGCAAGCGTTGCTCGTTAGTAAGTCTATTCATGATGAAATGTCAAAGCATACTGAGCATCTTTCTCTTTGGCACCATGTCTGAAATCTCACGTGATCTGTCAAATACTAATGCATGAAAATCCTAACCTCAAAAAAATCACCCATTATATTATTATAGCGGTTATTGGTGCAAAAATTCAAGGCGCTACCTACATATTACTGTTACCAAGCCACACGATGATAAATATTTACTTTGTATGAGAGGTTGCCAGATCCGACATTGTATGACAGTTTAATTCCTAACAGAAAATTAAAACCCTTAAAAAACCCCTTTTAAATAATAAGTTTTGTAAATTTTTTATTTAATTTTATTTTTATTGGGCATATAATAATATAAATTGTTTATTTTTTAAATATTTAAAATGTTTGTTTTAATTATTTTTCTGTTGTTTTTAATTAAATATTATGTATGTAAAGAAATTATAAATATAATTAATATAGTCATTTTATAAGGTTTGTTTGTTTGTGTTTTTGCAATAATATTAGTTTTTTTTAAACATTAAAATGTTAAATGTTGTTATAGTGTACAAAGTTAAAAAAAAAAACACTTCATAAAAAATATAAGTAAAAGAAAAAATATACACATTTTGTTAAATTTGTTGTTGTTTTTGTCTCGTTTGAGTAATAAATGCAAAGTTTTAGCACTTTCTTTTTTTTCAAATAAATGATTAAAAATTTATTAAAAAGTTTTCAGAAAATTTATTAAAGAGTTTTTGTAAGGAATTGCAACACTGCATTTTGAGTTTACAGCCTTATAAACAGCTGGCAACACTGCAATTCATAATCTAGTGACCACAAGTAATGAATTTATGATAGAAACTAAAAATTTTATAACAAACAGTACTAAAAATACTATTTTTTACATATATGGAGTTTGACTTTTAATGGGATAAATGAATGTGGAAATTAGGTTAGAGTTGAACTATGTTTGCAGTGCATTGCTTGAATTCCAAAAAGACTTGAATATAAATTATGGCGCTTGAAAATTATTAAAAAAAAAACATAAAACAATTAAACAAAATTAGAAAATAAAATACCAACAACTAATTAAAATTAAAAGTTATAACAAAAATTTGGGAAAAATAATTTAATAAAAAGAATAAATAAATGAAAAATAAATTTTCCAAAATATTTTAAATAAATTTTAGCAATTTTTTTTTTTATATATAAATTTAGAATTAAAAAAATTTAACACTAATTTTAAGTACAAGAGAAATATTTTAAAGAAATAAAAGGAAAAATTTACAAATAATTGCACAATTTTTTTTAATTAAAGAGAATTCAAACTTAAATGCCGTTAATATTTATTTTATTATTTTTTATAATAAAAAAAAATAATTAAAAAAAAATAATTTTTTTATAATAAAAAAATAATAATTCAGCCATTTTATAAAAAAACAAAACTTGGTTTTATTTTTTTAAGATTTATAAAGACTTTTATTTTATCATTAAAAATCTTTTTCTTTTAATGGCAAGACTTTTTTTAGTTAAATAATTTTTTTACATTATTTATCAATTTTGTTTTTTTTTTTTTTTTTGCATAAATTACTTTCCAAGTAAATTTTTAATATAATTGATGAAATAATAAAAATTAACTTAAAAACTAAATTATATTTAAAACTTTAATATTTGAAAACATACACACTTAAGCAAATTTTATTTTAACAGGACCTAAAGGTAATTGTTTCATATAATTCCAGGCATCTACTCGTGTCATTTTGGCCGTTGAACAGCCATTAATGCTTAGAATCTCATCACCGTTACGCACTTGGCCAGTTTTTTGGGCAGCTCCACCTTCAAAACGAAATTAAAAAATAAAATTTTAAATTCTTTTACTCCTTCTCCTTAGTGTGCGACTTTAAAGCGCTATAAACTTACCCATGAATACCTTCTTAACGATTAAAGGTCTATTGCCTAAAGGAGAATCAAATCCTCCTTCAATGGAGAAACCTAAACCACAGCTATCCTTTATAATTTCCACACAACGAGCACCATTGGGAGTAGATTCTTCTGAAATTAAAAAAAAAATTGTTTTAAAATTTAACGTTTCTTAAAAGATCTTCTAAAAGGTTTTCCAACAAAGACTGGTTGACTTAAGCAGGTCATGACGGTTAAGTTGTGTTTTTTTTATTAAGAAGAAAGTATGTACTTGCAGTTGAATTTTCAATGCTTGGTAGCCAAATTCAATCTGTGCAGCTCTGTGTGGAGCGAACTGATGCCGATACGTCAACGAAATGTAAGTTCTATCGATAACTTTACCGCTGTCAGTAAGGGCCCAGGCAGACTTTTTATCGGCCGTTAGTTTAGTCGGGTTGGCTAAGAGATTAGTTTGAATGGAATCAGGAAGCCCATCAAACTTTTTTATCGGCTGATACTGAATCGCTGTAGTGGGCGCATATGCCATTCTCTTCATACTGGTCAAGAAGCCGACCAAACTATCAGCCGTTGAAAATTCTGCAGTCTGCAGGGGCCCTAAGAGTTTGCCGAAGAACCGAAGGCTACTTTCAAGAACTCCGACTTATGCAAATATATATGCGGACTTTGAATTGCGCAGGAATTTTGATATTCTTGTTCTTGATAGGGACCGATGGCACAACCAGACTTGGAAGCAGGAAGTAGCTGGCCATGGAAATACGAATATTAAGAGTTGGTAGAGTTGAAATCTTTGACTCTAGCCGAACTGGTGGATATTCGAAGCCTATGTTGGTACACTGAAGAGTGCAGAATGTCACCTCATAGTCTTTCTTAAGGTCGATACGCATTTCCAGTTTTCTTGATACCCTCCAGAAAATAAGATTTCTCAGGGTCCTGAAAATAGTCGCTTGCTTTTCAAATCTGTTATCACTCATTAGAAAACAAGAAATAGTCGCTAAATGGGATTAATCTTCAGAGTATGTTATTGATAGGGTAGTAGTTCCTCTTCCAATTCATGGATTTTTGACATTGTATTGTCTTGATTACGGCAGCCATTACTCGAATAGCTTTTTTATATTAAAAAATTTATGCAAACAGTGATGTACCCGCTTGGTTGAAATGTCTACAGCCTCATTCTGCTCCTGTTTTCTCATTCTTCGATCGCTTAATATCATTCCATTTATTTTATCGA
Source organism: Phasia obesa (assembly GCA_949628195.1). Lineage (NCBI taxonomy): Eukaryota > Metazoa > Arthropoda > Insecta > Diptera > Tachinidae > Phasia > Phasia obesa. The sequence continues at coordinate 135,411,933 of OX451217.1, forward strand.
CTATTTGCAGCTGAACGGAACTCTTTTTAGACGACCTAACACATTTGGCGCCATTTGTTGTGGTACGATCACAACGAGACCACAAAGTTCCCGTAACATTTATCAATTCTTAAGCCTTCTTTTAATAGCTTGTTATAATACGACAGTAGTCCAGTAATATATAATAGATTAAAGACACTGATACTGGAGATACAAAAAGTCACGGAATTATCAAACTGCTTTGCTGGACTTTCGCATCTGGGATAGTTGTGGAATATTTCCTTACACTCCAAAAATTCTCCGTCTTTAACAAGGTAACCTTGTACTGTGTTGCGAGACATAGGACTAGTTGGAAATGAAACGGCAGACGAATTGTTTCTAAATGCCGGCCTTTATCGGGATTCAAATCATTTTGCATCATCAACTGGTCAACTTTTGCCTCTCCTAGAGAGGAATTTCAGAGATATCCGGCGTAGCTCTTTAACGAAATAATCTAGGAACCAAGTAGGAGTGACTTACGATTATTTACAGTGTTAGTACTAGGAATTGTCTTTGGATAATCGGCCTGAAGAAATCGCCTTTATGTGGATTTAGCCAGGAAAAGGTTAGACGATGTGATTAAGTTGCTCTTTATAGAAGAATAAGAACCTTTGAGAGGGTTCCTTGGATCCTAAGAAATTTAGAAAGACCATTTTAGATCTTCTGTCATGGCCTCCTTTTTGCCAAGGTCTGAATAAATCATGAAATGTGCGATATCTTTAAAGAATTTGGAGATTTAAACAGGCTGGCACAGATTTATAAGACCAGAATTCATGTTTGGTATATCCTTAGACTATGCTAAGAATACGACAGGCTCCTGGGTCGACTCAGATACTATTAATGCGAAATTTGTTTTCGAAATTCAAAATGAGACTTTAGATCCCGTGAAATGTAATTCAACGAAGATTCTTTGTTAGCTCCGTGAAAAGTAAAAGATTTTTAGCAGTACACATTGTGGTTTTCTAAATGCCAGGTGGATCCAACGCAGCATGCCATAATTTAAATTTCTATCAACTTTCCCTCCCTATTTGAAAACCTTTTATCAAAGACAAAGTGTCTCTTTCCAATTACTAAAATTGCTAAACTTACCTTGTGCTCTAATTTCTGCTTGCAAAGCATTGCGCGTCTCTTGTGCTCTCTCCAATAATTCACTGGTGGATATCTTACTAACATCGGGTCTAGACAATTGTCGTCTAGCTCTAATACTGGCCAAGGTAGCGGCTTCCGTTGTCAATGGCTGTGGACTGCTGCGGCTACTCGAGCTGTTGCTGGATGGTGTGTTAGCAGTAGAACTGCTTTTAGAGGGACTTGTGGCTGACGGATCCTCACTAGATATCACATCTAGATCGAGATCTAAGGAACGGGATGCCTTATGATAACTACGCTTCTTTTCGTAATCAATCTCGCAGGGTTTCTCATTCAGGCTGGAGAGAGAACCCAAAGAGGAACGTTTTTTGCTTAAAGGTTTTATTACCACCGATTCGGAGCGTGTTACCACCAAGACAACCTCAGGACGGGGGGTCTGAAAGTACAACAAACAAATGTAGAATTATTGTGCGAGAAATTTTCATTGATTTTACAAAATACAAGTCAAATGTAAATACCTTCAGCACCGTTATTGACTCTCTGTGTGTTAAACCTCGCATACTCATGCCATTAACAGCCAATATGCGATCACCTTTCTTTAATCGACCATCCTTAGCCGCTGGGGTATTTGCTAATATTTTGTGAATCTAAAATATAAAAAGAGAAACAAAGGATTTAATTTTCTTTATAAAATCACAAAAGCAAAAAAAAAAAAAAACTCCAACCCACCGTTATTTCCTTGGCTTCATAATCGGATCCCCCGGCCAAGGTAATGCCTATGCTTGATTCTGGCGTATCTCTTTGCAAGACAATAATGAAGGCTTCGGGAGTCTTTAGAGGAGGATCGGCTTCTTCAATTATTTGCTGTACATCTTGAGCAGTAATCAAACTCTGATTGCTGCCAAGCGAAGAGAAACTACCAAACTCGGTTGTATTCTCCTGAGTCGAGGATACATTTTGTGTGGTTGAACTAACGCCCGACGACGATGAGGCTATCGAGTCTAGGGAGGAAAATCTTTCATGATAATGGCTACCCTTGATTTGTGACTTGACATTGAGCAGACTGGAAGAGGAGACGGATGGTGAGACGTTGTTGTTGTTTTGTGCTACAGCAGCTGTACGTTCAAATTTCTCTCTTATCTCGGCGGTGCTGATTTTGGGTGTTGTCTTGCTGCTTAAACTAGTATAAGTGGTTTTTGTGCTGTTATGGTTCTCAAATTTCTCCCTTACTGGTTTCAGAGATCTTTCGGGGGTTTTGTTTAACACCTTGGCTTTGGCCACCTCAACATGCATCCATTGGGAAAGTTCATTAGTTTCGTTGGACTTTTTGGGTGAAGGTGCCTCGACGGCTCTTTGGGGACTAAGGGGTTGTACCGGTTGTGAACTAATCGGAGCCACTACTTTAGCTGGTACTATGTTTTGGATTTTGGGTTTTGTCCAAGCTTTTTGTGTGGGATCGGCTTTAAAACTTTGCTTGCGCTCTTCATCGATAAACATGGCACTTAGCTTCAAAGGAGAGCTGCTATCGGCTGATCTGCGACTGCTGTCATCAGTATCGGAGGTAACTTCCACATATGCAGCAACATTAATAACTTTGTCCACCAAGCTTTGATCACATTTGGTCACCAATTTATAGTTAATTGGAGCCGTGGGGGAAGCTGCCTTTGAGGGTAAGGTAATTAAGGAGCTGCTGCTAGTTGATACTATTGAGGAGCGTGGTTTAGATTTGTGATGTCTTCTCACCTCATCCTCATCATAACCATCTGTGCTATCTTCATCATCATAAGCACGATTGCGCATTAAGGCTGAAGTATCACCACGACCATTGCGACATTTAGCCGAGGCTAAAATGTTTTTGCGATTTGTGGCCGAATCATTAGAACCCGATTTCAAAACTCTGCGACTTAAATCCACGGTGGGAGTGCTACCCACCGAAGAACAGCTGGCCTGGGATCCAGAGCCTGAAGTCAAGGTTGAGGTGGTGGAGCTGGCTATCGAAGTATTGGTTTCCGAGGATAATGTGCGTGTCAAGGCGAATTTCTCCGGTACCTGGTTTACACAGGGTGACATGGGAGGAGAGGAGATACGTGAGGAGAACACTGAATCACAAGAATCACTTTCTTCATGCAGGAATTGTCTTGTGGGTGTAGTGGCTAAGGAAGTGCGTGGCGGTTTAGCAGGTGGCACCGTATTAAAAGCATCCAAACGTCTTTGAGCAACTAAGGGCACTAAGGGAACTTGCTGCTGAACTAAGTGTCTGGGATTTGGTGTTTGGCTGAGATAGCCCCTATTGTTGGCTATATTGACAGAATTACTGTGTGTACTAATATTCAAAGGTCTCAAGGCCGTGTTTACAAGGCCAGAGTTAGTGACATTAAAATCCGTTCTTTTGGCGGGGCGTGGTACCGTTAAGTAGGAGCCTGAGCCGGTAATAGAGCCCACACCACTATCCGTAGAGTCTGTAGAGGAAGAATTGCCCGAAGTTTTCACCTGCTCGCTATCACGACTTTTGATTTCAGGCAAATCCAAAATAGGTTCTAACGTCGAAATAGGTATGTGAGGCCTCTCGGGTATAACTAAGCCCCTTAATTTAGACAAACTACGACGTCTCTGTTCCAAAATATTGGTAATAGCGGCTTTGCGTGAGGCTTCATCGGGCACAAAGGCCGGTTGACCCGAAAAACTAATGCGACGATCCAAATGTTGTGTAGAGGCATGACGTCTAGGCAAAGAGGCATAATTTTGATTGTAATCCGAGGCCAATGTGTTGAGGGAATGCATAGAATCGGAGTAGCCTTGATGGGCGGGTAGCTGCTTGGCTAGTTGATAATGTCTCGAGACATCATTTAAATTCTCTACACTCATGGCACGATTTTTGTGCAAATTGCTAGGTTGGCTAAAACGTGGTGATGAGGAGGAGTCTAATAGATTTTCGGTACTTAAATTTAATGGTTTTGAGGAATTTATACATCTGCCAAAGTTCAAAGGTTTGCTAATGCCCTCCGAGGGTGCTGTGGAGTCATCATGCGAAAACATGGCAATTTTATCACGTACACTTTTTTCACTTTTCTCATCTTTGCGCCAATCACTGGATCTCCGCGGAGCACTTAAGGAACGTTTGTAGTCACCATTACTACTACTACTACCATTAGTGGAATCATAAGAGGGAGCTTCTAGCTTTTGTGTAGTGGGTGTAGAACTGCCACTGCTATTACCACTCGAAAGGTTTTGAATAGAACGACTGTGTCTGGTGTCTATGTTTAATTTGGTGGGTGTATTAGCTGCTAAAATTGTCGGACTGCCTCTCGTATCCTCCACATTAACCACCAAATCCTGACGATACATCTTACGTGGCACTGTGGGCGGTGGTGTGGATTTGGGCAAAGGCGGGGGAGAGTTTATTTCTTGTTCTATTATAATGGGAGCAGATTTTTGTTTTTCTACTTCTACTACAGTCTGAGTAACACCATTGTTTGTGGTACTGGTCACATGTGTGGTCCTAGTACTAGCCACCATTGTTTGGCCCAACGCTGAGGCTGCGTACAGTTTTTCCGTATAGACGGTGTTGCTATTGTTTAGTCCCGGCGATCCTTGTGTGGTTGTGGTAACACTCTGCAAAAGGCTGGTTGTTTTTAACATATTCCCTGCGGCTGCTGTTGGCATAATTAAAGGTTCCGAGAAATTTGGTGGAAATTCATGACCATCTGGCGGTAGACGTGAATAGGTTGGTGGAGATGTGAGTGTTGTTAGATAATCACTACTGACAATAATGGGTGTTGTTTGTGGCACTACATGCAGGCCGTTCTCCATTTTGTTTAAATGTCTTTGCTCAAGATCTGCAATGAGAATTCCAGACACACACGTACGCAAACACAAGGAGTGAGTGAGGAGGTGTTTGGAGAGAAAGAAAACACAAACATTTTTGTTAGTTAAGGAAGACACTGAAATCAGGAGTTTATTTTTTTTTTTTTTTTTACAAAAAGTTCTTGGGATTATGGGGGGTTTTAATTACAAATAATAGGAATTATGGAAATAGTCTATTAATTATAAAAAACAAATAAAGGTAAAATGGGAGAGAGAGAGAGAGAAAAAGAAATGAAAAGTAAGAAAAATTATAAGAGATTGTTTCCTTTTTAAAGTTGTATACTAAGTATGAGTAAGTTGTATAAGAGTTTGTAATTTGAAATAGAAGAATATTTTTTGTTTGTATTTATTAGAGTTGGGTCCATTATTATAATTTGTTAATAGCTAAAGTTAGGATTTTATCGGACAGAAAAGTTACTATAAGTAAGCTAAAAGTAACCGTTGACCATCACGTACTTTCAGGGAAATTTATAGTGACGAGCCTTACCCTCCTTATTACAAGAAAAAACTACTTATCTCGGCGATAAAATCCTAACTTTAGCTATTGGCAAGTTATAATAATGGGCCTTAGAAGTATAAGTTGACAAGTTTTAAAATTTAGGTTAGACTGTATAAGATTTAACTGTAGAATAAGAAATGTGGACATTAATTCAAAATTATATAATTTTTTGTAAATTTTATTATACATATTTTATTGTAACTTCAACCATAATTGAACTTAAATAATCATAATTTAAGTATTCAAAATTAGACTTAATTAAGCCCAGCCAGCTTCATCCCCTTTCTAAAGTTAATGCTGAAGGTCACAACTAGGGTGGGCAACAACAAGACAAAAACAAATAAGCCGGAGAAAAAGAACGCTCTCTTAGCTTAACCGATAGGTGGTTAAAAGAATACAATAGTTGCAGAGATAATGATCTATACACGAGCAAGGCTGTCAGAGAAAGGGCAAAAAAAGGGGCTGAGAATTCAGTATCTAAAACTTCACTTCGTAGAACTTAAATTTGAAATGTATAATAGACCTAACAGAGCCCAAAGCCTAAGACAGCGACGATCGTCCTTTAAAATCTGGAACAATGAGCAAAATGAAGGTAGTACAGCTGAAATTGCTTCACGCCAAGGGAGCGGAGCATTGACAACCCTGTGGAAGTAAATTGCTAAAAGGAAAATATAGGTGTATCTAATATAATCGAGCAAAATATTGTCACGACGCCCACAACGTGGCGAGCACAGCTAGCATATAATATAACAGTAACAGGACCATTTCTGTATATGAAATATAATGAAGTAATCGAACTGGAATACAATACAGCAATTTTTGGAATTTTTGTCTGTCTGTTCGTGTTCGCATTACGTAAAAACTAATAGATGGATTTTAATAAAATTTTGTAAGGAGGTACCTTAGTATTTGGGTTCAAATATATGATACTTTTTTCCGCAAAAATATTTCATTTCCAAGAGAAAATAAAGAAAATGTAGTGAAAGCACGCAATTTTATCGATTTAAAGCTACTACAAACTAGGCAGCACCTTTTATTTGTGTAAGAAGGAGGTACCTTAGTTTCTGGGTTCAAATATAGGATACTTTGTTTCCGCAAAATTATTTCATTTCCAAGAGAAATTAAAGAAAAAGTAGTGAAAGCACGCAATTTCATCGTTTTGAAGGTACTACAAACTGGACAGCACCTTTTATTTTTGTTAGCGGAATATTTTAAACATTATTTTTACAACTCTACAATAGTTTAAGAATTTTATATAAATTTTAGAATTTTATATAGGGATGGGTACCTCTTCATAAGAGTTTAAGAATAAAATCGAATAAAAACTTAATTTCATTAAAAAAAAATTATTTATATGAGGAAAAAAATTTTTTTTAAATTTTTGTTCGCCAACTGTCTTATAATCATGTTCTTTTTATAACCTCAAATGATTCGTGTATGTTTTACAACTTAAATTAAACTAGTCTTGTCTTGTCATTTGATTTTATTACAACATTCTTTGTCATGTCAACAATCAATCTGAATGTTAAGAATTTATTTATATTTTTTTTACGTAAAATACAAACAATGTGAACTATAAATAAATAATCTAATCCTTATTTTGTGGCTACTTAAGACTTTTGTGTCAGAACGTTTCAAAAACCCACCATCACCACCACCAAAACAACGAAAAATGTCAATTATTTAACCAACTTACAATTACAAACACTGTTTGGGGTCACTTATAAAAGAAAAAAATCAAAAACAAAAACAAAAACAAAAAGAAAAATTCTAAATTGTTGATTTGCCAACAAAAACAAAAATTAATTTTTTGACGGATTGCGTTAAGATTATGTTAGTGGGCAGGCTAGAGTAGCATTGAGTTAAATAAACAAATCACATTTGACAAATCGAAAATTTATTTGAACCTTAAACCACAATTTAACAGCAACAACAACAACACCAACATTATTTGGCCAGAATTTTTTTTGGTTTTATTTTTCTTATAACAAATGACCACTAACTCAGAGTCTTAGACAAGCAGTCAAAGAGACAGATAGAAGGACAGACAGACAGCCAGCCATACAGAAATGTTCTTATATGACAATGTTTTTAAAAAACAATTTGTTTAAACATTTAAGTGTTTGTTACTAAAAAGTAACCAAAATCTTGATTAGAAAACTCCAACACAACAACAGAAAGAAACTTTTTTCAGTAGAAGTTGTTTGTTTTCATGTTTTAACAAATTTGTTAATGTCAGCTCAAGTGACAGTTGAAAAATATTTTGCCTAAACGAATGATAATTTTTTTTTTTTGCTAAATAAATTAAAATTAAATTTTGCCTTATTGATTTGGCAACATTAATATTTTTCTTTTTTTGCAGACTTATATTGATTGAAGAAAAATTCTTTAAACATAAATTGAACTACAATGACTTTTTACCCACATAATTGGAATTTAGGTTTCTATTTATTTAAATAAATAAAATGTGTAGGTTTTGAGGAGGGCTTCTAGATGTTTTAGCATCTAAGACAAACAAGAAACAAAACTTTTTGATTTTTTTTTTCAAATTCGCTTAAAATATGAGGCTGCATACGACTTGCCAACGCGGGAATGGGGCCATGGACCAGATTCATAAGTTTTTTTTTTTTTCTAAAGACGACACTACCTCTGCGAAGCTATTTGCTTGTCTGCAGAAAACATCCAGAGTCTTTGGCGGGGATTGAACCTGCAACTCCTATACTGATAGACTAGGGCGCTACCAATTGGTCTATTCAGGTACTCTCACCATCAGCACTAAACGAAGTTTTTTTATTTCTGAATTTTCGATTTTTAAAACAACAAAGCAAAAATCATTAATAACATATTTAAACAACAACATGGAAAAGAACTTAAGAAAAAAAAGGCGCTTGCCTTTTTTAACTATATATCCACCATTTAGGGACCAATTTTGCAGGATTTCAATAGCAAATCTTTCGAAACTATTGCCCCTATTGCGGTTCACAACTTTTTTTTTTAGTAATTTGGTCGTCTTTCATAAATCGGTATTGCCATTCACAACTTAAATGCGGTTGACTTTTTGGTTGTGTTTAATGGTATTGCGGTTCAACATTTTGCATGAGTTTGGTTGACAAAAACGATAAATATACACAACTGCTTATTAGCAGTTGAGTCAAACAGAACTAAAAATCGTTGTGTTCCACAACATCAAAAAATCAAAGTCGGGTTGGCTGACAGACGACTAAACTTAGTTGTAGAGTTGAGAACGGCAATAGGGTCATATACCTAACAGATGGGTGTATAAAATTTTTCTTTAGCTTTTTTGAAGCCTTGGCAACATTGATTTCAACCCGAGACGGACATCGCTAAAGCATTTTCTTTAAGTAAATGGTTTCATCTATATATATATAATAAAATAATTACTTATTGTCTGTCTGCGTTCGCATCACGTAAAAATGGATTTTAACAAAAATTTTTGAGGAGGTACCTTAGCATCCTGATTCCAATATGGTATATTTTTTTCGCAAAAATATTTCACTTCCAAGAGAAAGTGGAGAAAAAGCAAAGCAAGTAAGCAATTTACGATTTAAAGGTACTGAAATTTTCGGTTTAAAACTGGGATATTTTAATCACGGTTGCACACCTTTTATTTTTGAAAGTGGGTTATTTTAAAATCTGGAATATTTTAAACACGGTTGCGTTCCTTTAATTTTTGAAAGTGGGATATTTTAAACAAAATTGCGCAACAGATGGCGCCAGTTGTATAAAATTTGTATTTTTAGTTTGTGGAATTGCAGTGTTATTAAAATATTTTAAACATCTCTTACAGAGCTTTACAATAATTTTTAGAATTTTTGAATTTTTTCTAAATTTTAGAATTTTATCCAGGGATGGGTACCTTTATATAAAGCAAATACATAAACCACTACTGAAACACTATAAAAGTAATAGTCTTACAATTAGTGTGGAATACTTTCAAAGCAAAATCGAGCAGAATATTGTCAGGACGCTCACGACGTCGCAGGCACAGCTAGTAATATATATAATTTATGGGATCGAAAATTGATATGGTAGAAACATCAAATTAAATCCCTTTCCCGCAGTGGCAAAGGGAATAAAAGGGGATATGAAAATAAATGTTTTTGAATTCGTTCCACCTTCGCATTAATTTTGGTACACCCTTTATAATCGTTTAACCTCAAAAACCAAAAATACTGCTAATTTCCCATCTTTTTTATTTACTTTAAACTATAGTTTCAAGACATTATTATTTTAATTCACATTTAATTTCAAGATTAACTTTAAAACTCTTCAATTAACTTTAATCTTTAGCATCTTTAAATTGCTTTTAAAGTAAAGCTTAACAGCCCTGACAATTTTCCCAAAATTTGTAAACCAATAATTAGCTTTAAATTACATATTTTTAAATTATAAATTTCCATTTTTGGGAAACACAGTTTAATTATTTCTTTAAAACATTTAGTTTTCTTAAGATTAAGACCCTAAAAAGAAACCAAAAAAAGTGTAATTTTTTTGTAAAAACTTCAATTGTTTAAGATGTCGTTGCCAAAAATAAAAAATAAGTGCGTGTGTCATGTATTAAAAATGACTTTAATTTTATATTATTTGCTTATTGTTGTTGATATTTAAATTAAAAAAAAAAACAGATTTCGCAAAATAATGAATTTTGCCATGTTTCTTTATTTAAGATTTTTATTTTTTTTTCGAAAAAAAAAAAATAAATGTTAAATAATCAGATTGACATGGAAATTATTAACCAAACATATAAACGAACCTTCAGATTAATAACGTGACAAAAAAACAACATTTAAATTAAAAAATGTTCAGGGTGAAATAAAATGCGAGCAAACAAATTATTAACAGTTATAACTGATGCAATGTGACGTCAAACTAAGACAAGTGTCTTCGTTCATGAAAATTATCATCCTGGTAAAATTGATCATTGTGTCATCAATGACAACGAATAATATTTTGGCATTATTAGCAGTTATAACTGAAAGAAAAGCCATTATAACGCTGATGTAATTTGACATCAATGCAATGTCTAGTATCTTCGTTCTTGACCCCGGGACACTTATCATTGTTGTGAAATAGATAATTTTGTCATAAATGACAACGATCAAAATTCTGTCATTATTAACAGATATTTATGATGATAAGTCATTATAACGCAGATGTAATTTGACATCAATGCAATGACTAGTGTGTCTTCTTTCTTGACGCCGGGATACTTATCATTTTTGTGAATTTGATCATTTTGTCATCAATGACAACGATCAAAATTCTGTCATAATTAACAGTTATAAGTGATAGAAAAGCAATCATAGCGTTGTTGTAATTTAATATCAATACTACGACAGTCATTTCTTTTTAGACCTAAATGACACTTGTCATACTTTTAATTAGTTGCTTATTTTGTCATCAATAGCAACGATTACATTTCTGTCATTATCAACAGTTATATATGATGAAAAACCATTATAACGCTGATGTAATTTGACATCAATACAGTGACTAGTGTCTTCGTTCTTGACGCCGGACCACTTATCATTGTTGTGAAATTGATAATTTTGTCATCAATGACAACGATACAAATTCTGTCATAATTAACAGTTATAAGTGAAAGAAAAGCCATTTTGATGTTGAAGTAATTTGACATCAAAAAAATGACAAGTGTTTTGTTTTGGACCCCAGGAAACTTATCTTCCTTTGCAAAGTTGATGATATTGTCATCGATGGCAACATTCAAAATTGTGCCATTTTTAACAGTTATAACTGATAGAAAAGTAATCATGACGTTAATGAAATCTGATATCAATACAATGACTAGTGTATTTGTTCCTGAACCCGGGACACTTATTATTTTTGTGAAATTGATCATTTTGTCATTAATGACAACGATACAAATTCTGTCATAATTAACAGTTATAAGTGAAAGAAAAGCCATCTTGATGTTGAAGTAATTTGACATCAAAACAATGACAAGTGTTTTGTTTTTGACCCCAGGAAACTTATCATCCTTTGCAAAGTTGATGATTTTGTCATCGATGGCAACATTCAAAATTGTGCCATTTTTAACAGTTATAACTAATAGAAAAGTAATCATGACGCTAATGAAATCTGACATCAATACAATCACTAGAGTATTTGTTCTTGAACCCAGGACACTTATCATTTTTGTGAAATTTATCATTTTGTCATCAATGACAACGATCAAAATTCTGTCATAATTAACAGTTATAAGTGATAGAAAAGCTATCTTGACGCTGATGTAATTTAATATCAATACTATGATAGTGTTTTCTTGAAGACCTGAATGACACTTGTCATACTTTTAATTAGTTGCTTATTTTGTCATCAATGGCAACGATCCCTAATTCTGTCATTGTTAGCACTTAGAAGTGATGAAAAGCCACTATAACGCTGATGTAATTCGGCATCAATGCAATGACTGGTGTCTTTGTTCTTGACCCCGGGACACTTATCAGTTTTGTGAAATTTATTATTTTGTCATCAACGACAACGATAAAAATTCTATCATAATTAACAGTTATAAGTGATAGAAAAGCAATCTTGACGCTATGATAGTGTTTTCTTTTAAGACCTGAATGACACTTGTCATACTTTTAATTAGTTGCTTTATCAATGGCAACGATCACAATTCTGTCATTATTAACAGTTATATATGATGAATAGCCATTATAACGCTGATGTAATTTGACATCAATGCAATGACAAGTGTTTTCGTTTGGCTTTCGTTGGTTGTGAAAGCTTTCAAGTAGCATCTGTTTTCATATCACCCCACTGGTCCAGACAGTAAAGCCGAATCACAAGTGGATCCTAGTGGGGAAATAGATCAATCTTCTTGCTTTCAGATAGCTAGTAAGGTCGCCTAGGCTAACTTCTAAGAACTCAGTTAGGTTATATTTTATGTGTTTTATTTACGAATTGGACCGAACGCTTGTCCATATAACAAAGGGAATGCCGGAGTAAAATTTTTTCCGAACTATTTATTAGTAAAAAGATTTTTGTCTGTATACCAGTGCGGGTTTTGCGAGTACGCAGCGAAGCATCTTCCTCCTCCCCCGTTAAAAAATAATGAATTTCCGCAATGATTTTTTGACTGATATTTATTCTCTTTGTTTAGAAACTTTATTTCAAAAGTTTAATACCTTTGTGGTTTAATAATCTGTGACGGCGTTGATTTTGAATAATATTGTCAATACACTTAATTGACATTTGACTAATAAATATTCTTATCTTATCTGAACAAAAAGCAATAGACTGCCTGTGGACATTTTATTAGTCATTTAATGACATTAAAAAAAAAAAATAGAAAGAAATTAAATTTATTTATTTTGCATTTTAATTATATTAAAATTTATAAAAAGATAAGAAACGCAATCGCTTTGAATTTCGATCTTATTCTTTTATTGAAATTGACGTCAATTATTTTTGCGAAATAAAATAAATCAAAAAAAAAAAAAAAAAATGAAGAAAAAAAAATCAAAGTCTAAAATTTAGGTAAAGTTTTGTACGAGTGTAAGTCCATATGACTTCAAAAAATCACACAAGGTGCACCAAAAATATCAAGTTTTGATATTTTTTTATTCTTTTTTTTTAGCCGATTGGTTGAAAGCAACTTTTTTTTTCCTATTTTTCCTAAAAAAAATCAAAGACAATTTGGTCAAAGGTCTTGGTAAACCTGCACCAGGCTTTAAGACTGTTTGCAAACGAGTAAATGAATTTAAAAGCGGCCGTAAAACCACCACCTTGTAAAACCTTGTTTAGGACTTCCAGTTGGGACAATTATTTCGAAAATTATCGATTAATCCATGATACTGTTTGGAATGACCGACAAGGGTCACGGTTATATCTCATGGGCATAATGTCCGGGAGATTTTTAACCCCTTGATGCTAATTATTTCGGGGATCAGGATTACCATTTTCCCAGACCTGCAGGGGACTGAAACTGGAAAACATTCGAGGCTTGATCAGTGTCCAACGACTAGTACCACGAGAAATGGTAGCCCCATGGGATCTCGGTGTTCGGTAGTTGATGAGGCCCTGCGGTGAGCAACGCGGTGGCTGGGGTTTTGACCTAAATCGCAGACCTGCGACTTGCAATACACCAGAAGTATAAAACTATAGTGGGGTCAAATTGCACGATATCATTGGCCAGTTCATATTACCTTTACGTAAGATATCCATGCACCTAAATTCTTCATGCAGAATGTCCAATGTGGCCAAAAGGTTCAAAGCTTTGCATAAACTTTCCTATTTCCGGTTTAATGAATTGCATGAATAGGGGGAGGGGAAAGAAATTAGTTTTTAGGAAAAAGAATGAAATCGAAGAAAATATTACCTCTGCTACAAAATCCAAAACACTGCCCGCATTATGTTTTCCAGCGGAGGATTCAAAATGATTGGAAAGATTATGTATGTTGAGAAATAAAAAGGCTGTGAAAGTACGCAGTTATTTGAGTAGTAAATGAAATACATACATAAAACATAACTGAAGCACTAACCACTAACAGATGGCGCTGTTTTATAAGGTAAATACTTAACCATAACTGAATCATAGTTTAAGGCGTTACTAAAAAAAGTAAGGGGTCGAACAAAATATTGTAAGGACGCTCACGAAGTGGCGGGCACAGCCAGTTAATAATAAGATTATTAATTAAATGGCTTCAAATTAAAATGCCTAAATAAAATCACCAACTAAATATAATGTCCAATTGCAGTGTTGTCCAAAGTGAAGCTTTACTGTCTAATCCAAAACTGAGTTTATGAAAAAACAAACGAGAATTCAAAACGTTTTTCTTCCAAAAGTTCGTCCGTGTAACCTGGGACTAACCATCCTTTTCCAAAGAAAGTAACACGATTAATATAGGCATTAATTGTCTGAGTATTACATCTCTTAAAAAAAAGAAGAAGCAACACAAGCAACTTATTTAATTTTCAACGTTGCGGTACATTTACGAGTATCGGAAATATACCGCAAGATTAAAGATTACAAAGCTTTTATTTCACACTTGGGTGTTGTTGTCTTTTTTTAAACTATTAAGACCATGAACTTGACACTCGCTCTTAGGAATTCTTCAAAAGCCCACATTTTTTTTATTATAAATGTCTTACACTCGAAAAAGCAAGGTAATTTGAAATTATCTTTTCTTTTAATTTTATTATTTTATGACTTTTAAATTGCTAACACTTGAACTAATTACTACTATTTTTTGGTTACTGTTTTTACTACTGTCTTGCTGGCTTTCTTGCTTGCGGTCTCTTGCTTGCGATCTCTTTCATGGGTTGTGTTGTTTGTTAATTTAGGTGGTTTGTGAGTTTCACTCTCATTTGGAGTTTGCTTTAAATTTAATTTGTGCGTATGATTTTGTTTTTTTTTTCTTCTCAAAGTCAGAGTTGAAATCAGACCATAATTTCCTTAATCAACTTTATTTAATCTAAAAAGCATAAAGATGACTTTAAATAGTAACGCTTGAGAGCTGCACAATTTAAGTGGCTTTTTTGTTTTTATATTTTTTTTTTTTTGTTCAAAAGTTCTTTTGATCTTCAAAAAGAAAAGGTAGCATTTTTTGTTTTAAACAAATGACAAATAAAATAAAACAAATTAACCTCAAAATGCCATCAAGTGTATTAAAGTCACTTCTTCCCGTTGGAACAAAAAGACAGGTGCAACTGAAACATAAATACAAAGTAAATTAACAAAAAAAAAAAAAAGCTAAGCACAACAGCAACATCAACAACAGCACACTTCTTTTGCGTTTTAATGACCGCTAAAAACATGTGTATTTGAAATACTGTTAATGAAATAAATAAACAGCTGACATTTAAATAATGAAACAAATAATTAGTGTTTTTAACGACAAATTTCACAAGAAAAAAGTAATTAGCAATGTGATACATAAGCGGCCAAGATATTAACTTTAGTTGGGCAATAAAATAAAAATTTTGAGTTTAACAATTAAAGAATTTTTCTTTAGTATTAAAAGTAAAATAAAAAGGAATAGAATGGTATTTGGAAGATCCAAGAGGAGTTAATTGCTACTGGTATGCACTACTTGCTTCTTGATTCATTGGAAATCCAGGGCATGTCAGAATATACTCTAGAATAATATGTAACAGTACAAGCATGATCTTTTGAACCTTATCAGGTGTATGAAAGTCTTATTAAAGATTTACAAAATGCTCTTAGTGCTCGGTTAACTCCACCACTTGTAATACTTAAGATTGCCAGCTGGCAGGCGTAGACATATGGCTCACCGATTGTACTGAAGTGATAAGTTCGACATATATATCGGGTGTTTTTTATTAACCCTGATATAACTTGTTTTTGTAGAGGGATATCAAAGCAGGCCGCTAACTTTTTGGTTCCCTTTTTGATCCCCTTTGTTCCTCAATGATTTGTAGTATCTGACAGAAAATTTACGACTACTTTACTTTCATTGAGTCGCGTCACTCATGTTTTACGCTCGCCTGTAGTGATTTCAGACTAGCAACTCATACATGTCGACATTCTACAGCAGCGCAGGGTCGGTCGCAGGTATGGTAATTGCATAGACCGACCGACACTTGCTTAAGGCTAAGTTCGCCACAGCATTCCCATTTTACTATGTGTCTCCGCATGGTCCAAAGCCTTTTTTTATGGAAAAGTCTGCAATTATCGTCTTACCTTGATTTTTAACTTATGCCAGATAATACTTGACAGTCCGTGACTTGTCACTAAAACAGTTAACCATTTGGAGGCACCCAGATTATATACAAGCTACTTCTTGGTCTTCCTGCCAACTTGTAGTGAGAAAAAAATTTCAGAGTCTTACAAAATGGTTAACTGTCGCTCGAACTATACGACCAATATTTTGACATTTATGATCACTATACTCTGGCAAATCATTATGAAAAAATGTGAGGATAAGAAAATGTTTAAATTGTCCCATGCCAATGATAAAATTCTACCAAATTAGGTTATTCTACAATTTCCTGTACTTGAATTACACTACAGATATTGGGTCTTTAATCGATAAAGTATATCTGGAGCTATTTGTGAGAATAATTAAAGAGTCTGTTAATTACAAAAGAAGGCCTTAAAATTTCTTAGCACAAAGAATGGCCGAATATCGCCGGAAACTATGGTGGGAATCAAACCTGCAATCCTCAGACTGATAGACTAGCTTACTACCAATCAGTCTAGCAAAGGAATACAACTGATTGAGGCGATCGAAGAATGTTCAAACACTGTAGTTCGGCAAAAAGGCCCTGCAACTAAGTTTCGTCTATTTTTTATAATTTCATAGTATTTCAACCATGTCTAGAAATACATCAGTGGCAACATTCTTTATTTCTGTTCACGCTTTTTGTTATTTACTTTGGTAACTCTTTTCTTTATAAGTTAGTGCCGAATTACATTATGCAACTTTTGTCGATGCGAAAGGGGAGAGAGGAATTAAAAAAGGGTACACATATGCATGTACTCTTGAAATAATTTTTTTCCTCTCATTCGTAGTTTAATTTTGAAGTTTAAAATGTAAACAATTGTATACATCCATACAAATTGCTGCAATAAAAATTGGGCGATATAAACACAAATGAAATAATAAAGAAAAAACGAAGAAGCAGCGACAAAAGTTACATAATGTAATTCGGCACTAATTTATAAAGAAAAGGGTTATCCAAGGTATACTTATTTTACTATGTAGTGGCGTCCCTACAACAAATACAACAATACAAGAACAATATGAACAACATTGTTGTTGTTTTGTAGTTCGAAATGTAAAAAAATATAGAAGAAAATTCAGAAGGCGTGTATGTGTTTTATTGCTTTCTCACTTCTACACTATAAAATTTCTGAACACATTGAACTTTTGACATGTCGAACTACTAAATCAGCTGAGCGGACGACACTACCTAGTAAGATAAATATATGTACCTTGGGGTTATCAAAGTAAATAATAAAAATTATGAATAGAAACAAAGAATGTTGCCACTGAGTTAATTCTAGACAGGGTTGGAAAACTATGAAATTAGAAATATTTACTACCGTAAGAAAAAAATAAAAAAATATTGATAATAAAAAATTGTAACAAAAAGCATACAGTATGTATGATACAACCTCCATCATTGTTGTAATAACGGTTTAATCAGAGAACCACAGCCAATTAAAAAAATATAAATTATAGGCTGATTCTTTCAAAATTGATTCTAAGATCACACCACGCAGAACTGACTTTTTTGTCGCCCGGTGTTATTTTTTTTTTTTTTTTTTTTTTGTTAAAAAACGATTTATTCTCTTGATTTATAAAGCCATGCTTGACAAAATACTTCCGTTATTTTTTATATAAATTTAATTTTTTTTCTTATTCTCAAAGATGCAGCTTTAATGTTAAGCGGAAATTGCTTACATTGCTACTTAAAAGGAGCAGCCAGCTAGCTACAACTGCAATTATTAAAGTTTAAACTACAATAAAATTAAAGAAAACAGACGACAAGAATTTGTCTGGGAACTGGGAACAAAACAACACCATCGCAACCAACTTGTAAGTCAAAGCCTGGGAATACTCGTGCATTTTTCATTGCCACATGGAAATCATATGTGTATGAAAGAAATCCAAACAAGATTGTTTGGATTTTTTTCTCTTTTATTTTTTTTTTGCTTAAACAGGCTTAAATGGCCAAGTTGTAAGCCAAAGGCTTGAGGAGTTAAACAAGAAAAGTGAAGATCATTGATGTTCTTGCTTTAACGCTTTAAATGTTTGTTTTTTTTTTTCATTTCATACTAAAGTGAAATTAAGTGTTTAAATTATAACTGATATGAGTCACACTATTTCAAATAATTTTCTTACTTTTTCAAACATTGGATGAGAAAATATTTTTTTTGAAAATTTATTTTTTTTTTCTGTGTGCTAAAGGATGTGAGAAAAATTTACCAAGTGCCTTTCAGCTAAATAGTGTTTGATTTTAAGCTGTTTACTCACATTCAACAGTAAATAGTCATATGTAAAAATATTTCATGGCCCATAAAAAACAAACTTTATAACGTTAAAGTCATTACAATTTTTTTTTTCTCAAGAATTTTTAAATAATTAAATTTAAGTTGACAGTAAAAACTAAAACAGAAATTAATTTTCTCTTTAATTTAGATAAAAATCTTGGCTTAAATATAAATAACCGAGGTTATTTACGATCAAGTATAATATTTTAAATGAAAAAGTTATAAAAAATTGTATTACAACGATCATGGAGGTCTAGTTTAATTGAAAAGAAATTATATTTCACATTTTTAAAGAGATTTTAGATAAAAAAAAAAATTAAATGAAACTAAAATCTTTAAAGTCAGGCTCAAGTTCTCTCCAGATTAAAAGAATATTTTAAATAATTCGATTAATAAAATTTAAATATTTAAAACTAAAAATGGTTAAAGTAAAATATAAAAATTACAACAGCTACAGAATGAAAGAAAAATGTCAAAAACTCTCTTTTTTACATAATTTACAAACTATAAAAATTTCGTAAAAAATTAAAACAATTTTACATTATGTAAAACAACATAAAATATTATGTAAAATTACATAAAAGCAATAAATTTTAATTCCTAACATTGTTTACACCATAAGGTACATCATTTACATAATGTCAATAATATATTTTTCCATTTGAATTACTTAAAATTCGTAAAGCATAAAAAAATTAAGTATGCAACAATTATTTTCATTGTTTACATTATGCCATATTTTTTTACAGGATGTAAAATATGAGTAAAATATAAAAAAAATAATATACTTTATACTAAAATGGAATTCTCTGAAATTCTATAAATTGTTTTTATTCTTGACACTATGTAAATAAATGTAAAAAATGTGTTAATAATGTAAAATACACAATAAATCTGAGTTTAACCATTAAAAATAGTTGATATAGAGAAAATAATTGTGGATAGATTTTTAGGCGTAACGAATCGAAAGGTTACCGATAACAGCTATTGACATCTAGTGATTGCATTTTAACAAAAACAAAAAAAAAATGTTAATTAATTATAAACCCTATAAGTGTAAAAATGCATACAATGCAATGTAAAAGTAATGTCGAATATATTTGACCTAAACACGAAAAGGACTAAATATTAAAATCAATAATAAGCAATTTTTCGCATTCATTAAACTATACCTTATATTGTTTACACAATGTATAACAATTTCAATAATGTATAACATTTCTGAAATATTAAGTAGAACACTAAAAGCCATGTTTGAAGTTTAAAATGAGGTATATAAATTTATATTTACTGTGTAAACAATACTTTGTGTAGTCGACACGATGTAAATATTTAACTATTTTTAAAAATAGAATTTTTGAACACTGTTTACGCTACAAATTACATTTTTGACACGATGTAAATAATTAAACTAGAGTGTTTAGAAAGCACGGAATTGATAAAAGATATTGCTTTTAATAAAAAATTATTTATATTACATTTATTAAAATTTTTTACATTTATAATTACATAATCTACAAGGTATCAAAATACTTTGTGCAGTTGACACGATGTAAATATTTATCTAGTAATAAAAAAAAATAAGAAATAGCAATAAATTGTATGTCCGGCTTGCTAGTTATTAAAAAATAACAAATTTTAACCTTGTTTACACCACAAATTACATTTTTGACGCGATGTAAATAATTAATCTTAAAAAGCACAGAATAGACAAAGATCTTGTTTTTAACAAAAAATGATTTATACTACATTTATTAAAATTGGTTACACTTATATTTAGATAATCTACATAAGATATCAAATTGGTTAAAAGTTTTTCAATGTTAATTTATATTTAAAGTAACCATCAACAATGTTAAAATAATAATTTGCGTAATTTTAACATTTTTTTTAATTTACTTTAAATTATTGACATTATGTAAACATCTGAAGAAATTGTAATAATATACATATAAAAATTCTTAGAAATGTACATTGCATTAAGAATTAATTTACAATTGTTTTTAATCAGTTTTTCATTTATTTTTACATTCTTTGACATAATGTAAAAAATAACATGAAATATTATACACGATATATGAAATTGTTTAAAAGTTTTGAATATTAAAAGTAGCCATCAACAATGTTAAAATAATAATTAGCGTAAATTTAACAATTTTTTTTTCGTTTACTTTAAATTATTGACATTATGTAAACATCAGCGAAAATTGTAATAAATTACATAAAAATTCTTAGAGATGTAAATTGTATTACGAATTAATTATTCAGTTTAAAATTTATTTATACATTCTTTGACATAATGTATTTCCTTGACATGATGTGTAAAATATTTTCAACACGTTTTTGAAAGTTGTTTTTTTTTATTGGCATGTATATTTTCTTAATACGATGACTAAAATTAAAAAGAAATCTGTAAAAACAGTGTAAACTATATTCGTATTTTTCATTTATACATTTTGTACATTACATGTAATGTAAAAAATAACATAAAAAATCTTATACAAGATTGAGAAGTAGTTTATTGAAATATTTTACATTACCACTAGTAAATAGTTTGCTTGTCTATCAATCCAGGGAACGCGGTTTCGATTTCTAATTAAAATCGTCGTTACTAATTTACTTTTATGTGAAATAAACTTATAAGTAAATTTATTTGAAATTGCGAACTTTAGTCTTTTTTATATTTATTGCCCTATAATTTTATGGTTATGTAAAAAATACATAAAATACGTAAAGCTTATTTAAGATTTACGATAATTACGAAGATTGTAAAAAATTTAAGTATTTTGTTGCTTTAATATGTTAAACCTATTCATTATTTAAAAATTTTTTATTTTGTTTTCATTTAATTTTTATTTTCATTTAAAATATTTGCAATTGGTAAATAATTGAGGAATGTTATACAAAGGCTCAAATTATATTGAATATAGTTAAAAAGTACTGAAACATAATTTTTTAAATTGTTGATACTAATCATTTTATTGTTGACACTATGAAAATAATGAATAAAATATAAATATATTATTACAAAACTGACTTTTCTTGTGTAAAATAATTTTTAATATTGTTAGCTTTATTTTATATGTTATTTACATAATGTAAATAATTATTCAAAGATGTAAAATACTGAGTAATAGTTATAAACTCTTGAACAGTGTTTAAAAAATAGTTACATTTAATTAAAACTATTGTTTACACTACTATTAACATTATTTACATAATGTAAACAATTGCTAAAGTGGTCAAATTCTTAAAAAAAAGTTTTATTTAATCAACAAGGTATAGAAAGTAGTCTACTTCAATTTTTTACATTATTTACTTTATGTAAACAAAAATTTTACCTGATGTAAAATATTAAAATTAAAAAAAAATCCATTTTTATTGCATTACCAAACAATAAAATGTTTTATTTACTCACATTTTATTACATATTTTGTTATTTTACAAGTTGTTTTTCTCAAGTGCAGTAAAATTTATATACAAATTTTACATTCTCTACCTTTCACATAAACATAATTACTATTTGTATAATTAATACCAAATTCTTTTGTTTAAGCGTCGTAAATGTTGTTGTTTTTTCTTTTGCACATGAACCCTATTTGTTCTTTCTTTTAGTTCCTGGAAATGCATTTATTGCATATATTCGACAAAAACTACAGTAAAATTATCTTAAACAACTATTAAGTAAATTGTTCAAATACTGTAATATGCTTGTTATTTGAAAGATTATTTACAGGTAAAAAAATGCACGTTATTTTTTTTTTCATTTTGTTGCAAAAATATGTGTTAATAACATAAAAATAAAATAACAAAATGCGTAACATTTAATAACCCTTTTTAAGTGGATTTTGCTCATTTTTTTTTTCTGCCATTCTGTGGATTTCTTCTTTCAAATAAATACAAAGAAAAAAAAACTGATGATTACGTATTTCATGGAAAGCCAGAAGCTTTTGGATGATCAAACACTGTTTGTTGTTTATTGACAATTAATGAAGAATTTCTTGTAAAAGCGGTATTTCGTTCCGCAAAGAAAAGACGAAAAAACATCAAACGTTTAATGCCGCCAAAAATGTATGGTTTATTTTCTTCTTCCTCTTTCTCTATAATTTACCTCTTTTTACAGGTATT
This sequence comes from Phasia obesa, assembly GCA_949628195.1. Classification (NCBI taxonomy): domain Eukaryota; kingdom Metazoa; phylum Arthropoda; class Insecta; order Diptera; family Tachinidae; genus Phasia; species Phasia obesa. The sequence continues at coordinate 135,434,534 of OX451217.1, forward strand.
TGAAACATTAAATGTACATTTTTCTGTTCTGTATCAATTAAAAAAAAAAAAAAAAAAAAACAGGAAAATAATTGACATTTTTAAGTGTCACAAAGTTGTCGAGAAGAGAAGGTTTTTATGCTGCCTAACAAATTTGGCAAATATTACAACTTATAATTTTAGTTCAGTACGTAAATTACATATATACTACACACATACATATATAAATAACTGATAATGAAAGTAAAAAAGTAAATGTCAAAAAACCTTTTGGTTAATGTAGAAAAATTTATTTTTAAAAATTATGTTTTTAATTTAAAAATATTAATAATAATCAGCCCTATTCCCGTTGGCGTTGTAGTTTAAAAACGAAATAAAAACGACAATTTGGCATTACCGTTGGCGTTAACGACACTCGTTGTAAATATATCGGTATTCTCTATTTTAAAACGAAGATAGACACGACAATTAAAAATTCGTTTTCTGTCGTCATAATTGTAGGCAACGAAATTCAAACGACTACAAAAAAATTTAAATAAAAAACATACATTTCTAAATTTCAGTTTTTTAAATGGAAAAACATCCCGCTTTTGCTAAGGGGTTTTGAAAGGGCATAAAACCCTTACATTTATTGATTTTTAAAGCGAAACTGCCGAGAAATTAAATCCATTTGGGCCATCAGTTCTTGATGGAGAAGGTTGGCATAAAGTAAGTAAAACAAAAATAGGAGAAAATATCTATTAAAATGTTTTTTTTTTTATTAAAATAAATCAAGATACAAAGGAAGCTCTGAAGCCAGAGCAACAGGGAAAGGATGTTATAAATAGGTGCTATTGTCACTATTATAGGAAGCTGTGTCAAACCCATTACAATTTGAAAAACAAATTAACCCGAAATAAATGTAGTGGTATTCGCCGACCATGAAGAAGTTAGATCGCTACTAATCGAGTTTCGTACTTAGAATCTGGGATGGCAAACTGTAAACGTTCTGTTGTAGCATCTTCCGATGTACATATATTTATATCCATTATGTCATCATCATCACTTGAACTTGAAAAATAAAATTCAGTACTCGCCCTACTTTGTTAAAACTTACAAAGAAATAAACTTTTCAGAAATTTACAAAAATGTTATAAATGCTATCACACTTTATTAATTTTTTTTTTGTTTTCGATAACGTTTCTCTCCATCGTTGCAATATATTTCAAGAATACGAATTTAGCAACGAAACGACAAAAAAAAAACGACAACGACATAGAAACGACTATTAAAATTAAAACGACAACGGGAATAGGGCCGAATAATTGGTAGACAAAATTATAAAAAGGTGAACTTTTTCACCTTGAATGTCATACATTTTTTTGAATGTCATACATTGCTAAGTGCCCAATTACATTATGAACCTTGTGTCCCTGCAATCTCTCTTTTCTTATTTAAAATAACATTTGTGTTTATTTGTATCGTGCAATTTTTATTGCTGAAATCTGTATAAATGTACCCATTTGTTTACGTTTTGAACTTCTTAATTAAAACTACGAAAGAGAACACAAAACGAAATTCCTCTCTGCCCTCCTCTCGCCCACGTAGTAAGAATTGCAGCGACAAAAGTTCCATGATGTAATATTAGACTTACACTATTTTACTTTTATTCAAAAGGACCTTTGAACTGACTTTTTCTCATTTAAAGTAATTTTTATTTAATATATTATTTACACAACGTAAATATGTTATTTACATAATGTAAATAATTCGTCAAAGCTTTAATATACTGTATAATAGTTAAAATATCTTAAAAATTTTTAAAGTTTTATTATATTTGATTAAAGATATTGTTTACACTACTCTTTATTATTGTTTACATAATGTAAAAAAAATATTAAATTTAGAAAATTAATTAAAATTTTAAAAAGGAATGTAATTTACAAAAGTAGTGTAATTTACTTTCAATTCTGTCACTATTAAGGAATAGATTTTTAAAAAAGTAGAGTTTTCACCAGATTTATTCTGTTTTTATCCCGTAAAAAATTTTTGTATTTAGCCACGAAAATCACTTTTTTCTACTTTTCAACATTTCTCCTTTTCATACCTGTCACGGGGTATATAATTTTGTCATTCCGTGTGTAATTTCTACAACATTAATTTACGAAAGCATAGAGTATATATAAGTAAATTGAGAAGTCGATTTAGCGTCTCCGTCTGTCGTCTGTGTTCGGGTTGAAATCAACTTTGCTCCAGGCTCCAGAAGAGATACAGAAAATTGAAGCCCACCAATCTGTCAGGCATAGTTTTGAAAATTTTGCTATTGCAATTCAGCAACATCAGGCCATTCCATTCCAGACTGCGGGCAAAAGACCATGCCTACCGACATATATTTTTTCAGGTTATTTTTATTTTTCGATTGTAACGATTATCGTGTTTTTTTTGTTACTATATATGTATTAGACGGCGACCTATAGATCGCATACAGATCTCGGATGGCAATAACCCCCTTGGGGGGTGTGGGCGATTTTGTGTTTGTTTTAAGATTGATAGGGTTTTTCTGCTTTGATTTGTATTAATTGCCTTTATAGAAAGCAATTAACATAGAGGTGGTCAATAGACTCACAGGGTGGCTACTGGGAACCGGAAGTGGTCAATGGGCTCCTTGGAGGACAGGGGCAATATGGGCAAAAATTGTTTAAAGGTTTTGTTCCTTCAGTCTGACCATTCTAAGTCAATATGGATTGCAGAACGGAGCCCAAGGGGGGGGGGGGGGGGGTCGATGAGTCCTTTTCGGGAGAGGTGGTTGTTTGGGTTCTTTGGTTTTGTAGTTTTATTTTATTTTTATTTTACTTAGGTCTGACCTTTTTAGTACCAATGATTTAAGCGCGGACCAACAGAAGCTGGGATGTGGGGCGGCCAGAATTCCTTTCTAGCAGTAGGGCATTATTGGATTTGTTTTCTTTTGGATTTTAGGGTTATAAGAGTACATATATAAGATTCGGCACGGCCGAATATTGCACTATTACTTGATTTTACTAGATTTTTATTTAGCCCTTGTTAGACGTTTTGCAAATATTCCTACACGGTTTGGGTAATGGTATATTACTTTTCAGGTTGAAATTTTACCCACCGCTTCTTTAAGGGTCGAATGACTCCAAAAAATCTTTAAAACATTCTTGTCTTTATCATTGTTGACTTTGCCAACCCTGATTAAAATATAAAAAAAAACAAGCAAATACATGGGAAGATGCACTTGCACTCACTAGCAAAAAATATGAGTAATCAACCACACACGATGAGTAAAGTGCAATAACAACAAACAACAACCATCCAGCATCCACCATCCATAATACAGTTTCTTTATTGTTCTTTTAATTTTTGTTGCTGATTTTGTTTAGTGTTGCCAAAAGCAGATGAAAACTTAACGATAGTGATGTGTGTGTAGGTGTTAACAACGGTTTTGTTTCGCTTTGCTTTTGGTTTGAATGAAATCAATGAACAGAGAAGGGTATTTGATATGAAATATTTAATAACCTTTTTGGGTTGCTTTGAGGGCATAAGTTGTATTAAAAAAACTTGTCTTTTTTGTATTTTACCAGACTGCTCTAAATAAAATTTTTAAGTTTAAAGGAATTTCGATTATTCATTAAGGTTTTTTTTTATTATTTTAACTAATATTTTGCTGTGTAAAGAAAACTTTAATCAAGTGTTGACATTTGCAAATTCTTGTCACACAGCGAAACGTTTACTGTTAAATTTTTTCTTTTTGTTTTTGTAGTTTTATTTATCAATATTTGCTTGTTTAGCATTTTAAATTGGTACGAATAACACAAAATACTTTAAATTTATTTTAAATCAAATGTTTAGTTTGCAAAAAAATGTAATAATAAATTTCGTGATTTTTTTAGTTTTATTTCTTTTTAACTCACTAAGAAGTTATTTAAAATTCTAAAAATGTTTTCAAAAAATAAAAAGAAATAATAAAAACTGCTTTTAAGTACAAGTTTATTTTTCACGATGATTATCGTTAAAATTAACACAAATTCTTTTGCAACAAAATGAAGAGAGTTATCGATTTGTGTTGGTCGCGTAAAGGAATTTTTAATGCAAATTAAATTATATTTGTAAAGTGAAAAGAAAGTTTAGAAAATAAATAAGATGTCTGACATTAGCCATGTTAAGAATATAGATTTTTAAGAAGACTTTATGGGGAAGAGGAAAAAGTAAAAGTTAAAAAGAGAAATTTCTGTAAACCAAATAAAAACACCAAACATGATTTAAATAGGATATTTTGAAGGTGTTTAAAAGTTTCTAAAAAAAACCCATAAAAATTCTATAGAAAATAAAAAATTTCTTCAAAAATTATTATTTATAAGCAAAAAGTTTCACCAGGAAAACAAAAGTCCAGGCCTGGAAGCTACAATATGATCTTTAATACCGACAGTAAATAGTTTTACAACCAGGAAGTGTTAAAAATATACTCTATATACCTATACTAATAAAATCGCGACTCACAACATTATTTATTACATGACCTTCGCGATGACTTATCCTGAAACAACTTAAAACTGAAACAACCTATCCTGAAACAACCTAAAATTTTCATCAAAACTTGGTGATATATAAGCGTTTTATTCTAACCTCAGTCATTCAGTTGCAAAATATTCCGGATTATTTGTCTACAAGATCCAACTGACTTAGCAATTGAGGGTAAACGACCATATACTTCGAAAGCTTCTCCGTTTGGGCCATACAGAAGCTACAATCAGACAGCGAATTTTATCGAAAATTTATTTTCTCTGACAAGGCTCATCTTACGGATTGGAAAACCCGCACATCATTGTGAAGAAGCCAATCCATCGACAGAGATTGACAATTTGGTGTGGATTTTCGAGTGGTGGCATCATTGGCCCAATTTTTTATATGCTGGCACTTCAGTCGACGGCATGCGCGACAGAGCCATGGTTATTAAACAACTCATCAAACAATTGATCTTTTGCGTACAAAAATCAATAATCGAGTCGTCACTAATCTCTTCGATTTTCCCCTCGGGGCAACTAATTGTCATTGTAGTTCATGTCTCTACTTTGACGCAATGCTTCCAGGAAAAATGGAGACACCAGACGCCCAGGTTCCTGGAACCTGAATCTGGAAGAAAAAATCTGTGTAATGCAGGGTCTTTACAGGCCCCACCAGTGTCCAAACGACTGGTACCACGAGAACCGGTGGTCCAATAGAGAGCTGCCCCTTTTTGTGAACGGTTGTTGGTAAGGTCACATCTGGGTACACGTGGTGGCTGTGGTTTGGACCAATGCTTGCAGCGATAGTGCACGATTGGTTAAGTGTGCTATTGTACTCTGAACAAAAGGAGTTGGATAGTCTTCAAGCCCCTAAATAAGGGGTAAAAGCATAGGGGTAGGGAAGGCTTGCCATATTCTATAAATTGCTATTCATATATGCCTGTATTGTGCATTGTGAGATATTAGGTGCGATTACTCATTGCACTCGTATGGTACAATTCGCAGTATTCATAAAGCGCAATGATGGTGCTAGTCTACACTATTATTTTATCCAATAGTGAGACCACTGTTAGTTAGGTTAGGGCCAATCCGGTTAGGTACTGACATAAATCTTGATCACACACATCTCATCGATGTTCTCCTGGCGTCGTTATTGTCCTGTTGACTGCTAACACCTTGACGCCAATACTTCCGGGGTATATGGCTGCACCAACACCTGAGTCTAGCAGGGATCTGATACTGGGAGATAAAAACCTTCGAGATCTGAGCAGTATCCAAACGACTGGTATCAAGGGGAGAGGTTATTGGTGAGGCATTTTGGGGAGTAATGTTGTGACTGTTTGAACATAAATCGCAGAAAGAGCGTTTTAGTCCGATGTGCTGTTGTACTTCAACAGAGGCAATAGCGTCTTAGGAATTTAGGTAGTCTTTAACTTCTAAACATGCTATTTATTGTATCGCACAACAAGGGCGTTGATAGACACATTGTTTTCGCCCAGTAGTAAGATAACCGCTACATTAAGGCAGCACGCAGGGCACTGACGTAAATTTGTATCACATCTTTTAGAAGTCTCGACGATGCTAATTGACCACTTTCGACTCTTTGTTATGGCGTGCCATTAAAGACCGATGGTATGCGAATAATTTTATTATAAACAATAAAGTGGGATATATAGAGCCATAGGCACAGCTGATAATGGAGCAGCCTGCCTACTTGTAGCAAAAACAGGTACTCCTGTGAGTTTTTGTGGTTCAGAACGTAGAGTTGTGCTGGGAAATGGACTAATGCGAGTCATGTGTTTACATCGGGTACACTCTTTAAACCTGAAGAGTTAAAGGGAACATGCTACAGGTACACACGCTCGAATTCTATTCAAAGAGCCCCTCGGCAGGAAGGCCAGAAAGCACAAATGACGTCACAAAGCCTATATATTTTAAATAGAACAAACTACGTCATCTAACCGGAAATCAATCGGATGATGTAATCTTGTGTCTATTACTCTTGGGTTGAGCGTTGCATTTTATCTGCTCGCTACTGTATACGAGTATATACAGTTTGTGAAAAAAAAAATTAAAAATTAAAAATTAAAAAAAAAGATTTTTTTTAAAATTAAAAAAAAAAGATTTTTTTTTAATTTTTTTGTTAAAGATTTAAGGCAAAATAAAAAAAATAATCTTGGAATTTTTTTTAGAATTTTAAAAGAAACTTTAAACGCTTTTTTGTTGTGGTAAAGGTTAAGGACTTTGTTTTAAAATAAAGCAATTATTGTATTTAAATTGTAAATAGTGATCGTTGCTGTTGTTGTTGTTGTTTCTGTTTATTTTTTTTTTTTGCCGCACTATAATTTAAAAAAGAACAATAATCCACAGAGGAAACAATATGTTGCTATTAAAACCATATGCAAAATGTTATGACCGACGAAGTGCCATATATGGAGTTAATTCTTGTTTTTGTTTTTGTGGCGTTTTGTTATTGCCTGTTACTGATTTGGTTGGAGTTTTCTGATTCTCAGGAATGTGAGTGTGACTAAAAAGAAACAAGATGATTTTTTATATATTTTTTTCTTTCTGTTTTTAAATTCAAAAAATGTTATAAGAAATGAGCAACGCAAAAACAAAAAAAAAAAAAAAAAATTCATTCAAAATTCTCAGACTGCAAAACACAGTAAAAAAATGAAAAAATTAACAATAAAAGCAGCTGAATTCATGAAACCAACAACAAGAAAGAACAAGAACAACAACTACAACAGTGTGTTTAGTTTCTGTTTTAACAAGTCTAAAGTATGAAAATGCATTTCAATCTGTGATCTGCTGCTGCTGCGGCTGTTGTTGTTGATGGCAATGACGATGGATTGCAATGGTGATGTGGTTTAGTTGTGGGTACTCGTTTCTTTAACAACTGCATTACAGTAGAAAATAAAAAAAACCTAAAACAAAAATAAAGTGGATGATCAAGATATAAAACAGCAACTGAAATTAAAATCACATTCTTTTCACAAATAACAATTTCACTATTAACACTCTGTGAATAAGTTTTTATTGTTAACGTTTTGGTAACGAGTAGTTTAGCTTTATACGGGTAGAAATAGGAAGATGTTGAGGTTGTTTTTTTTTTCTTCTTTCCAACAATTTTTGGTTATGGTTTAGTAAACAGTAGTAGCTTTTTGGGTAATACACTCTCATATACATACATACATATATAATCGTCTACCACCGGTCATTTTACGAGTACATATGTACATATATTTTTTATATAAAATTTTTCTTTCTTAATGTCTGTTGCTTGCCGTTGTTATTCTTTTAACAAACGATTTTCAACTATTTACCACTTAAAGTGGTCTTGTGTGCAACATTGTATTTACTGAGGCGTATCGATAACAACGATGACGGCAGAGAAATATTCAAAACTACCCAAAGAAATACATACTGAAAAAATTAAGTTTTGAACAAAAATTTACATTTTAAGCAGTTAGAGTTTTTATACCAACTACAAAAAAAAAAAAAAAAACAAACAAAAAATGTAACGATGTAATTTTTCTTATAAAATATTGAGGAATAATATTTTAATTGCAGTGGAAATTCCATAACAAGTGCCTTTAAATAGACTACAAGTGGTTAAGTAACAAGTTTAGTACATTTTCAGATATGGTTACTTAAAAAAGTAACCGGTTACTTTTTGTTAAAATATTTTTAACCAAATATTAGGATATAAAATTTAAATTGTAGTAAAAATTCCTTTAGATAAGCCTTTAGATAAACCATAAATGGTTAAGTAACCAGTTTAGTTAGTTCAAAGATATGGTTACTTAAAAAAGTAACCGCTTACTTTTTGTTAAAATATCAAAAAATTAAATTGTAGTAAAAATTCCTCAATAAGTGCCTTTAGATAAGCCACAAATGGTTAAGTTACAGGTTTAGTTCTTTTTCAGATATGGTTACTTAGAAAAGTAACCGATTACTTTTTGTAAAAATAAACTTAAATAAATTTTTTAAGCCTATATTAAGTATTAAGAACCAATTCTAATAAAATTTACAAAAATTATTTGTTTTAAATTAAATTTTAGTGGGATTTTATAAGAAACAAAAATTTCTTTAAAAAAATTAAGGCATAAAACATAAATTGCTGTAAAAAATCCTTAATAAAAGCCTTTAGCTAAACTGCTTGTGGTTAAGTAACAAGTTTAGTACATTTTCAGAAGTGGTTACTTAAAAATGTAACCGGTTACTTTTAACATAAATAAGTTTTTAAGCCTAAATTAAGTATTAAGAACCAATACTAATAAAATTTACAAAAATTATTTGTTTCACATTTAATTTGAGTGAGAATTGAGTGGAATATTATAAGAAACAAAAATTTCTTTTAAAAAAACTAAGGCATAAAACATAACTTACAGTAAAAATTCCTTAATAAAAGCCTTTAGATAAACTGCAAGTGCTTAAGTAACAAGTTTAGTATATTTTCAGATATGGTTACTTAAAAAAGTAACCGGTTACTTTTTGTCAAAATTAAACTTAAATTGATTTTTTTAATCCCAAATTAAATATTTAGAACCAAATATAATAAAGTATAAAATATTATTTGTTTTACATTTAATTTGAGTGAGAGTTGAGTGGGATTTTATAAGAAACAAAAATTTATTTAAAAAATATTAAGGTTTAAAACATAAATTCTTGTAAAACTTCCTTAATAAAAGCGTTTAGATAAACTACAAGTAATTAACTAACAAGTTCAGTACATTTTCAGATATGGTTACTTGAAAAAGTAACCGGTTACTTTTTTGTTGAAATTAAACTTAAATAGATTTTTTAAAGCCTAAATTAAGTATTAAGAATTAATTATAATAAAATTTACCAAAATTATTTGTTTTAAGTTAAATAAGTGTGGTTAGGTAATAAGATTATTACATTTAGAGATATGATTACTTAAATAAGTAACCGGTTAGTTTTTGCTAAAATTAAAATTGGTTTTTTAAAGCCTAAATTCAGTATTAAAAGCTAAATATTATAAAATAAAAATAAATTATTTGTTGCTATTAACATACGAGTGAAAGAAATGGGATTTTATAAGAATTAAAAATTTCATTAAAAAATATTATGGTATAAAACTTAAATTGTAGTAAAAATTCCTTAATAACCACCTTAAGATCAACTACAACTTGGTAAGTAATAGATTGAGTACAATTTGAGATATGGTTACTTAAACAAGTAACCGGTTACTTTTTGTTAAAATTAAATTTTAACATTTTTTTCAAGAAATTCTTAAGTGATTACAGCCAAGGAAATAAATATTAAAATAATCACTTTATTTTTTGTAAAGTCCTGTGAAAGAAACGGGATTTTCCAAAAAACAAAAATTTCTTAAAAAATTAGAGCTATAAAACTTTAATTGGAGACAAAATTCTGTATAAGTACCTTCAAGTAGACTAAAAGTTATTAAGTAACAAGTGTAGAATATTTAAAGATATGGTTACTTTAAAAAGTAACCGATTAATTAAAAAAGCAACCGGTTACTTTATGTTAAATCGTTTTTTTTTAAGCATTAAAGCATTAAAATAACTCTTACTATACTAATATTTTATAGGATAGCATTTATCTTTAATTTTTGCCTTTGCCTTTAACTTTAGCTACAAAAGCAGAGCTAGGAAATTAATTTAGTTTAAGTAACCGTGCCAAGTTGAAGTCGTCGACAATTGTGTTCTATTAAAGATTATGATATTGAAGAAATTCTATTGTATTGAATTAAATTATTAACGACACAATTTTCCATTTGGGCATATTTTAAACAAAAAGTAATCGGTTACTTTTATTAAGTAACCGGTTTTTCTAAAGTAACCACAACTAGAAAATTTTAAATGTTCCGTTTTTAATTTTCTCAAGAACTATAAAAAAGTTTTTAGGAGTTTTTTAAAGCTGTTTTTAAACATAACTCTTAATAAGAAGAACGGACTATTGAAATTAAAGAGTAAACGATTACTTTTCAAAGTAACCATGGCTAGAAATTATATATAATCCCTTCTAAATGACCTTAACAACTGAGAAAAGTGTTATATAAAATTTAAAACTATTATTTATATATAAAATTTAAAAAAGAACAAATTTAGAAGAGAAAATATTTACATTTAAGAGAAAACCTCCTGCTGTTTTTATTTTATTTGAAACTTTTTTTCTATAACTTTGATATACTACTGTCAATTATTTAAAAAATTTAATTTGCAAAATAAGTATTTATGGGCACGTACATAAGAAATGGATGATTCAAGTTGATTATTCACATGGCAGCGGCAAATAAGGTCCCTAACAAGAATGATAGACGCAAGATTGTCCCAACGGAATAATTTCACTCTCTTTAGGGGTGCATTTTTATTTTTTTTTGGTTTTGAGCAAGCAAAATGCAAGAAATTACATTTTTGGGTGATATTTTGGTAATAAATAGTTTTTAATATAATTTCAATATTTTAGTGAACTTGCGATTGATTAATAATTTTTAGAATTTCGCTTTTTATTTTTGATATTTTATTTACTGTAATGGGTGATTTTTTTGAGGTTAGGATTTTCATGCATTAGTATTTGACAGATCACGTGAGATTTCAGACATGGTGCCAAAGAGAAAGATGCTCAGTATGCTTTGACATTTCATCATGAATAGACTTACTAACGAGCAACGCTTGAAAATCATTGAATTTTATTACCAAAATCAGTGTTCGGTTCGAAATGTTCAAATGTGACAAATTTTGTTCAGCGATGAGGCTCATTTCTGGTACGTAAATAAGCAAAATTGCCGCATTTGGAGTGAAGAGCAACCAGAAGCCGTTCAAGAACTGCCCATGCATCCCGAAAAATGCACTGTTTGGTGTGGTTTGTACGCTGGTGGAATCATTGGACCGTATTTTTTCAAAGATGCTGTTGGACGCAACGTTACGGTGAATGGCGATCGCTATCGTTCGATGCTAACAAACTTTTTGTTGCCAAAAATTTAACAACTGAACTTGGTTGACATGTGGTTTCAACAAGATGGCGCTACATGCCACACAGCTCGCGATTCTATGGCCATTTTGAGGGAAAACTTCGGAGAACAATTCATCTCAAGAAATGGACCGGTAAGTTGGCCACCAAGATCATGCGATTTGACGCCTTTAGACTATTTTTTGTGGGGCTACGTCAAGTCTAAAGTCTACAGAAATAAGCCAGCAACTATTCCAGCTTTGGAAGACAACATTTCCGAAGAAATTCGGGCTATTCCGGCCGAAATGCTCGAAAAAGTTGCCCAAAATTGGACTTTCCGAATGGACCACCTAAGACGCAGCCGCGGTCAACATTTAAATGAAATTATCTTCAAAAAGTAAATGTCATGGACCAATCTAACGTTTCAAATAAAGAACCGATGAGATTTTGCAAATTTTATGCGTTTTTTTTTTTAAAAAAAGTACTCAAGCTCTTAAAAAATCACTCGTTATCATCAATAAGTTTGAATTAACCATAATTATTTATATCTTAAATAAGGAAATATATATGTAATTGTTAAATCCGGGCTGTGCTAGAAAAAAATCTTTTTGTTTCGCGTTTAAATGAAATTCGCAAAAATTTAAGGTTTTAGTAAAATTTAAATTTTTTGGTGATATTTTGGTGAAAATGTAATTTTTTTTCGATTTTGTAGAATATTATTGTAATCTAAGTATGATAACGACAACCGCAATAAGTTTTTTTATTTTTCGGTTTCCAATACAAAGCAAATAATTGTGCTTTCTGGTGTAATAATAATTTTTTGGTTAAACGTCTTTTTAATGTAATTTTGATTTTTTTGTGAACTTTCGATTAACTGGTAATTTTTAGGTTGTTCTGAATTTTTGGTTATAATAAATTGACGATTTTTTTTAGTAAAAATACTCTATTTTGGTGAAATTAAATTTTTTTTGGTGATATTTTGGGGGAAAAAAATTCTTTGTTTTGGAAATTTCGATTTTTTTAACTTTAAGTATTTATTTAACAAAATACAGTACAACAAGAAATAATTATCTTATATAACAGTACTGGTTAGATATTGGCATTAGAATTTGAGTACAAGGAATCAAAACAATTGAAAAACATAAAAAATTATTTTAAACATAAAAAAATTAACTAAATATAATAAAGGAAATAAAAAACACTATAATATTAATTTAACTTAAATTATCAATAAAACTACCCAGTTCTTTTTTGTGAGCTTTTGGTTGTGGGTGAACTTCAATTTTTTTTTTTTTGTAAAATTGAGATTTTCTTGGAAAACATAATTTTTTGGTGATATTTTGCGCAGATATAATTTTTGGTGAAATTTAGAATTTTTGATGATTGATTAGTAATGATTAACTTTTTTGTGAATTTCAGGTTTTTTGAGAAATTTCGATTTTTTTTGTAAAAGTAAAATTTTTCGGTGATATTTTGTGGAAAGAGAATTTTTTTTTATTACTAAAATTTCGTTTTTTTAATTTTTTAATTAAACTACAGTGTTGTTTCTTTTGTTGTAAGATTGAGATTTTTTCGAATTTTTTTTTTTGGTAATATTTAGCGCAGATGTAATTTTTGGTGAAATTTCGAATTTTAATGATAAGTTTATGATGATTAATTTTTTTTTAATTTTCGGTTTTTGGTGAAATTTGTAATAATTTTGGTAAAACTGAAATTTTTTTGGTGATATTTTGGGGAAAAAGAAATTTTTTATTTGTGAAATTTCGATATTTTTTAATTTTTTAATACAATTACCATGTTCTATTTTTGTGAATTTTTGGTTGTAGGTATAATTTCGTTTTTGTTTGCAAAATTGAGATTTATTTCAAAATTAAAATTTTTTTGGTGATACATATTTAGAGCTGATGTAATTTTTAAAGAAATTTCAAATTGATTGGAGAGTAATGATTAACTTTTTTTGAGAATTTTAAATTTTTGGAGAAATTTTGTTTTTTTTAGTAAAAATGCTATAATTTAGTAAAATTTTAAAAAAAAATTTTTGGTGATATTTTGTGGAAAAAGAAATTTTTTATTATATATTTTTTTTTATTTCTTAATAAAACTATTTAGTAATGATAAAATGATAAAATTAGTAATGATAAAATTTTTTTCTTAATTTTCGGTTTTTGTAAAAATTAAGATTTTTTTTGTAAAAATGCTATAGTTTGGTTAAATTCAAAAATTTTTTTGTGTTTTTTAGTGCAGATAGGTAAAATTTTTGGTGAAATTTCGAATTTTTAATGATTGTTAGTAATGATTCAATTTTTTATGTATTTTCGATTTTTGGAGAAATTTCGATTTTTTTGTAAAATTGCTATAATTTGTTAAATTTAAATTTTTAGGTGATAATTTGAGGAAAAATAATTTTTTTTTATTTTTATTTTTATTTTTAATTTTAATTTTGTTTTTTTTTTTTAAATTGAAATTTTTTCGAATATAATTTTTTTTGATGATATTTTGCGCAGTTGTAATTTTTGGTGAAATTTAGAATTTTTATGTTGTTTTTTTGTTAATTTTCGGTTTTTGTTGAAATTTTAATTTTTTAAGTAAAAATGCTATAAATCTGGTAAAATTTAAAATTTTTTTTTTGGTGATATTTTGTGGAAAAATATTTTTTATTCGTGAAATTTGGATTTTTTTTTATAATATTAACATGTTTTTTTTTTTAATTTTTGGTTGTATAGATACTTTCGTGTTTTTGTAAAATTGGAATTTTTTTCAAAATTTAAATTTTATTTGGTGATATTTAGCGCGATGTAATTTTTGGTGAAATTTCGAATTTTAATGATTGTTTTTTTTTGTTGTTAATTTTCGGTTTTTGGAGAAATTTAGATTTTTTTAGTATAATAATAATTTTAGTAAAATATAATTTGCTATAATTTGGTAAAATTCAAATTTTTTTACCGCGATGTAATTTTCGATAAAATTTTTAATGATTAGTTAGTAGTGATTAACTTTTTATTTGAATTTATGATTTTTGGTGAAATTTCGATGTTCTGTGAACATTTTATTTATTATTGCTAAAATTTGTATGTAAAATTTTAGGGTGAAAGTGGCGGTAATTTTACTAAATTTTAATTAATTGATAATTTTCATTTATTTTGGTGTAGTTGTGATTTTTGGTGAATTTATTTTTTTTTAATCACTATCTATTTTAAAAATAAATTTTTCGGTGAAATTTTGGTGAAATTTCCATTTTTAGTGAACTTTTATTTTGTAATCATTAATTTTTTTCCGAGTTTTTGGTTTTTTAAAACATATTGAAACCCCATAACATGGAAAAAAATGAGAAAAATAGAGGGGATCATTAGCCGGTTTTTTTTTGTATATATATCTTCTATTTATCGACCGACTTTTTTAAATTGTCTAATCTATATCAGATAAGTTGGTATACTAGAACTTGTAGAAGGTTTTAGTATACCAACTTATCTGATCTACATACACATATGTTATGTAGGATACTCAGAGAAATTATTACTACCTATATCTATATCAAATATTGCCAAAGTGAATCCTCCTTCCAGTACGGATCAGAATATGTATAAGTATTTTTTGGGTTCCCAAATCACTTATAAGCAGAATGACAAACTTTTGCACCCTTATACCATTAAAACTTTTACTTGAATTAATTAGATTTTTTTTTAATAATTGAATTGGTTTATCTTTGACGCAATAAATTTGGTGGAGGGGGAGTAGTCACCCACTTTCTTTTCAGAGAAATTAAAAAAAAGGAAGCAAAGAAAATTGCTAAGTCAACTAAATATTTAACGCTCATTTCAGCATCGTTTTTAAATTAACATTAAATAACAATAATTTTAAAATTTAAAATTTTTTAAAATTTTTATAGGTATGAAGATGATTATAAAAAGATCTATAAACAATTAATGGGTTTTATTACCTTAAAACTTAAATATTTGCAAAAATTAATCCACATCAAGTTGAACAATAGAAAACGTTGCGATAACAAATAAAAAAACAGAAGATCAGAGAGAAGATTAAGTTGAACTTTTGAAAATTAGTTTCACTTTTTTCACATTAAATTAAATAATAATATAAAGGAATTTTATTTCTTTATAGTTTTAATTTATATTTTTGTCTTATTGGAAAAAAATAAGAAAAAAAAAAACTATTAAATGCCCGTTGTTAAATTTGCATAATTTTTGGTTATTAAACGTTTTAATTATTTATTTTTTATTTTTAACACACACTCTTTTTTATGCTTTTGTTTTGCAAAAACTTCCATAAATATTTAAACTTCTTTTTTAATTTTTTCTTTTAATTAATGTTTTTTAATTTTTGAATTGACGTGTGTTGTTATTATTTGCTTTATTTAAGTTCCATATGTTTTATGGATAATTTATTGTTTGCTTAATAATAAAATTTAAGAATAATTTTTATTATTTTTTCTTTAAATTCGTACACAAGTTCGTTCTTTTGTTTTAAGTCCACTCGCTCACTAACCACCGCTCTAGGAAACCTAAACAACCTTTTAAAGCGATCACTAAATTAAGACTGAATTTTGCTGTGATCAACAGGCCTTCAAAACGAATTTAACAAGCAGGTTTTTGCCAAATGAAGAACAATCGCTAAAGTTGCCAGAAAAAATAGCTGTAAAATCGTCAAAATAAATTTGCGTGAAAAAAACGTCAAAATGATATTTTAAATCTATACTTATAAAAAAACAGTAATTTATTTTCTGTCTGTCTGCGTTTGCAATTCACGTAAAAACTGTTGGTACCTTTTGTAAGGAGGTACCTTAGTATCCTGATTATAATATAGGATACTTTTTTCCCCCAAAAATATCTTACAGTTAAAGTCAGCCGAATTCTTTTTATAGCTTTAAAGGTACAGCATACTTTAAGGCATCTTTTATTTTTGAATGCGGTATATTTTAAACACGTTTAAGCAACAGATGGCGCTGTTTTAAGATAATGAAAAAAATGAATAAATGAAAATAATACTTTTAATACGGTTGCACAACAGATAGCGCTGTTTTAAAATAATGACAAAATATAAAATGAAAGTGGGATATTTTAAACACGGTTGCGCAACAGATGGCGCTTTTTTAAAATAATGACAAATAGGAATTACTTACTGCCAAATAGACAATTAAATTGTGGAATACATTATTATTAAAATATTTTAAACACCTTTTACAGAGCTTTACAATAATTTTTAGAATTTTATATAAATTTTAGAATTTTATCCAGGGATGGGAACCCTTATAAGAGTCTTAAATTTTGGTGTGGATTAATTTCAAAGCGAAATCCAACAAAATCCATTTTCAGGACACACTCAATGCGTTTCGGCGCAGCTAATAAATTATAAAACAATATTTATACTGTTTTTTAAATATATATATATATGTATTTTTTTTAATACCAAGGAGGGTAGAGAAAACCTTGCTTGAAGCCATCGCACATTCGAACGTGATACCTTTTTTTGTTTGTAAAGACAACACTACTGGCAAAACTCTTGGCTGGTCGGCAGAGTGTTTGGCGGGAATCGAACCCGCAACCCCAAGTCTAAGTTGAAATTTATTCCAAGCTACATATACATGTGTATGCCATTATGAATATTGTTCAAATATTCGCTACGATAGCGCTAGAAGGGACTATGAAATGCAAAAACTCTGTCTCATAGATTTTATTAAGTTTCAGCTAGATCCCACAACAAAAAGCCTTGTAGGGGTATAAATTCATAGAAGATACTTTTTAATATTTAGTACAGGGATCCTTTACGACCGCCTTTGTTCGTCAATGATTTCTGGTGTCCAACTGGTAGTTTACGACTACCTTACTTTTATTGAGTTTCGTGCTTTCACCAGCCTTTCACTCTCGAATGTAGTGCATTTAGACTGGCGAGTAATACATGTTCGACATTCTTGCTCATCATAGAGTCTATGTTAATTGCTAACATTAGCTTAAGGCTCCACAGCATCTTTATTTTAACATATGCCTGCCTGCATGATCCAAAGCCTTGTTTACGTTAGCCTCTTTCCAGGCACAATCCGCAAGTATCGATTTTTAACTTGGCCATATAATACTTGAAAGTCCGTGACCTATCACTACCGCAGTTTACCATTTGTAGGCACCCAGATTTTATCAAAGCTCCTTCTTGGACTTCCTGCCAACCTGTAGTAAAAAATTTCAGAGTATTTGGTGAGAATCGAACCCACAACTCTGGACTGACCTACTAGCACACTCTCAACTACCCTATCGGGGTACCCTATAATATTTATAAACAATTACTAGTGCATTTGTAAAATATGAACAACTATTGACTTTGATATGTCACTAAATTAGCAAAAATAAATCTACCTTTACCTCAGGATTTAATAAATTTAATGTAAAATAGATAACAAAAAATGACGCATTAATCACATAGACGATAGGAGCTCCAGCGCTAATTATAATTATATTAATGGCGTAAACTCGTAAACTCTGTTGTAGCTATGATGGCATCAATATAATCGCCTTTATATAAACGTGTATATTTAGTTTTGACAGCTGGCAGCCGGTAGCCTGCTGTCGTCTATGTGTTTAATGCATGTTACGATTTCAATATAATGAGGCAATAAATACAGATTTTTCAAAATCGCTTTTTTATTTGTTATAAAATCGTCAAAATCACAAATCTGGTAACTAAGACAAGAGATTGCTTAAATAATTTGTGCTCGCTCTCTTAAGTTTAGCTAAAAGAAAAGAAAAAAAAAAAACAAGAGCAAATGAGTAATAGAGGAACGTTTTGGTAAATGAACCATGTGTGTATTAAACACTTATTAATGAATGACTAATTAATCAGGGAAATGCACTTAAAAATGTTTCAAATTCATTGTGTTACAAAAAATATATTTCGAATACAAAAATTAAGTAATTAAAGAAACGACAGATATAAATTATTTCTTTAAATTGAGCATTAGATATCTAAATATCTTTTTATAAAGAATGTAAACTGGAGAGCTTAGCTTTGGAAAAAAAAAATTGTGTGACTGTGTTTTTTATTGTAATACGACCAGTGATACCGTTTTGTTATATTTTTCGTAACTGTTGAACTCTCCAAGTAACAAGTAATTTTTGTTTTAGCTTCTGATACCTGGCACGAAGTATTAAATTCATTGGGTGTTTAATGGAAGCTTGTGACATAGCATTGAAAAAAACCTAAGCTAGCAGAAATTTTACATGATTTCATGCTGGCATTTAGAAATTTGGAATGCTATAGAGCGTTCGGTACCGATACTTAGCGATAGTTTTATTATCGATACGTTAGTTAACAAGTATCGATATATTAAAATAAATACATTCACTTCATCCAAGGCAAATTTATTAACACCGCGAGTTTACCTGTTATAAATATGCCTTGACTATAGGCTTAAAGACGGTTTAGTACAAATTTATCTGCAAATTAGAACATACAACCGAAGAGAGGCTACAAATTTAATTAGAAATGCCGCTGCTTACATATTTGAAGCCATTTCGTAAGTTATCAGCCTTCGCAAATTAATAGAAAACATGATAAATCCGAATTGACCATGCATATAACGGAGGCTGACATGAAAATAAAGTAACAAATTGTTATTCTACAACGCTTGATCTTCCATACAGCTTTCTATTGCTAAATCAAAGGACGTTTTTTAAATTTCTTGAAGTAAATCAAGCTCTGCATTCTAAAACTATTGCACAAGTGGCTTCTCCTACACATTGGACAAGTTCTGCGAATAGTGATCATTTGAAAAAGTAATATTTAGAAGAGGTTCTAGGAAGTTGAGTTATTGTCTATTCTAAGTTTTAATTCTCTTAGACGAAGTCGAGAGATACCCAACGTGTCCTAATATATTTAGAACCCCAGGTGTCTCGAAGTCGTCTTACACCTAATCTTGAAAAAAACGTGGAGTTACTTAAATTTTAAAATAAGTTTTGACTAACATTCTTCCAATTTCAACTTAAGTCAGTATTTTTTGTGGATAAAAACTAAACAAATCTCAAAAAAATTGGCAAGGTGATTGTTAAATAAAAATTTAAAAATGAATTTCTTATGCAAAGGCATATTCAACAAGATAACGCATCACTACAACAACTTCGAATCACTTTCCACTCCCAAATTCCATATATAAAAAAGTTTTGCGTTTTAAACTGCAGAAAAAAGATCAGCTGTGGGCTCTTAAAACAAAAACTTACTTTGCATTTACTTTTAGTTATTTTTTTTCTCAATTTTTTTGTTATTTTTTTTCCGTTCAAATACGTTATGGGTATTAATCCCAGTTTTTTAATGCGTCACCCTAGCAATTACAAATTTATTTTTTTAATACGTAATTTACACGCTTACAAGACGGACTACTGTAAAATATTGATATCTATTTTAAATTTTTAACAAAAAAGATTTCAAAATATAACTTCTTTTGAAAAAAATTAATTTTCTAATCTACCACTGGCAACACTGAAAATCACTGAATTTGTATCAGGGATGGCACATGAAATTTTAAAATTGTACTAACCGGCTTGTGTTTTTTTGTACTAAATAAATAATGTTTGTAAAGTAGAATTTTTATTCATATTGCCCAAAATAATAGATCTTTATTAATAAATTTAGCATTATTTGTCTTTTTTCTAATTTCTTACAATGTTTGCTGTAGTAGAGAATAGCGTTAAAGAAATCATTTAATTTACATATATCGGTCTCTCCAACAATTAAGTTTTATCTTAAAATGTTGTCAAAATTTTACATTAAATGTATTAAATGTTTTTAAAAAGTTTGTTTTATTCTTTCTTTACTATTCAACACAATATAGAAATTATGAGGTATAATAATACAGTACGCGCGCGTAAAAAGTTAAAACATTAAAAGATCGAGTTTTTATTATTAATGTAGGGGGAATATCGAAGCAAACCGTTTCCTTAATGAGTCGCTTTTCAACCCCTTTCCGTCCTCAATGGTTATAGACATTATAGACTTGTAATTTACGACAACCTTACTTTCGTTGGTCACGTGCGACAACCAGCCTTTACTCTTGACTTTAGTGATTTCAGACTGTCGACTGGTAATTGTCAGCCTTCCTTCTCATCCTTTAGTCTCTAGTAATTGAGCACTATTCGAACCATTACCCAGTTCTACTCTGTGTTCTGGTCTATAGGAATTAACAGCAGCTCCCCTTTTCGCTAGTTGGTCTGCTGCTTCATTCCCAGCTGTGCCTATATGTCCTATAACCCACATCAACGTTACCTCATTAACCGAGGCACACTTGTTAAGTTTTAAAACACATTCCAGCACTAAAAGATCGAGTTAATACATTAAGTGCCTCGATAGACTGACCGTTAGTGCGCTAGCCTATCAATCTGAGGTTGCGGGTTGGATACCCAGCAAGGACTCGTGAGTGTTTTCAACAGACAAGCCAAGAGCTTTGCACATAGCGTTGTCTTAATGCTGAAAAGGTGAGTAATGCTGAAAAGGTGCTATTGAAATTAAATATTATTGTTAGTTTGCCAAATCCATTAAGTCCAGGATAGTCTTAGATCCGTCCGTAAATCAAATTGCAAAATATTTGATAATTACACATATTTTATGTTTACATAGGCCCGTAACTCTCAGTCAGTAAGCACCCATTAAGGAAGACATCAGCGACTCGTGGCTAAAATCAGAAGTACTAACAGCGCTTGCTTGCAAAATTAGGCGATAGATCTGGCCTTAGACTAGATCGAACACACATTTGAATTTCATTTGAAAATCCTAATAAAAGCAATCAATGACATTTTGGCAATTATTTTTGGATAAAGCTAAAAACTGTTACTTATCCAATGTTTCTTCTTGTTGTAGCAAAGAATCTAAAGTTTTTTCGAATAAAAGGTTCCACATGATTTTAATATAGCGCTTACCTCTTCTTTTAAAAGCTTCTTTCGTATACTTAACTATTGCTTACTTTCGTGCTACCTGTAAAACTGACCTAAAATTAGGTATTGAATTTTTATTCATATTTTCCTAAAATGGGACATAAATAATGTCCCCAAATTAAATTAATTCTTTTTTTCTTTGATTAATTCTTTAAATTGTAAGAGTGATTTTTTTTTATTTCAACTACACAAAAAATAGTGCAATGGTATCACATTTACCAACCCTGATTTGTATTGCATATTCATCGTTTGACTTTGAGCAATAAAAACAATTTGTTTACAATTTGTCTTTACGTTGGTGTTGCTTTGTTATTGATGGTTGCACACATGTAAACAAACACCTTAATAATGTAAAGCAAAGATAAATTACAACAACAGTTCTGCTCATATTAAAACGACAATATTTTTCTTCTTCTTCTTCTTCGTAATTCACACACAAAAATGATGGATTTTTATTACCGAAATGATTTTTAAACGATGGGAACTGTTTTTATGCATTTTTGAAAGCATTTTATTTTTGTTTTTTTTTTAGGAATTATAATGTGACAATTTGGTAGTTATTGATTGCTTTATAAATAACGCTACACACTTTTTAACGAGGTGTTTTATAGGTTAGGAAATTATGTTAATTGTATTTAACACCCAACTACTGTTAAACAATTTTATAGGTTCCAAAAAAAAAGGTAAGGTTACGAATAAATTATAATATTCAAAGATGTAATGTAATATTAAGAGGGCAATAACTGTAAACATTAAATGGTGGGGAATTAAAAATACAAGTGTTTTATTTTTAAGGTCAAAGTTCATGCCTTAAACTTGTAATATAAATTAGAATTTAAATAGTTTTTTGTTTGTAAAAATAGGGTGGTACAATTAGTTTAAAAAATAATTAATTGAGAAATAGTTGTTGATATTAATTTTTTGGGCTGATGTGGGAAAACACTGCTATCACCAACTTAGGCCAATTTCTATTAACGTAACACCATGTCATCACTACCAATGATTTGAATATGATATAAACGTAACACCGGCAAATCAACGGTATTCATTTTTTGTTGATGTTGTAATGTTAGGCGGCGAATGTTAAGACGTGGAAAAACATTAACATGGGCAGTCTACCCTTAACACTAACATGATGTTAGTGTTAATGTTTTCTATATTATGTCTAATGTAGACGAGGGGTAAGGATAATAAATAGACTACTGCTACTGATACAAGAAATGTGAAGTAAATAAAAACTTGAAAATATTTTATATTTTTAATAGGAAATAACGTCACAAAAATAAAATATTATTAATGCCTTAACAATTAAGAGGTTTTCAACAAATAAACTGATATTTTTCCATTTTCGTCTGGTATAAGTAAATTTCGAATAAGAATTTTATTTTAATCAGCGTGGAATATTAAAACGCGGCACTCACCTACATCCATCTAAATTGTAGATGTATGTTTTAAATTCTAAAACAACCAGTATTACCAGCTGTTTACGAAGTTGTTGTCGTTTTCAAAATAATTAAGTAGTAGTAGACTAAACGTCGACAATTGCAGCCAACGGTATTTGCGGTCGTGCAGTTGTGTACGCGCTGACGTCTAAGTATATGTATCGTTATACTTTCAAGACTTGAGCATGGCATAGGGGTATGGCCTTAGCTGATTATACTGTCATAAGTTCGACGTGTACCTCCTCGCATTGGCGGCATATAACATGCTTCCATTAACATCTTGTCACTCATAGGAAACTGGTTAGATTCGGTCGAGCGAAATCTGGATACTCGTCTAGTTTATGGAGCTCTGTGCTGATGGAGCTCTGTGCTTTTGTATGGGTGGACATGTTTTCCCCATTATTGGGAATTCTAATTTTAATAAAAACAAACGGGACCATAATATACTGACAGGGATGCACAAGGAAGCGTTTCAAGAGATGAAAAAATCCAAAAGAGATGGAGAGAAAACCTTGCACAAAGCGGACGGATTTAATATCTAAAGGCACTCCTGAGTCAATAGCCCAACGGCAGAACGTCCAGGCAGTTACTTGATTATAATAGAGGTGCCCTAAAGTGCAGAACTGCGTTAGCTAAGGGTCATGGAAATTTGTTCAAGATAAATGTCGAATATACGGCGACTGCAGAATTTGCCTAGAAGGGTATGAGATGTTAGCGATGTTAGAATGACCAGAACTGGCTAGCATTAGGCTTAAAAGTACATGGGCCGAAACTTATTAAATGTGGATGCTATGGGAGACCTTAGCCTTAAACCAATGTTAGCAATAACGCGAGATTCTGTAATGAGGAAGAAGGACTACAGTGATCAGTTGACGACAGTTGAAAATCAGTACAGTCGAGAGACACAGCTAGTGACAGCATTTTTATAAAACTTTGAAGTCTTTCAGTGAATCGTTTAAAAGGGTTAAATAATTATTTTAATTTAGTGAGGCATCGAATGGAAGTAGCGCTAGACCCGCGCGAAGTATGAAAATTTGTTTTTCAGTGTGTAATTTGGGTACGGGGGAAGAAAAATTTGTTTTTGATGAACTTTGAAATCAATTATTTTTACTAATAGTGAACGGAATTAAATTACCTCCCCTATTCTGGGTAAAAAATGTCCCTTCCTATAATCACAGTCATAATTTATATAATTTTTTTTTTAATTTTTGTTGCCACTTTGAAAGCAAATCGTATTTAGTTTAAGTCTTAGCTGATAAAATTATATTATTATTGTGAATAGTTCAAATGAAATTAGAAACTCACAATAGCACTTTTACTCGCCGATTGCCTGCCATAATAACAAAAATAAATTCATTTAATTTTACAAAAAATGCGGTTTATTTCATTGGTTAAAAGTTATGTATGTAATTATTATTTAACCCATTTTATTGATGGCGCTTTGCGTTTTTAGTTTTTAATATTAAAAAAATCATAATTTAAATTTATTTATTTAAATTTATGATGGTAATAATTTATGATTATTTCATTTTAAAAGTAACCATATAAAATTTAACGATTATTTTCAATTAACTATAAGGAGTTTTGTTTTAGTTTTTTTGTTCACCAAATAAGCTTAAACTTATTTATGAGCTTAATAATAATTTCCGAAAATATAAAAAAATAATGTAAATACATATTTTAAAATTTATTAACTATTGTTATTTGGTTTAAAAAATATTTATCTTTATTTAAACTATTGAAACAAAAAGCCCCTATAAACTAAATCTAAAATTCAAAGTTTGAAACTTAATAGTTTAATGATCTCTTAACCATAAAATAAATACCTTTGTAACACTTTAAATATTTTGCAAACAAAAAAAGAATACAAAAAAAAAAAATAATAAAAAAACTAATAAACAATTGTGGTAACAATAAGGTTAATATTTATTAAGTTGTCTAAAACTTTAAAACTTAAATACGTAAACAAGCCATGAACATTATTTTGCTTTTCTCTACAATTCAAGTTTGATTTGGCTTAAAACTTAAAAACAGCTGTTTAAATTGGAATGAGTGTTTTTTTAAACAGAATTAGTTTCCTTTCAATCAGTTTCATTCAATTTAGGTTGATAACATTAAGTGTTTTGAATTTAAGTTTTATTTTTTTTTTTGGTTTAATTTAAGGTCTTTTGGCCAAATTCTTGGTTGTGTTTTTTTTTATTAAAATAAACCTTAAAGTTAACCGCTTTTGTAATTGTATATTTCATTAGCAGTATAGATTACGTAGAAGAATTTTATTAAATATTTGAAAACAGCAAAATAGAAAAATATTAAAGAAAACCTTGTTGCAGTTTTGATTGTAAACTTTACGTGCAACTTCAGTTTGCACACAGAGATGGCTGTAGCAGTAAACACAATATGTTTTATTTACATACATATTATAGTTTGGCATTCACTGTGATTTTCCACGAATAACTCTATTGCACAAGCTGTGATAGTGAGATGGAAGAGAAAATGTCTTTTTATTAGATATTCTTCTGGTGTGTAACTCTCTCAAGGCCGGATTAATTAAATTCCTTAGTTGCTCATGTGAAAATATTTTAGGCATGTACGGTGGAGTTGCAACAACACTAAATTTTATTGGAAAATAATGTATTGAAAATTAATATTTATAAAACAGATTATGATCAGTACCTGACCTTGAAGCCTCAAACCGGACGGTGGTCTTACCACACTGAAAAAATATTTTTACCAATTGAAGAAGGTTTTAATTGGTTTTAGATTAAAATTTAATCAATTAATTAATTGATTTAATTAATTGCTTAA
Source organism: Phasia obesa (assembly GCA_949628195.1). Classification (NCBI taxonomy): domain Eukaryota; kingdom Metazoa; phylum Arthropoda; class Insecta; order Diptera; family Tachinidae; genus Phasia; species Phasia obesa. The sequence goes on from OX451217.1 coordinate 135,460,127, forward strand.
TTAGGTATTTTTAATTCTGTTTTAAACGAATGAATCAATTAAAAGATTAATTGAACTTTAATTTAAAACTAATTAAATCTTTAATTGATGTAAATATTTTTTTTTCTGTGCACTGTCTAAACACATTGCGTCGGTTAATGACTTTTTTTGCACTCACTGACACAATAAGTAGCAGTTTTAAAAAATGCTTTGTTAAGGAGTTGGCGAGCACTCAGGGGATGACCGCTTTTCATGCAAGGCATTGTACCCAACCTAGAAAATTTGGTTCTGGCTTGAATTTTCCCATATTGAAATTGGCAGGAAAGGCATCCGAAGGTAGTTTATTCCACATACGAACTGTTCGGGCAAAAGACGAATTTTCCATATCATGCGTAGTGCAATTCACTGGCAAATCGATCACAAATGGATATGCTCTTAATAAAAAGCCTGCTTTACGCAAAAATATCTGGCTATTAACAGATATTTTTATTTTATACACACATCCCACATTGCGTCGATGCTGCAGTGAATCAATAGAGTTGGATACCCTACTGCTACCGATGAGCTTCTTTGCCTTCTCCTGTACGCCGACGCGTCATTAGTTGCATTACAACAGCAAATAAGTGTTCTGGCGATTAGGGTCCAAACAATAGCCACCATTTTACTTCCTGAAGGGTCTTACCATTAAGCGGACACAGAACGATAGGCCCCTGCCAGTCTGAGATACTGATGCCCCCATATACTTACTAAGAACTAGCGTCAGGAAGTTAAAAATCCCCAAGGCAATGTGAGGGGAATTGAAAATGGATCTATAGTAAAATTATAGTAAAAGCCTCCTTTAGAATGGTCTTCCTACGCCAATAGAATTTATCTACAACTTTTGATTGGTACTATGAATATTGGTATGAATATTATGGAAGAAAATTTTGTTGTTGTAATTAAGGTTACCAAAAGGTAACCGATAGCTTAAACCTTCGTCTATGGAGACATTTTTTTTTAAAGACAACACAATCTGCGAAGCTTTTTGCTTGTGTGCAGAAAACACCCGGGGTCTTTGATAGGAATCGAACCCGCAACCCCCAGACTGATAGAATAGCGCGCTACCAATTAGTCTATCGAGGCACTCAATAAAACTATAAACGACAATATTGTCAAGCTATTCTTCGAGGAATCTTATTTTTCAGTTCTGTAGTTGAAGTGTAGTTTATAATTACCATGTATGAGGAGAACTCTTCCGTCCATCCCATATGTATTGCCAAGCTTTAACTCGAAAACGCATGCTGTTTAGTTGACTAGATATAGGATAATTTTTAATCAGTTTGTATGGGGAGTACCCGACCTTCTCGTCATAGACGCATGATTTGCTTGAAGGATTCTGTATCAAATATAGAGACTGTCGCTATTTTAAGTCTCTGGATATGGTATAATAAACAATTATTTTGTACGGGGAGTACCCATCCCTATAACGACATGAATTAACACGAACATGCATATGCTATACTAAGAGTTTGTACCAAATTTAAAGAGACCCATTATTTTAGTTGACTAAAATACTTTGTATGGGGAGTACCCGACCTCTCCGTCACACCTTTGTCGACGTAGTCAGTCTTCAATATAGAGATTGTCGCTATTTTAGATCACAAAATATAGTATAATAAACAATTACTTTGCATGGGGAGTATCCATCTTCTCCGACGTATACCAGCAAGTTTTAAGTCGAACAATTTTAGAGAGTATAATTATTTCACTTTGTATGGAGAGTACCCGATCTCCCCGTCATATACGCACAATTCCTCGAAGCAGTCAGTATTCAATATAGAGAGTATCGCTATTTTAAGTCTCAGAATATAGTTTAATAAAAAATTACTTTTTATGGGGAGTACCCATCCCTTCCATCCTATAACGATATGCTTCAACTCGAACACTCAAGCTATTCTCAGTGTAGTCTATACCAAATTTGTGCAGTGTAATTATTTTAGTTGATTAGATATAGGATAATTATTAATCACTCTGTATGGGGAGTACCCGATCTCCCCATCATATACGCACGACTTCCTCGAAGTACCCAGTATCCAATATAGAGATTATCACTATTTTAGAATATATTATAATAAAAAATTAATTTGTATGGGGAGTACCCATCCCTTCCATCCTATACCGACACGCTTTAACTCGAACACGCAAGCTATTCTCAGTGTAGTTTATACCTGATTTGTGCGGTGTAATTATTTTTGTTCACTAAATATAGGGTAATTATTAATAACTTTGTATGGGGAGTACCCGATCTCTCCGTCACACTCGCAAGCTTTTCTCGAAGTAAATCTACAGTGTTGATATCTTAGGTCTGTGGATATGTTATAATAAACAATTACTTTGCATGGGAATTATCCATCTCCTCCGTCCTATACCACGCTTTAAGTCAAACAAATTTAGAGAGAGTGGTTATTTCACTTTGTATGGGGAGTATCGAAGTAGTGTGCATCAAATTTTCAGATGGTCGCTATTTTAGTTCTCTGAATATGGTATAATAAACATTTACTTTGCGTGAGGGTTATTTCACTTTTTATGGGGAGTACCCATACGAGCACGTTTTCTCGAAGTAGTCTGCATCAAATATTCAGATTTGGTGTAATATAAAAGTACTTTGTGTGTGGAGTACCCATCTACTCTGCCCTAAACTCACGCAGAATGCCGTCACTCTTCGCTAGTTTAGTTCTCTGTATATGGGATAAATAGTAAATATATTATATGGAGGGAGGGGAGGTATGCTTCCCTACACCCCGTTATAAGCTTTTTAAAGTGTTTTTAGTATTTTTCTTTTAATGTCTTATTAATAAAGTGCACATGATTTAATTTAACGAAAAATATTTTTTTTTGTTGACTTTTGTAACGCAAATTAATTTGCCTCTCCTTGTAAGCGCCAAGTTGTCAATGCAAGTTAACAAAAATTTATTAACACACATTTAAACAATGGAACATTTTTTACATTTTGACATTTAGAAAAAGAAAACCTTGTACAATTCGTAGTTCTTTCCTTGTAACATTATTATTATTTAAATTTGCTTTAGCAGCCGCAGCAGCCGTTTCTTGATGCAAAAATAATCATTAATAACAATTTTATAAAACATTTATGATTTATGAGTTTTTCTCAATAAATCAATCAAAATATAAATATTTAAATTAGAAAGATACGTTAAATACGTAACTGAGCAAATAAAAAAATAATAAAAATAATAAAAATATGCAGGGTATATTTTCCAAGAATAGAAAAAAAAAATTAATATAAAATCATAGCAATGGCATTGTCACTCAGCTACTAACCAACCGAGTGACCGAGAGAGGGTGAGAGAGAGAGAGAGAGGGCTGAAGCTAGAGCTGCTGTTGTTATTGATAAGTTTGCTTAGGCGGCAAACTTCTAACAACGGCAAAGACAAGAAAATATATTTAAATTATGCACAAATATGTAATAAATTCTTAGCAAATGAAAAGAAGAAAGAAATCAACAAATAGTATAACAGTAGCGATACTGCTCCTGCGAGTACAAAAAAAAAATATAAAGACAAGTAAAAAGCGACAGATGAAAAATAAACCAAATTGCGTCAAAGCTGGGTATTAAAGTGACAACAATAAATTAACCAGAAATTTCACTCATAAATAGACGGCCACACATAACGAGTATAAAATGGCGGTTCAAATAAAATTGGGAGGCCTTTGCTGGACAAAAGAAAAAATCTGCAGTGGCTTACACTTAACTTTACCATACCCAATGGAAACAGATATTTTTATGGATATATTGCATAAAGAATATATGTTCGAAGTGTATTCGAATCGAAAAATTTATTATTTCCGGTTTGGGATGTTAAGTAAACTACCCCTTGCCACTTCCCCATTATGCCCAAAATTTATACTGCTCTTTATCTCCATATACAAAAGGCACATACCTAATTTCAATTTGATATGTCATACGGTATGACCTGTATAGCGTTCACAAAATTTGGGAGTAAGTAAACTACCCCTTGCCCCATCCCGATTATGCCCTAAATCTATACAGCTCTTCATCTCCCTATACCAAAGGCACATACTGAATTTCATTTTTTAATATGTCATACGGTATGACCTGTAGAGCGTTTACAAAATTTGGGGGTAAGGAAACTTTCCCTTTCTCCCTCCCGATTATGCACAAAATTTACACAGCTCTTTATCTCCATATACCATTTTGATATATCAAACGGCATGACCTGTACAAACTACACAAAAATAGTGAAATCCATATTGCCACCGCCGCCAAGGAGCCCATTAGCCGCTCCTGGTTCTCTGTGGCCACCCTGTATAGTATATTGGCGACCTCCATATTTATTGCTTTATATAAAGGCATTTAATACAAATCAAAGCAAAAAACCCTATTAACCTAAAAAAACACAAAATTGGCCCTCCAAAAGGGATTATTGCCACCCCAGATCTATATGCGATCGCCGTCTAATACTTAATAACAAAAGTAAGGCACACGAAAATCATAACAACCGAAAAACTAAAAACAACCTGAAATATTTTATAAAAAATATAGGTAGGCGTGGTTTTTTACCCGCAGCCTCGAATGAAATGGTCTGATGTTGCTGAATTGCAATAGAAATTTTTTCGAAAATATAGGTGTTAGATTGGTGGGCTTAAATTTTTTTTATCTCTTCTGGTGCCTTGGCAAAGTTGATTTCAACCCGACGGACATCGCTAAATCAACTTCTCTATGTATAAGGTTCCAGAATATACTTTATGGGGTCGAAATGGAATATTGTAGAAATCAAGAATAACATAAGACAAGGTTACGCCATCCCGCAAATAAAATTTAAATTTTATGAGCATGTGGGCCTAATAACGTCAGGGTATTTGTTTTTATTTTGATAATTTTGGTATGGTTCAATTTTGTATGGAACAAAATATCGGCCAAATGGCCGCCGCGACCTTGGTGCCCCAAATTTTCAAAGACACTGAGGCATAATTAAGGTTCTATGCCATTAATGTGCCGGATTATCGCATTCTCTACCTCTTGAATTGTTGCTGGCCTATCGACGTACACCTTTTCTTTCAAATAACCCCAAAGAAAGAAGTCCAACGACATCGAATCACATGAACTTGGCGGCCAATTGACATTGCCACCACGTGAGATAACACGGCCATTGAATTTGTCGCGCAAAAGAGCCATTGTTTCGTTAGCTGTGTGGCAAGTGGCACCGTCCTGTTGAAACCACATATCGTCCACATCCATATCTTCTAGTTCGGGCCATAAAAAGTTCGTTATCATCTCACGATAGCGAACGCCATTCACAGTAACTGCCTGACCCGCCTCATTTTGGAACAAATACCACCCTATGATGCCGCCAGCCCATAAACTGCACCAAACAGCCACTCTTTGTGGGTGCTTTGGATTTTCGATAATCACACCAAATGCGGCAATTCTGCTTATTGACGAAACGACTGAGGTGAAAATGTGGCTCATCACTGAAGATGATTTTCTTCGAAAATTGATCATCCAACGTTGCCATTTCTTGCCCCCCCCCCATTCTGACCATTGCTCGATTGTGTATCTTTCCATGGCTCAAATTGAGTTAGTCAGAAATTAAGAAATGTAAAATTAAATGCAGAAAAAAACTTCTCGTTTAGGTGTGGTTCACATCGGCCCTTGAAATTTAACCATCCGATATTTTGTAAGCAAACTTCTCAAGAATTCCCAATTTTATATGAACCGTGTTTTTTTATTTGTAAGCAAATTAACGATTTTAATTAAAGAATATCATCACTTTGGTTGCAGAAATAATTTATTTTTTATTACAAAACACATACACACACACTCTACACACTACACAATAAAAATAAAGTAAGAAAACATAATTGTTTATTGAATTAAATTATCGATTTTCTATGGTTTCATCCATCGAAATAGTGAAATTTTGTTGGATTTTAATAGAAAGATTATTTATGGTTACGAAAAGTAGAAATGGTAAATGAGTGAAAGTTTCTAGAAATTGATTATTTTCTTATTTTTTATGATTTTTTTTTTTTCGTTTCTGAAAATCTAAGAAAACTCAATGGTAATTCTAACTTAATGACAATTAAAAACGAATAAAAAAAATTGGAATGTAAAATAACAAAAAAAAAACAAAATACATTTTCCAAACACTTTGTTATTATGAGAGTGAGAGAGAGAGAGAGAGAGAGAGAGAGAGAGAAGTGTAAGTTTTAAGTGAAAATTTCAATTAATTTTAATAGATTTTGAAGAAAATTGTTTACTGCTTTTGTTGTATTTTAAGGTTGTCGCGTTATTCATGAACGAGTTTCTTTTGGCTGCCATTAGTGCTGCAAAGTGTTTCCAGCTCTAATTATCAACAATATGGCTACTGCCAGTTTATGTAGATAGCCAGACCGGTGTAAAACACAGCAAGTATTAGACGATATAATGAAGAAGTCTATGTCGGATGATAGAGGTATATCCTGGTATAAATATTGAAAAATTTCGGGGAACTATGATGCGCCTAAGCCAACAAGCTAACAATTAATTATGATATGCGTTTCAACGTAAGGAAATTCGAATTCATAATATCGCTCCAAGCTCTCTAACACTCATCATAATCTATACATATCTATATATGTAATAAAATAGTAACTCATTTCCGTCTGTCTGTCTGCTTTTCATTTGTGTTCGCATCACGTAAAAACTACTGGATCGATTTTAACAAAATTTTGTAAGGAGGTATCTTAGCATCCTGATTCCATTATAGTATACTTTTTTCCCCAAAAATATCTCATTTCCAAGAAAAAGTGAAAAAACGCAATTTTTGGTTTACAGGTACTGAAATTTTCGGTTTATTTATTTTAAGAGAAAATAAAATAGATAATACTATCAAAATCCATATAAAAAAAAATTCAAAAATTTGTTTGCAGATAATTCCTCTCCCTTACGCTATCACCTTTTTAAATATGCCTTGGTTAAAACTACTGAATGAATTTATATAAAATTTTATACAGAGGTACCCTAGTAACTCTTTTCAATATAGCTTACTTTCTTATCGTATTGATATCTCATTTGAAAAGATTAAAGAGATAAAAACCCGAATGTATACAATTTTATTAATATAAATGACTTGGCAGCACTTTTTTTTTTAATGGGAAATTTTAAATAAAGTTTGCAAAACTTTATAGTAAAAGCATTTAATATATAGCAGCTATGGTACAATAGCCTGAGTAATTACCCAGAGATGGGTAACTGTGTGCAAAAATAAAAAATAAACCATATCTGGCAGCACTATACCAGTAAGAGTCTTAAAACTTGGTATAGATTGCTTTCAAAACAAAAAGTAAATTCGAATATTGCCAGCACGCTGATGACGGTTTCCCATAGAGTGAAAATACACTAAGAAAAATTTTAATTTAATTTAGTTAATTTAATTTAATTTAATTTTTATAACGATACCTATAATTGGACCACCCGCTACATACCTTGTATGTATATTTATGACATTAATATTGCTATTTTATTCCTGTTAACTTTTGGAAATTTTTTTTATTTATGGCAATTTTTATTATGTGATCTTTACCGTTATTTAACCTTAATATTTTTACAACCGACAATCAACTACTTTCAGGGAGGTGTATCCCACTTCACCCAATTATTTGAAACATTAAAGAAATAACAAGAGCAACTTTATTTTTATGTTATTCGAGAGGTGGTATGTTAATTTGTGTTTTAACAGCCTTAAAACACAGTTAAAGAACCATTTTTTTTGTGGTAAATAGAACAAAAACAGCAACAAAACAACAAATACAACAACAAATTAGAAAGTCCTACTAAAAAGCTGTAAAATGAAGGTGTTTTTGTCGTTGTTTAAGTTTGATTAAAAGGCTTTAAGGAAGACACACCTTGGCTGGGAAACGAATAGACGGACGGACGGACGGAATACATTTAAAACGACTTAAGAATACTTAACAAGTCTAAGGCTGTATTTTTTATAGTTTTTGTTTTTTTTTAAACACAAAAAAATGTGGCATTATTATAATTTAAATCAATTGCAAAAAATAAAAAAAAAAATAAAAAAAAGCCTTTGAGGTTTGTGTTTTAAACTGTTAAGATGTAAAAATATTGCAATCTGACTGCCAACAAACTGATTGTGCCAGCTTGATGTTTGTTGTTATTGTTGCTGTTGATGTTGGTTTGGTGATATAGACAGCTATCTATAGCTGGGCTGGGATGGGCTTCATGATTTATTTAACTATTTTATTATTAGATAATTTTGTTGTACATTACAAAGGCTTAAAGTATAACAAGTGTCACAGCAGCAGCAGCACCATGCCGTTTGCTAGTTTTCAAATGATCTGTTTTAATACTTAATTAAATGTTTGAATTTTAAAAAGTTTTCAACTTTTTTTAACTTTTGACATTTTCAAAAACGGTCAAAATGTCAAAATGAATTTTAGAACAATATTTAAAAAAAAAAAAATTAAAATTAAATTTAGGCTTGAAAACACCATGGGAATATAACAGCTTTTTTTCAAATTAAAGCAACACAAGCATGGAATTATATGTAATAATTCTTGCAAAAAAAAACCGACTACAAAACAAAAATATGTGTAACGGTTCCAAAGATATGGCCATATAGCTTAAACAATAACACCTAGGGGACACCCTTTAATGTGCAATTTTAAATTAAACACTTATTTTAAAGGACAGATTCTTTGTAAATTTTAAATGTCTGTCTAAAACGGTTCAAAAGTTTGGCCTTATGCATCAATTTACATCAACTATTGAGACACCCTTTAATATTTTAAATATTTATAAAGGTTATTATACGGGACATAGTAGTGGAGATTCTGTCTAATTTTTAAGTGTTTGTCTATAACGGTTCAAAAGATAGGGCTAGATAGGTGAAATTATAACAATTATGGGGATACCCTTTAGTTTCCAAATTTAAATTATTTACTTGATGTTATAAAGGACTTAGATATACAGGTTCTTTGTAAATTTCAACCGTCTCTCTGTTATGGTTCAAAAGTTTTGCAATATACATCAAATTACATAAACTATTGGGACACCCTTTAACTTCTAATTATAAATATTTAATTTCTGATGATAAATATTGGACATTCTGTCCAATTTTCAAGTCATTGTCTACAATGGTTCAAATGGTTCATATATTAAAATTGACGTCATATATGGGGACCCGATTTTCATAAGCGAATTTTGTTTAGCGATGAAGAGCACTATTGGTTGAATGGCTACGTCAACAAACAAAACTGCCGCATTTGGGGTGAAGGTAATCCTCAAGTGTATGTCGAAACACCGTTACATCCAGAAAAACTGACTGTTTGGTGCGCTTTATGGGCTGGTGGAATCATTCCGTCTGTACTTTTTCAAAAACGTTGGTGGCCAGAACGTTACAGTCAATATTGATCGGTATAGAGCCATGATTACTAACTTTTTCATTCCTGAATTGAATAACCATGATGTCGAGGAGATGTGGTTTCAACAAGACGGCGCAACATGTCACACAGCTCGTGCCACAATAGATTTATTAAAAGACAAGTTTGGTGACCGCCTAATTTCACATTTTGGACCTGTGAATTGGCCTCCAAGATCGTGTGATTTAACACCGCTAGATTACTTTTTGTGCGGCTATGTAAAATCATTGGTCTATGCGGATAAGCCACAAACGCTTGACCATTTGGAAGACAACGTTCGCCGCGTGTTATTGCCGATATACGGCCACAAATGTTGGAAAAAGTCATCGAAAATTGGACGTCCAGATTGGACTACATCCGCGCCAGCCGTGGCGGTCATATGCCAGAAATCATATTTAAAATGTAATGCCACAAGATTATCTTTCGGATAAATAAAATTCATGTCAAGCGAATAATCCATCGTTGTTTTATTGCAACTTAAAGTTCTATACCTCCTGTGATTTTCTGCCTTTCTGTCTGCCTGTTTGGGTTCGCATCACGTAATAATTACTGGCTGAATTATAATAAAATTTTATGGTGAGGTACCTTAGTATTGTGTTTCAAATATAGGATATTTTTTCCACCATTAAAATCAACAATGATGCGGTGGAATATTAAGGAGTATTTTGTTCCATTTCTTAGATAAATATTTTATAAATCAAAATTTTTTTATGACTAGCCTTTAATCTCTCTTCCATATACAATCTTATTAACGTCATATTAATTTATTAATTTCGTTTTTTACAACTTTATATCTCTGTAATTGTTGTTTCTACCATAATTTGTTAATTTGTATTTATGCTTCTAACAATGTTATTAAAATTGCTGCACAGACAACAAAATCTAATTTATTGAAAAATTTGTCGTTTTTTTCGTTGTTTTATTGAAATTTATTTAATTTTCTTGTCCATTATACGACATAAAATACAATGTTTTGTGTTTTGGCGGCGATGGCGGTAGGGTAGTATTTGCCATAAATTATAATCAGTTTATTAACATTTTTATTACGATTGTGTTCGTTCTTGCATTACATTTTAAAGCAAAAGAGAATTTTCCAGAAATTTTTTTTTACATCTTAACTTATCAAGTAATTTTTAATAAAAAATTATTACTCTAATTATTTATGCAAATTATAAGGGATTTACTGCAATACAATTTCAAATTAAGAAATTATTAAAGTTGATTGAATATAAATAACTATAAATATAATAAATATAAACATGAAAAAAAGCTCTTGTTCAGAATGCAGCGTTTTTTTATTATTACTAGTACTGTGACAACTTCATGCATGTTGAAATAACGGTATACTAGCTGTGGCCGCCAAGTCGTGGGCATCCTGACAATATTTTGCTCTATTTTGCTCTGAAAGTGTTCCACACTAATTGTAAGACTCTTACTTTTATAGTATTACTTTATATGTTTATGTATTTACTTTATATAAAGGTACCCATCCCTGGATGAAATTCTAAAATTTAGAAAAAATTCTAAAAATTTGTGTAAACCTCTGTAAGAGGTGTTTAAAATGTTTTAATAACATTGTAAAAAAATACAAATCAAATACAAATTCTATTCAATTGTCTATTTATTTTATTTATTATTTATTTTACTTATTAGACTTAAGATATGAGTAATTATTGTTAGTTCAAAAATATTGAAGATACAATAAACAATTTATGAAAAAAAAAAATTGTCTATTTGGCAGTAAGCAATTCATATTTTGTCATTATTTTAAAACAGCACCATCTGTTGCGCAAACGTGTTTAAAATGTCCCGCTTTCAAAAACGAAAAGATGCCTTAAAGTATGCAGCGCCTTTAAATCGGTAAAAAAAATCGGCGTTCTTTTACTGTTTTTTCTCTTTATTGTCTCTTGGAAATGAGGTATTTTGGCGGGAAAAAAGTATCCTATATTGGAGTCAGGATGCTTAGGTACCTTCTCATAAAATGTTGTTAAAATTCATCCAGTAGTTTTTACCTGATGCGAACAAAAATGAAAGGCAGACAGACAGACGGAAATGAGTTACTATTTTATTACACATATATGTATAGGTAAGTCAAAGAAACTACTCCTACAAGAGGTGTAAACAAAAACTACACAGTAATGGAGAATAATAACTATCAAGAATTATAGAATCACAATGCACCAATAGGTCCTAGAGTGGAGTAGTGTGTCTAGTATTAACTATCATTTTCATGACAATTCCTTATTTAAACAAGTAAAAGTGCTATATTCGGCCGTGCCGAATCTTCTATACCCTTCACCACGGTGATTTTATTTATACAGACATGTACAGCATTATCCATATTGTTGACTCTTTACTTAATTGTGGAACAAGATTAAAGTGAGTACCTGCCTACTCGGCCTAACCTCACGGTGGTCTTACCACCGAGTGAAACTTAGGCGTAGCCTAGCGCCTACTACTAGTGTAGTATAACAACACTTTACGATTGCCACCAATCGCTTTTTGTGTGTTTATATAATATGGCAAGTCTTTCCAAGGCAAGCCTAGATCTACCACGTGTACCCCCGAAGGGGACGTCACCAGGCTCTCTGTGGGGCCAACGATTCCCGTGGTACCAGTCTTTTGGGCACTGGTCGGGCCTCGAAGAGAACCCGTGATTTTTACTCACAGACCTTTTCTTCCAGATTTAGGCTCTAGGAACCCTAGCGTCTGGTGCCCCTATTTTCCCCGAGTGGACCGCGTCAAAGCATTTGCCATAATCCTGCAGTGACAATTGGAACCCCCGGGGATACTCTTTACTTAAATAAAGTAGTATGAGAAAAAATCATTATTCATGAGTTAAAGAAATAGAAGACAAATGAAAAAAAATCCGTTTGCAACAATTGTCGCCGTGTAGTCAGCTACTTAATGATATTGAAGACGACTGCTATATCGTAAACTCTGACATTGTTGTAGAAATACTTATTTTGCTTATATAAAATTAAATAACTTTTTCAAAAACTTATAAATATTTCCTCCAAAACTTTTTGTTGGTATATGAATTTGTAATTTACAATTTTGTGACATTTTCTTTTGTTGCATAAAATAGAAATTAGTCTAAGATGACGACAGCCACAACGGTGGTCGTGTAGCCATGTAGCTTTGCTGGCTTCAAAATAATCGTTTACCTATAAACGGTTGTATGTTATTTTTGGCAGTTTGTAGTCGGTAACTCCTGATGATGTCTATGTGTTAAATGCACCTAGGTTTTAAAACAGAGATATCATCTATTTAAAAATCAAACGTATATTCTTAATATTAAATATGTTGTTACAGTCATGATTTTCATTTTCAAAGAAATATTAAAATTTTTGTTTTAATTTTTCGAAAATTGTTTGTAAAAATTTTTTTGTAAAAATACCTTTTTAATAAATTATGTTTTATTCGACCTTTTTAAGTATAATTGAAGGCAAAAAATTAAAATTTTTTAATGTTATTATGTGTTTAAATGTTATGAATTTCTAAACCTTTTTAGCCCTGATGATGCTACCCAAAGGAGTAGCGAAATATTGGCATATTTAATATTTTCTATTTATATTAAATAAAACATCTTGACCTCAAGCTTAATTTTAATTTTTTTTCCTTCAATATTTTTTTAAGATTTTTTTGTAAAATTTTAATCGAAACTTTTTAAAAAAAATTTTAAAAAGAATTTTTTTTCGAACATTTTTTTTTAATTTTTTTTGTTTAAAAACTTTTATTTTTTTTTTTCAAATTTCATTTTTTTTTTTTAATTTAGGACCTTCCTGCAATATATATTGAGTTAGAATGGTCAGACTAAAGCAACAAAAAAAAAAAATCCTTAAAAAAATGTTCCTCATTTTAACCTCCTATGTGCCCTTTAACTGCTCCTATTTATCAGTGGGTACCCTGTGGGTCCATTGGCTACCTTTATGTGTATTGCTTTCTGTAAAGGTCTTAAATACAAATCAAAACAGAAAAACCCTCCCAACCTAAAAACAAACAAAAATCGGACCTCGCAGGGGGTTACTGATCTCCCGAGATCTGTATTCACTCCTTGCGATCTAACTGTCGCAGTCTAATATTTATTTGACAAAAAAAGGAAAAATATAATCATGAAAGCCGAAAAAAATTAACAAAAAACGTGAAAAATATAGATGGGCGTGGTTTTTGGCCCGCAGCCTAAAAAGGAATGAAATAAAAATATTATTTTTATTTCCTGAAGATGCTACCCAATGGTGTAGCGAAATATTGAGAATAAAAATTAATAAAACATTTTTATAAAAAAGACCTTGTGCTTATTATTAAAAAATAGAATTCAAATATAAAAAAAGGTCAATAAAACTACACTAATTATTTATTTTTTAAAAATCTATAACTTATAACATTATACAACTTGTTAACTGATAATTGCAATGGATAAAATTAAGTTATGTTTGGTACTTCAAATTGACTTTGTTTAACAAAAAAAAAAAAAAAAAAAAAAAAATCGCAAAAAAATAAACTCTTCTTGTTTTGGTTTTTTTTTTAAATATTTCAAATAAAAATATAATTTACTACAACATCTGCTTTTAAGACAATAAATACAAGCCGCAAATAACAGCAGAGTAAAATATTTCAAAGAAAAAAAATCGTGATAAAGCGATAATTTCTTTTGAACTGCATAATTTCACTTTCATTTAAACCAACAAGATCAACACTAAACAACCAACCTCTTCCTCTCTCTAATCGCCACACAAAGACTCACTATTTCAAAGCTTAAAAGGAAAAAAAATAAATAATGAATATTTTTTGCTATACTTTATGTTTTTATATGTTTTATTTTATTTAATAAAAACCCACGCAAAAATATTATTGAGTATCGCCAGGCGGAGTAATGTGTTGTTGAAGCAGTCAGTTTCCTTTTTCCAATACAAAACTGACCAATTTTTTCTTCTATTTTTTTTCTGTTGGTGTTACAAACAATATTGGCTTTTTGTCTGCATTGTTACTGCTGTAAAATTGTTGTTGTTTCATTGTTAAGTTATTTATTTTTGCGCTTATTTTTTTCTTATAATCTAATGTGATTAATTTCATATTTGTTGAAATTAAATAGAGTAAAAATAATCTCTTTTTTGTTTTAATGCAGAGATTTTTTTTTGTACAAATATTTGTATTTCCTTCCTTGTTTGATTATTGCGGGAATTAATAGTTATTTTTAACTGAAAAACTATTAATGATTGTGAAGAAAACATTTCTGTAAACCAGCTAAAATGTTAGTTCCCACTAGCAGTTTTAGTAAAAATATCTTGTTTTATAGTTTTCCATCCCTGCTTTCGAAAATACTCTTTAATTCCTGCTTTGCAAAGGTCCAGTTTTCTTGTCATAGTAAAAGAAATTGGAGTCTTTACCAAGAATGATAGAACCAAGATTAAGCCATTACTCTCATAATATTAAAATTTTCTGCTCTTGTTGGGCTAATGACGTCAAGAGAACTGTCTTCCTATTGTGAAATAATTATGATTTTAATAGCAGCGTTGCATCTTACATACAATTATTTATTTGTGCGTATTTATTTCCAGTGATTTGTTGATTATATACTTTGCAAACCTTTAAAGGACGGACTACGTCATCTAACGGGAAATCATAGGCATGACGTCATCTTGTTTCTATTATTCTTGGTCAGTATATGTATCTTTCTCTTCCACACAAAGAAAAAATCAGAATTGCAGCAAAAAGATAGTTTTCCCATGGAAATTAGCTATGTGTGGCGTTGCCAAATCTCACAATTCCAAAATTTTTTAAAAATTCCCAAAAATTGGATTAGAAATAATCTGAAGCATATAGAAAAGGTTTTAATTTTCTTATTTTAGCTTTGCGATAAGATTATTTGCAAAATTCAAATGATTCATTTAAATCCCACGATTCCCAAAAAAAATTTAAAAATTCCCAAAATGGGATTAGAAACATGCTAAGGCATATAGACGAGGTTTTAACTTTCTTATTTTAGTTTTGGGATAAGAGAAAATTGAATATTTGCAAAATTCAAATGATTCGTGTAAATCCCACAATTTCCAAAAAATTTTTTAAAAATTCCCAGAAATGGGATTAGAAACATACTGAAGCATAAAGAAGAGGTTTTAATTTTTTGATTTAAGCTTTGGGATAAGAGTAAATTGATAATTTGCAAAATTTAATTGATTTATGTAATTGCCATAATTCCCAAATAATTTCTAAAAATTCCCAAAAATGAGATTACAAACTTACTGAAGCATGTAGAACAGGTTTTAATTTTTCGATTTTAGCTTTGGAATAAGAGAAAATTGATTATTTGCAAAATTCAGTTGATTCATGCAAATCCCACAATACCCAAATAATTTTTAAAAATTCCCAAAAATGGGATTAAAAACATGCTGAAGCATATAGAAGAGGTTTTATTCTTTCGATTTTAGCTTATACATAGGAGATAATTGATTATTTGCAAAATTCAAATGATTCATGTAAATCCCGCAATTCCCAAAAAAAAAATTTTAAATGCCCAACAATGGGTTTAGAAACTTACTGAAGCATTAAGAAGAGTTATTAATTTTCTAATTGTTGCTTTGGGATAACAGAAAATTGATTATTTGCAAAATTCAATTGATTCATGTAACTTCGACAATTCCCAAACATTTTTTAAAAATTCCCAAAAATTGGATTAGAAACATACTGAAGCATATAGAAGAGGTTTTAATTTTCAGATTTTAGCTTTGGGATAAGATAAAATTGATTATTTGCAAAATTTAATTGATTCATGTAAATCCCAAAATTCCCAAAAATTTTTAAAATTTCCAAAAAATGGGATTAGAAACATACTAAAGAGGTAGAGAGGTTTTAATTTTTCGACTTTAGCTTTGGGATAAGAGAAAATTTATTATTTGCAAAATTCAATTGATTCATGTAAATCCCACGATTCCCAAAAAAGTTTTAATTATTCCACAAAAGGGGTTGGATGAAATATTTGCTGCATTACACAACACAATCGGGTCATCGACGAATTTTGTAGTGTGATAGGTTTATTTCTCTTAGTTAATTTTTCATAAATTAATATATGTGTGAAACTATCAGCGAGGAAGTGAAATTAATGAATGTTTATATAATTCGGTACCAAAGAATATAAAAATGGCCGGAGAAAAACAAAGATCTGGCAAGGTATTGCCACTACTTTAAATTTTGTTCGTTCTCATTGTGTTTTAGTCAATAAATTTTGTGCAACAAATATTTGTCAACGAATTCGTCACACTGTGCGAAAATCGTCGTTCGCCCCAGTTATGTTTGTAGCATTATTTTGAGAACAGAATAACGAAAATAAAGTTAAAGTGTTTAATTTTATGTTCATTTAAAATTAGCAATTAAAAAAATATTTCTTAACATGAGTGAAGCGATTTATTCGACAGCGTTTTTGCTTGCAGTTGCAGTTGTGTTCTATTTCATAACATATCAACGATCATGCTTTAAATATTATTTATTTTAAATTAAATGTTTAACTCCTTTGTTTTTCATTTTTTGTCTCTGTACAAAATCGTATTGGAAATTATTATTAATTTTAATTGACAACTTCACACGATGCTGTCAACGCATTTTACTTCACTCTCCCTCTTTCTCTCTATCTCTTTCTCACGTTTAAACACTTTGTATATTAGCGTGAAAATAACACTTCAAAATTAAATAAAATAACTCTTTTAAAAAAAGATGTTGTTTATTTTAGTTGTTAAAAAAACAAAGATTTTTTATTAAAGTTTATTTCTTGATTTTCATTTTCTTGTCTTTTTGGCCATTGTCAATATCAAAAGGGAAATTCAATGTTAAACTCAATTAGTTTTAGACTCTTCTTCAAGTTTGATTGGAATATTCATAGAAAATAAAGTTACTTTTTTTCACCAACAAAAAAGAAGAAAAAGCTAATAATTGTTGTTAACCCAGCCAAGCTTTGGATGTTGGTCCATTAGTATTTTTTTTCTTTCTTATTGCATGAACTTTTTTCCTATTTTGTTTATTTCAGATGAAATTTTTACTTTTTTTTGTACTTTTCTGCTGTTTTGTTTAGTTTCAAAAGATACATGATAAATCGTGACCATTTTTCAAATAAACTACAATGAGAAAAGAAAAGAAAAAAAAAAATTGAAAACCTTCAAGAAATGGGGGAGAAATTGTTGGTTAGTCAGTCGTTTGTTGGTGCTGTTTTCTTCAAAGCCCTAATTTTTCTTTTCCTTAATTGTTAAAAATGTTAAACTAAAAAAAAATAATGGCAACAACACCAAATACAAGTAAACGAAAATTAAATGAATGACATGCGAAAAATGGCAATAAAAGAATTTCGTTTTAGTTTCGTCTTGTCTTAAATTTATTTCCTTGACTTGCACAGAATTATAAGGTTTTTATGTTAATTTAACTAAATGCAAATTTAAACGCAAGCAGTTGGTTAATAGTGTAACAGTTGTTGGGTTTAAGTACTGTCAAATTAAAATTCTAACCTTAATATATATATAAAAAAAAAAAAAAATAACAAAAAAAAAAAGATAATAGAAAAAATATAAAAAGAATACAAAAAATAATATTAATAGCAAAATAAATACTCTTTTTAAATTTAATTAGAAAACTAAAATAAATAAAATTCTAACCACTGAACAAAAAAAAAAAAAAAAAAACATAAATCAATAAAAATAAAAAATAAATTAAATAAAACATAAATAAAAAATATGAATATAATTTAACAGAAACATAATTCTTTTTTTAAATTTACTAAGTTACAACTACAAAACTAAAATTCTAACCTTTAAAAAAATCATAGAAAAATAATTATCTTTAAACAAAAAAATAAAATAAAAAAAAAATAAATAAAAAAATTATTTAATAGAAAAATAATTATTTTTTTTAATGTAATTGGTTACATTTAAAGAATTAAAAATATCCGTAAAAACATAACAAATTAAAAAAGAAATGAAAAAACAAAATAAAATAAAATAATAGAACATAAATAAAAATGTAAATTAATAAAAACATTAAATAAATACCCTAAAAAAGAGAAATAATAAATAAATAAAAAATTTACAAAAAAATATATATAAATTAATAGAAAAATAATTCTTTAAAAAAATATAAAAATATAAATTAATAGAAAAAAATAATTTTTTAAAATTTATTTTTTTTAATACATATATTTATATTTTTAAAATGTTTCGTATTTCGTATTAAAGAATTAAAAATTCTAATTCTTAAGCGAAAATAATAAAAATGTAAACTAAAGAAAAATATAATACTATTTATTAATTTTATTCGCATTTAAAATTCTAACCTTTAAAAAAGGGAAAAAATAAATAAAAAAGTAATCTAAAAATATTAATCTTTTTAAATTTCTTTTTTTAAGTGTGTACATATATTTTTTTTATATGTGTTTGTATTTTGTATTTGAGAATTAAAATTTTAATTCTTAAGTGAAAAAAATAAAGAATCAATAAAAAATAATAAAAATGTAAACTAAAAAAGTAATGGTCTATTTTAATTTTAACTTTTAAAGAAAAAAAAAACGGAAAAAATAAATAAATAAAAAATTAATTAAAATAATTTATAATAATAATTATATAATAATTAATATAAAAATAATATTTTTTTGAATTTATTTTTTTACATATATATATATTTATATTTTTTTATATATTTCGTATTTTGTGTTAAAGACATAGAATTCTAATTCTTAAGCAAAAACATAAATAAATAACAAATAGAACATAATAAAAATGTAAACTAAAGATAAAATAATACTCTTTTTAATTTAATTACACACAACAAAACAATTAAAAGTCTAACCTTTAAACAAAAATGGAAAAAATAAATAAAAAAAATTTAAATATAAAAAAATAAATAAATATAAAAATATTAATCTTTTTAAATTTTTTTTTACATACATTTATTTATAATTTTTATACGTTTCGTATTTTGTATTAAAGAATTAAAATGCTAATTTCTCAGAGAAAAAAATAAAAAAATTGTAACAAAAAAATATAAAAACAAAAAAAAAAAAAAAAATAAGTAAAAATGTAAATGTTGATACAGAATTAAATTTATTTACACAAAAAAGAGAAAAAATAAATAATTAAAACAAAAATGTACGTACATATAGATATATTTTTTTAACATGTTGCATATTTTGTATTAAAGAATTAAAATTCTAATTTTAAGCGAAAGAATAAAAAAATAAAACATAATAAAAAAAATTCTAACCTTTAAACAAAAAAGGAAAAAATTAATTTAAAAACATAAAAAATAAAAATTAATATAAAAATAATAATCTTTATATATACATATACATATATTTATTTATATTTTTTAAAATGTTTTATATTTTGTATTAAATTAATTCTTAGGCGAAAAAAATAATAAAGATGTAAACCGAGAAAAAAATAATACTATTTTGAAATTTAATTACACACAACAAAACAATTAAAATTCTAATTTTTAAACAACAATAAAAAATGATAATTAAATTAAAAAAATAAATTAAACGGAAATAAAAAACTAAAAATGTAAATTCGTAAAAAAAGAATTATAATGGGTGATTTTTTTGAGGTTAGGATTTTCATGCATTAGTATTTGACAGATCACGTGAGATTTCAGACATGGTGCCAAAGAGAAAGATGCTCAGTATGCTTTGACATTTCATCATGAATAGACTTACTAACGAGCAACGCTTGCAAATCATTGAATTTTATTACCAAAATCAGTGTTCGGTTCGAAATGTGTTTTATCGACAAATTTTGTTCAGCGATGAGGCTCATTTCTGGTTGAATGGCTACGTAAATAAGCAAAATTGCCGCATTTGGAGTGAAGAGCAACCAGAAGCCGTTCAAGAACTGCCCATGCATCCCGAAAAATGCACTGTTTGGTGTGGTGTGGACCGTATTTTTTCAAAGATGCTGTTGGACGCAACGTTACGGTGAATGGCGATCGCTATCGTTCGATGCTAACAAACTTTTTGTTGCCAAAAATGGAACAACTGAACTTGGTTGACATGTGGTTTCAACAAGATGGCGCTACATGCCACACATCTCGCGATTCTATGGCCATTTTGAGGGAAAACTTCGGAGAACAATTCATCTCAAGAAATGGACCGGTAAGTTGGCCACCAAGATCATGCGATTTGACGCCTTTAGACTATTTTTTGTGGGGCTACGTCAAGTCTAAAGTCTACAGAAATAAGCCAGCAACTATTCCAGCTTTGGAAGACAACATTTCCGAAGAAATTCGGGCTATTCCGGCCGAAATGCTCGAAAAAGTTGCCCAAAATTGGACTTTCCGAATGGACCACCTAAGACGCAGCCGCGGTCAACATTTAAATGAAATTATCTTCAAAAAGTAAATGTCATGGACCAATCTAACGTTTCAAATAAAGAACCGATGAGATTTTGCAAATTTTATGCGTTTTTTTTTAAAAAAAAGTTCTCAAGCTCTTAAAAAATCACTCGTTATTTTTAAATTTAATTATTTACATTAATAAAATTAAAATTGTAAACAAAAAAAAAAAAAACAATAAAATAAAATAAAAATAAAAATACAAAAAAAAAAATAAATAAAATAAGCAAAATAAAATAACTAAATAAATAATAAATAAAAATTTAAATTTATAAAAAAATTATTAGTTACAATTACAGAATTAAAATTCTTTACACAAAAACAAAGAGAAAAAATAAATTAAAAACAAATATAAAAATAAATTAAATAAAAAAATAATACTCTTTTTAAATTTATTTTTTTTTCATTTTTCATATTTCGTATTTTTGATTATACGAGTACAGAGGTCGGAGTCCTTATTAATTTTACCAACTTAACGTTGCTGTACCACATAGACGGCTCATGACAGCGCGCTTATATTTTTTTAACAAGCTGTGGGCTGTTATGTTGCTTACACGCCGACGGAAGCATATTGAAATAGTATTTAACTTAGAAAATAAAGTCCACTGACGATCTGGGTAAGCACCAGTGAAATATAGCTATATGCTATATGGATATGCTTTCCAATAGTAATCTGTTTGGATTACTATATAATAATAAATTTAAAAAAGGAATTATGCGTTATAAGAAATAAATAATATTAAATAAAATAATAATTAGAAAATAGCTTATATGAGCGCTTGCTCTCTCAACGCTCACAACGCATGTAAAATTATTCATAAGAAACTGCTTCCCGGGCCCACTGCTTTAAATGCATTTATTACTCTATTTGATGCGAAAATGCAAACAGACATTGCTATTGAGCTACCACATTAACGCTGCAACAAAATGTTTGTGTATCGAATCATTGTGCTATAGCACCAAGGGACTCCATGAATATGGACATCGCGAGCAATGGTTTGTAAGATTAAGGCAAGAATTCAACTCAAGGTGTCTTTTCGTAGCATGATGCTCCTCATGCTACAAGAAGCCACCTACTGTTAAAGCTCTACAAAATACAGAAACTAAAAGTAAACTCCAACTTAGGTCTTGTCAAAGGAGAACATAAATACTCTCTCTTTTAAAAAAGTTACATTAATCTATGGTGAAACAAGGAAGTGAGGCCATAAGGGAGTTTGGCTGCCACTTTGCTAAATCTGGATACCTCTTGAACCTCAGTTTTTTTTAACCTTTATAGGCGGATTTCCGCCAGAGGAGCTCTTTTCTCCATTACTGGAGGAATTAAATATTATAAATTTTTTTTGAAAACAAACAAGACCGTGAGAAACTGTCTAGGATAGAGGGTAGACACCCAAGAGGTGAAGAATTTAATCTCTAAAGGAAGTTCCAGATTTTGTTAGCCAATAAAAGAATTTGGAATAAATTCTTGCAAGAATATTTTGTAAGAATTTGGCTGGTTAAACTCTAAAGACACTCCAGAGGTAATATCACCCTTAGCAGCATGGCTATTGCCAAAAAATATTGCTTTAATGTAATCTAGGTGCTTTAAGCTGAACATGTCATGGAAACTTCAAGTATCATCTAGCCAAGATTAAAATCGGAGAAAAGTAGGCTGATGAGGTAGCGCTCATTGAGTGAAATAGTTCAAAACTGGCAAGCATTTGGCTTAGACCTTTAACTACGGACCGATAAATATTAAATGTATAGGCTCTGGGGGACCTTTGTGATGAGAAATAAATTCATCAGCTGCCACTCCACAGAAACTCAATAAAGATATAGTTAACCAGTCGTTAATTGTCACTAGGGTACCAGAAATCTTTCAGGAATGAGAGGCTTGAAAAGGTTAAGTTATTTATAAGATGTACAAAAATCAAAAGATAATTTAGGTCAACTATTAAGCCAAGAAATAAGAAAAGTGTAACACTTTAGTTACAGCAACGAGGCACAGCATCGAAATGATTCAAAAATAGTACAATTGCAAAAACTATACCATCTCTGCCATAAGATCTTAAAAGAGAATTCTGCAACAACAAATAATATGGATTTGCTTCGTTGTCCATGTTATTCATTTAATATATGCCTGATAGAGACATCAAGCAAAGGCATATTTATCAGGTAACGTCACTACGGAGGGGAAATTTTCAGGCGAAAATTTTTAATTTTTTTTATATGGATTTTGAGAGTTAAACTTACAATTATTCCCTTAATTGGTAGTTTAACTGTCAAACTCCATACAAAAAAAAAAAAAAAATTTCGTCCTAATATTTCCCCTCCGTAGTGAGGCTACCTCATAAATGTGCCTTGCTTCAAGTTTAATTTATTTGCGTTGTTGTTGTTGTTTCAAGACTTAATATTGCATATTTGTTTTCAGCTATTTGAAAGAACAAAATCTTTTTTTTTACTTGAAATGTTGCGATTTAAAAAAATAAAATCAGAAATTTACTAAATATCAAAATTTTTAATTAAAAATTGAAAAATTTAATTGAATAAAAGAATAATAGAGGAGTTCATTGTTCGATGCCAAGGGTCTTGCAAAAGTACAAGTACATAGTATCATAGCTTTTTGTGAAATCTAATAACAAAATGCCGATTGTTTTTAGCCGACTTCAAAAAAAGAAGGAGGTTATCTATTCGTCTGAATGTTGCTTTTTTTGTTTATGTTTGTGCCCTTAGAACTCAGTCATATCTGAACCTATTTTAAAAAAATTTTTATTATAAAGGAAATCCATACATATTGGTCCCATTTTAAAAGAAGTTCAGAATTTTGAAAATTAAAGGGTGTCCCCATACAACATACGTGTTTTTTACGTGTATTATGAACCGTAAAGAGCAGCCTTTTAAAATTTTAAAAATAGCTGTCAATAACAGAAATTAATAAAAAATGAACTTAAAAATTAAAGGGTGTCCCCATATGTGACGTCAATTTAAATATATAAACCATTTGAACCATTGTAGACAATCACTTGAAAATTGGACAGAATGTCCAATATTTATAATCAGAAATTAAATATTTATTATTAGAAGTTAAAGGGTGTCCCAATAGTTGATGTAATTTGATGTATATTGCATAACTTTTGAACCGTAACAGAGAGACGGTTGAAATTTACAAAGAACCTGTATATCTAAGTCCTTTATAACATCAAGTATATAATTTAAATTTAGAAACTAAAGGGTGTCCCCTTATTGATAAAATTTTACCTATCTAGCGATATCTTTTGAACCGTTATAGGCAAACACTTGAAAATTAGACAGAATCTCCACTACTATGTCCCGTATAAAAACATTTATAAATATTTAAAGTTATAAAGGGTGTCTCAATAGTTGATGTAAATTGATGCATATGGCCAAACTTTTGAACCGTTTTAGACAGACATTTGAAATTGACAAAGAATCTATCCTTTAAAATAAGTGTTTAATTTAAAATTTTACATTAAAGGGTGTCCCCTGGATGATATTGTTTAACCTATATGGCCATATCTTTGGAACCGTTACTTTTTATTGCTGTGTCAGTAATAATAAGTGTAAAAAAATAAAGGGTGTCCTCATATCTGAGGTAATTTGTCGTATATGGCTTTAGCTGCTGAACCCTTATGGATAGACCTTTGAATGTACAGTATGTATGTCCGTTAGAGCAACAAGTATAAAAGAATTTGATTTGAGTACTATTTCTTGCAGATTACTTCCTTTTAAATTTTTAGTTTAGAATTGATGCACATATATTTGTTTTGTAGTCGGTTTTTTTTTGCAAGAATTATTGTTAAATTTGAATGACATAAAGCATTCGTACTTTCGCAAGACCATTTGCATCAAACACTGAATACCGCTAATATTTTGTTGATTATGTTTTTACATAATTTAATGTGAAAGTCCAAATTTAATCAGCTTTTATTTTACCGATCATTTTAACTTTTATTCTTCGCTTTTGTTGACGTTAAAAAAAAAATATTCATAAATTTATTTTTTTACGATCGAAATTTCAACACTTGGACTTCTTTTAAATCTCTTTATGATGAAGTCGTTAATGAAACAAAAGAAACTAAATTGGAATTCTAGTTTTCCTTTAGGCTAAAAAATAATTGTAAACGATTTTTTAGAGATTATTTAATTCCTTTTTTTATTTTATTTTCTTTTCCTTCTTTCTAACATTCACGAAAATAATATGAGTTAAAATTAATTTTTTTAAAGTCTAAAAATAACCCGATTCAATAGTTGGTTTCAATTTTGGCAGCTCTTAAAACGATTTAATTAAGGTTTTGAATTTTAACAGTTTAACGTTTTTAAATAAAAAAAATGCTACTGTGTTGAATTTATCAATGCCTAAGGCTTTATAGAAACCTCTTTATTATTTTTTTAAAACTTTTTAAAATTAAAAAAAATTTAGTTGATTACAATGCCATTTCATTTTCAAGCACTTGCTTTTTATTTAAAATCAATTTTTTTATCTTTAGCCTTGAACGACCTTGTTTCAAGTGTTAGAAGAAGTGTTTTGCTTATTTGCTTTATTATCTCAATTTTATTATCTCATTGTAAGATTCCTATGATTTGTCAAATGCAAAAATTCATTAATTTCTTTCCAACAGATAAATAAAACAATTTCTATTTTTTTTCTCGTTGTTTATCAATATTTTGCTACCCAACCTTTAAACTTATTATTGTTATTATTATCGTTATTGAAGTAAAAAATACGTGGTGTTTTTTCTATTATCTTTTGTGTTCTTTATTTAATAAAATTAAAAAATTCTTTATGCATGTCAACGGAAATTGTTTTTTGAGGTTAGAAATCTTGTTCCAGATAAGTGCGAAACATGATTGTAATTTCTAACACATTTTTTAAATTAAATTTCTTTTTTTTAGTTTTGCTCAAGATATGTAAGGAATTTTATCAAATGTTTTAGACAATTCAATAACTCAGCAATGTTATGGAAAAATTTCACCTTGAAGAGGTCAAAAGATCTATTAACAGACGGCTCTTTTCTTTTGTGCTTTAATGCCAAACTTTATTATTGATTGTCTTTCTGCTAATAAAATTTTGCAATTACAAGGAAATTTATACATTAAATAGCAAAACTATAAAATTAGCACTAAATAAAACAAATCCCACAATTCCCAAAAAAGTTTTAAAAATTCCCAAAAATGGGATTAAAAACATACTGAAGCATATAGAAGAGGTTTTAATTTTTCAAATTTAGCTTGGGGATAAGATAAAATTGATTATTTGCAAATTTCAATTTCTTCATGTAAATCCCACAATTCCCAAAAAAGTTTAAAAAATTCCCAAAAATGGGATTAGAAACATGCTTAAGCATATAGAAGAGGTTTTGATTTTTTCATTTTAGCTTGAGGACAAGAGAAAATTGATTATTTCCCAAATTCAATTGATTCATGTAAATCCCACAATTCCCAAAAAAAGTTTTAAAAATTCCCAAAAATGGGTTTAGAAACATGCTGAAGCATATAGAAGAAGTTTTATTTTTCGATTGTAGTTTTGATATAAGAGACAATTGATTATTTGCCAAATTCAATTGATTCATGTAAATCCCATAATTCCCAAAAAAAGTTTTAAAATTTCCAAAAATGGGATTAGAAACATGCTGAAGCATATAGAAGAAGTTTTATTTTTCGATTGTAGTTTTGATATAAGAGACAATTGATTATTTGCAAATTTCACTTTATTCATGTAAATCCCACAATTCCCAAAAAAAAGTTTTAAAAATTTCCAAAAATGGGATTAGAAACATGCTGAAGCATATAGAAGAAGTTTTATTTTTCGATTGTAGTTTTGATATAAGAGACAATTGATTATTTGCAAAATTCAAATGAGTCATGTAAGTCCCACAATTCCCAAAAAAGTTTTAAAAATTCCCAAAAATGGGATTAGAAACATACTGAAGCATATAGAAGAAGTTTTATTGTTCGATTGTAGTTTTGATGTAAGAGACAATTGATTATTTGCAAAATTCAAATGATTCATGTAAATCCCATAATTCCCAAAAAAGTTTTAAAAATTCCCAAAAATGGTATTAGAAACAAACTGAAGCATATAGAAGAAATTTAAAATTTCGATTTTATTTTTGATGTAAGAGAAAATTGATTAATTGAAAAATTAAATTGATTCATGTAAATCCCACAATTCCCCAAAAAGTTTTAAAAATTCCCAAAAATGGTATTAGAAACACACTGAAGCATATAGCGATTTTAGCTTTGGAATAAGAAAGAATTGATTATTTGCAAAATTCAATTGATTCTATGGGAATCCCACAATTCCCAAAAATGGGATTAAAAACATACTGAAGCATATAGAAGAGGTTTTAGTTTTTTTATTTTAGCTTTGGGATCAGAGAAAATTGATTATTTGCAAAATTCAACTGAGTCATATAAATCTCACAATTCCCAAAAAAGTTCTAAAAATTCCCAAAAATGGGATTAGAAACATACTGAAGCATATAGAAGAAGTTTTATTGTTCTATTGTAGTTTTGATGTAAGAGACAATTGATTATTTGCAAAATTCAACTGAGTCATGCAAATCCCGTAATTCCCAAAAAAGTTTTAAAAATCCCAAAAATGGGATTAGAAACATACTGAAGCATATAGAAGAGGCTTTAATTGGGATAAGAGACAATTGATTATTTGTAAAAATCAGCTGATTCATGTAAATCTCACAATTCCCAAAAATATTTGAAAAATTCCCAAAAATTGGATTAGAAACATGCTTAAGCATATAGAAGAGGTTTTAATTTTTCGATTTTAGCTTTGTGATAAGAGAAAATTGATTATTTGCATCATTTAATTGATTCATGTAAAAGCCACAATTCCCAATTTTTTTTTTTAAATTCCCAAATTTGGTATTAGAAACATACTGATGTCTATATGCTTTTATTCTTTTGATTTTAGCTTGGACATAAGAGAAAATTAATTATTTGCTAAATTCCATTGATTCATAGGAAAACCCACAATTCCGATAAAGTTTTAAAAACTACAAAAAAATCGAATTTTGCTTATTTGCTGCATTGCACCAATGACAGCTAAACCAAAAAATTCAATTCCCAAAAAATATTAAAAATAGCCAAAAATGAGATTTTTCAGTTTATTTGCGGTAGTAAGCATATGAAAAGTTAAGGAAAAAATTTTGACAATTGAAAGCAACTCACCAAATCATATAAAATGGATTTTAATATTTCGATTTAAGGAATGCAGAAATGGACAAAATTATTTAATTAAAAATTGCAGTATTTCGGAAGGCTTTAGGTTGAAGCAGTAAGCATTAAATTTTTTTCTTTGTACTATTTAAATAAAAATATAGTAATTTGAGATGTAAAAATTATTACAAAAAAAACTATTAATAAAATTGCAAAATTCAATTCATTTGTTTAAATTTCATAATTCCCAAAAAAGTTGCAAAAACTTCCAAAAGCGGGATTTTGCTATTTTTCCTGTATAAAACCATGGAAAGCTGAAAAAAATTTTAAATTTTGAAAAAATTTAAAAAATAGTGCAATTCCCCAAAATGGCATTTTTAAGTTATTTTGCGGTATTAGGCTTTTGAAAAGTTAAGGAAAAATTATAATGATGGTTATTAGAAACACACCAAGCATTTAAAAAGGGTTTTAGTTTTTCATTTTAGCTTTGCGATTAGAAAAAATTATTGCATTAAAAATAACTGTGTTTCGGAAGGCTTGCCGGTTCAGGTAGTATCCCATTATAAAGCTTTTTTTTATAATATTTAAGGAAATAGAAATTATTACCATGAGAAATAAAAATTATTACAAAATTATCAAAATTCGATTGATTTGTGTAAATCCAACAATTCCCAAAGAAGTATTAAAAAAATCCCAAAAATGGGGTTTCTATTTCTTTTTAGAATATTACCATGAAAAGCTGAGGAAAAATTCCAAAAATAGGGTGATATCCAAAAAAAAAAAAAATTAAAAAAAATTAAAAAAAAATTAAAAAAAAAAATTAATTTGTGGAATTAAGCATATGAAAAGTTAAGGCAAAAGTATAATTTTTGACAATTAGAAACAGACTTGGACTTTAGTTTTACGATTATTTTATTTCATTAAAAATAGATGTATTCCGGTTCAAGTAGTAACGCAAATTTAATTTTTTTTGTAATATTTTATATGTATAAAAACACAATAATTTAAGAAATAAAAATTAGTAAAAACAAAGATTAAAAAATTTTCAAAATTTGTTTATTTATGTAAATCCCACAATTCCCAAAAAATTTAAAAAAATCCCAAAACTGGGATTTCGATTTGTTTGCAGTATTACCATGAAAAGAATTTAAAATTGTTGAAACATTAAAAAGCAATGAATATACTAATCCCGCAATTCCCAAAACATATAGAAATATCGATAAGCGGCAGCATGTAACGGCCATGGCTAACGCTAGAACAGCTATAGCCCCAAAAACGGCTTTATTACATAATTTATTGTATACAATTTTATTAAGGTTTATCTTCGATTAAACCATGTATAATTAAGTCATTTTCGCTAATAAGAAAATTTTAAAACAATCTGAATTAAAAATGTTTCATAACTTTAAAAAATCCAAAAAAAATTAACAACATGATAAAAGGTTCACAACTCAGGTAAATTAAATGGCAGTTAAACTAGGTATAACTTCACTTGGCAGATGACCAAATCATCTTCCAAAGAAGAAAACTAGAGTGATTTCATTAAGAAATTATTTAAAACCTTACAAGGCCCTTAGAAATTCCATAAAATGTATAGAAACCTATAAAAAATTATTTCCTTTTGACAATGGTGGGCTTATGTCCATGTTTTAACACAGTTTTTATTGTTGCTTGTATTATTTATACCTTTTTATGTTTTAAAAAATGTTAAAACTATTCTTTTTCGTTTCCTTATTTGCAAAAATATTTACAAAATGTTTACTATGAAATTAACATGTCGTTATCTGTCTGTCTTAAGGTATGTCTGTTGGACAGTGTGTAGGTATAAATTTTTTTATTAGTGTTGCAAAAAAAAAAAAAAATACATTTAATTAAGAAATCTTTGTGAATTGGGGAAAACAATTGTAAAAACGTGTCATTTTCATTTACAAAAGATACAAATGTTTAGTTACGCTTTGAGTTTAAATTGGAATTAGTGAAAAGATTTTAAGGAAATCAGGCAGCAGATTAAGTTCGATGGAAAATTTGTTAAGACATTCGTCTTAAAATTCTATTTAAATGTATTTTTTTCTTGTTTGGATCTTTTTGTCGGTTGTAAAATTTTTGTGAAAAATATGTCTGTTTATATTTTAAAAAATGTAGCCCTAAAGTTTCACTGCCGGTTTTATTTTTAAGTGCACAATTGATCGGCTTTAGCAATTATGTAATTTTATATATACAATTTTTTATAACTTTCTTTATAAATATTTTTTGTCTGTTGTTAAATGTTTTGTCTGAAAAATATGTGTGTTTATAAATTTTTACTTAATATTTTAAAAGTCAAGTCAATTTAAAGTCCTTTTGTTTTACTGCAATATCTTTCAATTGTTTATAATTTGGTTATAATTTTTTGTTCTGCTAATATTTTTAAAACCGACAAATTTGTCGGATATTTTTTGAATTACACAATTTGTCAGCATTCAAAATTATATTGATTATTATAACAAAAGTTTTATAATGTACATATAAAATTTTTTTTTAACTTTCTATCTAAATATTTTTTGTCGGTTGTAAAATTTATGTCTGAAGAATTTGTTTGATTTTAAAATTTTAATAAATATTAAAAAAATTTTTTTAGTCCTTTCGTTTTACTGCACATTGACTTTTTAATGTTATAAATTTTTTTTGCTTGATATTTTTTTAAACCGACAAATTTGTCGTATTTTTTTCAATTACACAATTTATCGGCACTCAAAATTATCTTAAGAATTATAACAAAAATTTTGTAAAATATACAATTTTTTGTGATTTTCTTTCTAAATATTTTTTGTCGGAAAAATTTGTCTGTTTATAAAATTTAACTTAATATTAAAAAAATCTCTTTTTGTCTTTTCGTTTTACTGCAATATTATTTATATTTTAAATGTTATCAATTTCTTTTGCCTAATATTTTAAAGACCGACAAATTTGTCGGATTTTTTTATATTATACAATTTATCGGCTTTAGAAAATATATTAATTATTATAACAAAAATTGTATAACACTTTTTTTGTATACAATTTTTTATAATTTTCTTTCTGAATATTTTTTGTCGGTTGTAAAATTTTTTATCTGAAAAAATGTGTCTGTTTTAAAAAAAATTTTTGTCTGCCTGATGTTTTTAATAGCGGCTTTAGAAATTATATTAATTATAAATACAAAAATTTTGTAATATATAAAATATTCTATTGGAAAAAATTTTGTCTGTTATAAATTTTGTCTGTTTACGAAATTTTATCTAAAAGGATCCTTTCCATGTTTTCGTTTTTCGTCAACATTATTTACTTTGTATATAATTTGGTTATAGCTTTTTGCGAGGCTGATATTTTTAAAACCGATTAATTTTTGGGATTTTTAACACATTTTCTGATTAAGCCCATATGGCTTTTATATAAAATATAAAAAGTTTGTATATTTTTACATTTTTTTAATTTATGAAAAGCAAGCTAGAGTTGTCGGTTTTTTGGCTTTCTTTTAAAAAAACAGCAAAATCATAAGTTGCTTTTATGTCTACCACTTTAATGTTTAAACAAATAATTGTCTGAAGCAAGCCATTTTTTCGTGCGGTTTATAAACAGACAACTTAATATAATATGGAAGATTTTTGACAACAGCAAATAGCCTATTTTCTTTTGATATTTTAATGTCGGATGGTTTATTGTCAGACAAATAATCTTTTTAATTTCTTGTAATAAAATCTTTATCGTTTTTATAAAAATATCTTTAATTTATAAAAATTTCTTTTCCTGATTGCAAATGTATGAAGCATGCCTAATATGACGTTGTGGTATTTAATCGATAAGTTATATATTTGGCTGAACACTTATTCTATTTGTAGTTATTTATATGGAAAGTTTAAAAAGTTCTTTTACATTAATCATCTGTATATGTTTTAGTCTAATGGCGAATAAAATTTATATAATTATATATTTTGTCGGAATTAAATGTCTGAAGCTGTACAAATTTGTTGGTAGGCCTATAAACAGACAATATTTTTTAAAGTCTGGTGATTTTATTATGCGTTTTTGTTTCAAATTTATATAATTTGATATTTTGTCTGAATTTAATGTCTGAAGCTGTAAAAATTTGTCGGTATGCCTTTAAACAGACAAATGTTTTTTTAAAGTCTGGTGATTTTGTTATGTGCCTTTTTTCAAATCTATTTAATTTTATATTTTGTCGGAATTTAATGTCTGAAGCTGTACAAATTTGTTGGTAACCCTTTAAACAGACAAATTTTTTTAAAATCATGTGATTATGTTATGTGCCTTTTTTTAATCTGTTTAATTTTATGGTTTGTCGGAATTTAATGTCTACAGCTTTACATATTTATATAAATATAAACAGACAAATCTTTTTTTCAATTCTGGTGTTTTTGTTATGTGCTTTTGTTTCAAATTTATATAACTTTATATTTTGTCTGAAGCTGTCGGTAGGCCTATAAACGGACAACATTTTTTAAAGTCAGGTGATTTGGTTATGTGTCTTTGTTTGAAATTTATATAATTATACATTTTGTCGGTATTAAATGTCTGAAGCTGTACAAATTTATTGGTAGGCCTATAAACAGACAACATTTTTTAAAGTCTGGTGATTTTATTATGAGCTTTTGTTTCAAATTTATATAATTTTATATTTTGTCTGCATTTAATGTCTGAAGTTGTACAAATTTTTCGGTAGGCCTATAAACAGGCAAAATTTTATCTAAGTCTGGTGATTTTGTTATGCACCTTGGTTTCGAATTTATATAATTTTATATTTTTTCTGAAGTTGTACAAATTTGTCGGTAGGCCTATAAACAGCCAACATTTTTTTAAGTCTAGTGATTTTATTATGTGGCTTTGTTTGAAATTTATATAATTACATATTTTGTCTGAATTTAATGTCTGAAGTTGTACAAATTTGTCGGTAGGCCTATAAACAGCCAAATTTTATATTTTGTCTGAATTTAATGCCTGCAGGTTTACAAAATTGTCGGATGACCTAAAAACAGGCATTTCTTTTGGTGTTGTGGATACGTTATGTCTAAAAATATTTAATTTTACTTTCTGTCTGAATTGAAGGTTTATGGCTGTACAAGATTGTTGGAGGGCCTAAAAAACAATTCTTTTATTGATGTAGGGTATGTTTCTAGTGTCCACTCATTTTGAATTTGTTGTGGCATTTAATTGTTTTTAACTGAGCGATTAAACATTTTCTTAACGTTTATGTTGGTGATTTTTTTTCTTGGCTTTTATAGCAAATTTAAAGCATTTATATTCTTTTTTTTTGTGCTTAAGTGCTTCCTTCATGTTTTAATTTGTGCTTTTTTATTGTAGATATTGGCTGTTGGAAATATGTAGAGGTTGTAGTTATTGTTGTCATTGTAAGTCATTTAACATTTTGATTTTTTTTTTTTTGTTAAATTCATTTCATCTCATTGTTAATTGTTTTTATTTTTATTTTCATTTCTGTTTAAAGTTGTTAACATCCTACTTAAATGGCTTAATTAAATGTTTTAAATAAAAATAAAACAAAAAACATGTTAAATGAAACAAAACTAAATAAATTTGAATAGTTTGAAATAACGGCTGCTCTTACAGTTTTAGATCTTGAAATAAGATGTTTAATGCACAACACAAGACAAAAAAAAAAAAAATGCAAGACGTGCGCCAAGCATGTCACGCCCACTGGGTTTTCTAAGGGTTTTGTGTCGGCTTGGTTTTGTTTTTATTTTTATCGGTGTATTTAAATTTTATGGAAATAAAATTATAATTTTTATTTAAAAAATCCCATTTGTTTTTACGATTTTATGGTCATTACAACGCCTTCTTAATGATAAAGGTGACCATACATAATAGACCATTAAAATTAATAGGAGCTAAAGCGAATTTATTAAAAAACTTATACATACATGGCTTGTGGTGATGGTTAATAAAAGATAAAATGTATGATAACGATGCATAATTCTGCAGACAGATTCAAGGTTATGACCCAAACACCGAAAGCAGCTAATGAATAAAATTACAAAAATATCTATAAGTGTAATTTTTGCCACTTCTTATGGGATTTATAGATAAGAGAGACTTTTGAAACGTACATATATCATTACTAGATTTTAAATAACATAATAAACTAAAAATATAAATTTCAAAACTATTCATTCAATTCAGAAAAAAATAAATATTTAAAAAAAAATTAAAAAGTATTGGGTGAGAGTGAGACAGAAATGTGCATACTTTTAGAAATGCCGAACCGTCTCATGCAATTTTTGATATTAATTGAAAAAACAGTTTCTGAAAAAACAAAAAAAAAAAAAAAAAAAAAAAATACAACTTCCATCCCAGGCTGGGATATCAGTTCAAGCTGAGTGCCAGTTTTTCAACTGAAGATTGGGAGTCGTCAAGGATGGAAATGTTCATATATTTTTGTTATAAAATAATTCATATTTCATTAAAGATAAATTAATAAATATCCAATTTTTTATATATCATCTGAGCACCCTGATCTAGCGACAAATACATATATCGATTACGTGAGATCATTGTTGAGAAAAAAGATCAGCAACTACTGATATCCAGAAATCTCTTAAGTTAACGTTAATGATTGTGAGGGACTCTTCTTCGTTATTTACCCATTCGTTATTCGGATACTAGAGGGACACAGTAACAAGTAAATATCAAGGTCAACTACTACTGCTATAAGATAGATCACAACCTAAACTAACTGACGATCGAACTTAAGCAGAAAAGGAACCCAAAAAGTAGTGATCA
This sequence comes from Phasia obesa, assembly GCA_949628195.1. Classification (NCBI taxonomy): domain Eukaryota; kingdom Metazoa; phylum Arthropoda; class Insecta; order Diptera; family Tachinidae; genus Phasia; species Phasia obesa. The sequence goes on from OX451217.1 coordinate 135,494,864, forward strand.
TTACCCCTTATTCCTTTTTAATAATTTTTATTTTTGTAATGAAAACTTAATTCCTGTCTTTTTGATATCCACGAAATTTTCTTTATTCCTAGCAATTGTTTAAAAAACGAAAAAATTCCTAAAAATCCATGAGTGTGTGTGAAACCACAGTATTACTTAAATTCAGCTTGATGTATGATTTTATAACGTATTTTTATGTTTTTAATGTTTTGTTTCCCTTTTACTCGTTTTATTTAAACATTATGTATTGTTAGTGTCGTTGTTGTTGTTGTAATTTTTCTATAAATGTCTCTTAAAACCCATAACGATCAACAAATAAATAAAACAACATTGTTGTTTATCTAGACTTATTTTTTGCTTCTAAAACTCCAAGTACAAAAAAAAGGAGCAAAAGAAGAAGCAAAAAAAAAGAAAAGAAAAATTGCACATTTCAAAGTATTGTAAACAAAAGGGCACATGTCGCTATGAAGGCTGTTTGGTTGTTGTTATTGTTGTTGCTGCTGCTGCCACTGCCACTGCTGCTGTAGCAGGAGGGGCTGTTTGTTGGCTTGACTGCCAAAGTGCTATCAATTTAATAGCATCTGTCCAGCAGATCCCTGGCGTACTAAACAGAAACACACAAGCAACAGCAACAACAACAAGACGTAAATAATATTGAACATATTATAAAAACAAGAGACAATCTATGCGAGCTACACAAAGGCCACGTAAAGTTGAATGTTGGTTGGAATGGCTGGCTGGCTGCCTGGCTGCTTAAGAACATGCTCTAAAACATTGTAATACATTTTTTTGGTCTTAAGAATGCAACAAGTAAAAGAATCAGGCAGCAGCCACAGACACATCCACGACAATAACAGCTACAACATGAAACGTTCAGGGATCAACATTAACAGCAGCTGAAGCAGCAGCAGTAGTTATTTTTAGTTTCAACATCAAGCTGAGTATTTTTTACGTTTAAATAAAAATAAAATTGAATATCAAAAGGTACATATATAAAACTGCACTTTTTACAAGAGTCCATGAAATGAAGCAAAACAAAACAAAAAAAAAATAATGAAAAATAAGAAAAACTGATAAGCTTTGGCCAAGGGAATGTAAAGGCCACATAGCTTCCTTAAAGCAAGCAGGAACAAATACACAAAAAATAAGAACAAGAAACCTTGATAAAAGCTTAACTAGCTAAACGAAACGAATTTGAAATACTGTACAGAAGTAAAAACATAAATAATTAACAAAAATTATTAAGTAAAAAAATTATAAAAAATTTATTTATTTTCACCACGGTATTTTTTTCACCGCAAATTTTATTTTTTCCAAAAAAAAATATCCAATTTTTTGCTACATTTATTATTCTAAATAAATTGATTAAAAATTTTTTTTTCACCATCCTAACCAGGGTTACAAAAGCTTGTGGGAAAACTTAAGAAAAGTATCGGCGTTTTCTTATATAAAAAAAATTGTACTAAAATAATAATAAAATATAAGTATTTAGTACAAAAAAAAATTTAAGGTGAAAAAATTCTTTTTCACCACAAAAAATTATTTTTCACCACAAAAAATTATTTTTCCAAAAAAACGGCATTAGCTTCTATTGCGGAAAAATTATCAATTTTTTTAATAATAAATTAATAAATATTTAATAATACATTTAATACACGGTATTTTTTTTCACCTCAATTTTTTTTATCCAAAAAAAAAATTTCCATTTTTTGCTATATTTATTTATGATTATAAATAAATTATTATAAATAAATTGATTAAATTTTTTTTCACCATCCTAACCAGGGTTACAAAAGTTTGTGGTGAAACTCAAGAAAAGTATCGGCGTTTTCTGGTATAAAAACAAATTGTAGTAAAATAATTATAAAATTATAAATTATAAGTATTTGGTACAAAAAAAAAATCTAAGGTGAAAATGTTCGTGGTGAAAAACAAAAAATTATTTTTCACCACAAAATTTATTTTTCCAAAAAAACGCCATTAGCTTCTCTTGCGGAAATTTTTCCAATTTTCTTTTAATAATAAATTAATAAATATTTAATAATACATTTTAATAAACAATAAATACATATTTGGTAAAAACAAACTTAAGATAAAAAAGTTCGTGGTGAAAAAAAAACAAAATTACAAATAAAATAATCTTAATTAATTTATTTATAATAATTATATACCAAAAAAAAAGAAAAAAAAAACTAAACTGCATTTTTTGGTAAAATAAATTTTATGGTGAATAAAAAATCGTGGTGAAAATAAATATTTTTGAATATTTAACATTTAAATGTTATTAGTCGTTCTATTTGTTATCATGTAAATAAATTTGGAGTTAGTGTTAAGTCCTTCAAATTTCTCTAACCTTTAATAGAGTTGAAAGAATCTTTTTTTTTATTTTTTACAAATTAGGTGAATTTGCAAAAAAAAAATATTCTTTCAACCACATTGAGTGGTTAGAGAAAATACACGAACTTAAGCCTACTTAGCAATTCATTTGTATGTTAAAAAAATAAATTAACTAATAAATTTAAATATTCATTAATAAAAAAAAAATATTTATTTTCACCACGATTTTTTTTTCACCACAAACTTTTTTTTGGACAAAAAACCCACTAGTTTCTTTTAATTAAGTTTTCAACATTTTTCTCTATATACATATATAATTTTTTTAAAATTATTTTTTTTCACCACGACTTTTTTCACCTTAAATTTTTTTTCCAAAATATTTTCTTTTTCACCATGATTTTTTTTTGTAAAAATAATTTTTAATAGAATAAGTTTTAAAACCCTTAAGTTGTGAAAACTTTGTCGGTAGTAACAAACAGGGTTTTTTTTAAATTTGTAATGATACAATTAGTGGTGAAAATAAAAACAATTTTCGTAAAATTATTTTTAAAAGAACAAAAGTTGATAAAGCTTTTTAATCGTTTTTCTTACGATTATGCTTCAAGCCTCCAGCACAAAATTTTTTTTGAAACTGTAAGCAAAAAAAAAAAAAAAATTAACAAACCCCTACTTAAACCATATATGCCACCCCCATTTGCTGTAGTTCCACCAATACCAAACAAAAGGTTCGCGTTTAATGTTGCGTTTTTTTAACCAAGATCATTTTTTTCTTTTAAATTTTTGTATTATTTAGCCTTTAGACGCCGTAATGACGGCATTGCCGTGTTTAAACATTCGAGTGTTTTTGTTGCATTCGTAAATCGTGTTTGTTGTTGTTAAGGTCCTTTTCTTTTCAGCGTTTATACTAAATAGAAGAATATTGTTTTGTTTTTTTTTTAGCTATTTTCCTAGTGTTTTGCTTTCCTTAAAAGGAACCTTAGAATAGACAAAAAAGTTAATAATAAAATAAAGAAAATCTAAATCTTGTGCCAAGATCGTAACACGCATGCAACTCATTTATTTTGTTTGCTCTAATACGAGCATGAAAACACTGTAAGAAATTAAAGGTAGATGATGGCCGACAGTTGGCTAGCAGGCAACAGGCAATGGCTCATCATAACTGAGTTTACCAGGGCTTAGGATGAGTGGAAATCTATTCTTTATTACAAATTTATGAATTCTAATTTATGAATTTTATAAACAAAAGATCCTTGAGGATCCAATAGGGATGTACAAGACAGCATTGCAAGAGGTGGAGAGGTTAGGCTATTAGGAAAATCCGATTATTATTAGACAATAATACCTCAAAATAGGTTGAAAGGTTAATTTTTAAAGGCACTTTTAAATGCCCAACCCTGGGTAGTATTTTTCTATATTTTATTTATGATATTTTCTTTCACCAAACCTGCAATAGAGAGTGGAATTGGAATTATCAACCAGTTTTGATTAAATAAAAATAATTTTGTCTTTAGACTTAAAGGCACCCGTCTTTAATAAAAATTTTCAATAAGGAATATTAGAAAAAAGTTGTTATAAAGAGAAACCTTTACACCCACAGTGATAATTCGATAGAATTCTTAAATTCCTAAACACTTCCGTAATTATTTTTAATAAAAGAAATTAATTTTAAATTTTCGTAATTTCAGTTTTGAATAACAAAAGTATTAAAATATTTTTTTTTTCAAATATTTTTAATAAAAAAAAAATTCTTTATTTAGAAATTCCTTTTTTTTCAAATAAAAAATATTTTAATTGAATAAAAGAATTAAAATTATTAACAAAAGATTAATTTAAGGTTTTCCTAATTTTAGTTTTGAATGAGAAATATATTTAAATAATTTTTTTTATTTCTTTTTTATTTGGAATTCTTTTTTTCATTTTATTTTTTCAAATAAAAAAAATTAATTAAAAAAAAAAAAATATTTTGATTGCATAAAAGAATGAAAATTTATTTTGGAAAATAAATGAATTTAAAGTTTTCATAATTGCAGTTTTAAATAACAAAAATATTTAAATAATTTTTTTTTTGAAATTTCTAATAAAAAATTCTTTTTTATTTAGATTTGTTTCAAATATTAAATTTTTTTTTTTTTTTTAATTTACTAAATGAAACAAATTAGTTAAAGTTTTCCTAATTTCAGTTTTGAATAACAAAAATATTGAAATATTTTTTTTTTGTAATTTTTATTGTAAAATTCTTTTTTTTTGTATTTTTTTTTTCAAATATTAAAATTTATTTTTTTTCAAAGAAAAAAAATTAATTAAATAATAGATAAAAAATATTATTTATTGAAAACAAATGATTATATTAATATTTTTGTTTTTATATGAAAAAAAATTTTATTGAAATATATGTTATTCTTGGCTACCTTTTCCTTAAAAAATTTTATTTAAGATATATTTGGAATTTTATTTTTTCAAATATTAAAATTAAAATCAAATATCCAAATAAAAAATATTATAATTGAATAATAGAATTAACATTAATTTTAGCAAAATAAAAAATTATGTAAGGTTTTACTAATTTCAGTTTTGAATAACAAAAAATATTTAAAGAATTTTTTTTAATTCGTATTAAAAAATTTTCATATATGTTGATTTTTTTTTAATTTTTATAAAAATTTTTTTTTAAATTTGGAAATTTTTATCAATTACTAAAATTATTTTTTTTAATAAATAATTATTAATTATAAATAAATTTAAAAAAAATATATATTTTATATTATAAAATTTTTTTATATGAAAAAAAAAATTATTTATTGAAAAAAATTTTTTAAAAAAAATTTTTATAAAAAATTTTTTTTTATTTTTGAAATTTTTTTTATAAACAAATATTTTATCAAAAAAAAAATTACTAAGTTTTTTTATTGAACTATTTTTTATTGGAAATTTTTTATTGGATAATATTTTGTTTAATTCTTGACCACTTTTTTCTTAATTTTAAAATTAAATTTAAAATATGTATATTTGGAATTATTTTTTTTATATATTATATTTTTTTTAAATCAAAAAATATTTTAATTGAATAAAAGAATTAAAATTAAATGTAACAAAAAAAAAACAATAATTTAAAGTTTTCGTAATTTAAGTTTTGAATAACAAAAATGTTTAAATGATTATTTCTAAATTTTTGTTAAAAAATTCTTTTATTTTTTTTTAATATTAAAATTTATAATTTTTTATTAAAATTTATATTTGTATTTTATTAATACATAAAAAAAATTAATTGAATAATAGAAAAAAAATTATTATTGTTTATTGAAAATAATACTTTTTTAAACAAACAAGTATATTTTTTTATTATTATTAACGATTTTTTTATATGAAAAAAAATTATTGAAATTTTTTTTTATTTCAAAATAAATTTTTTTTTATTTCAAAATAAAAAAAATTATGGTAATATTTTAAAATTTTCTTATATCTTTTCAATCAAACAAATTTTTAATTTAAATATATTTTTTTTAAATAAAAAATATTGTTACAAATAAAAAACCAAAATTGTTTTCAAATAAAAAAAAATATTTTTTACAAAACAAAAAAAAAAAGAAATAAGTTTAAAAACAATTCTTGATATTAAATACAGAAATTACGAAAACCTAAAATTCAAATTAATTGTTAAGAAACGAAAAAAAAAAATCAAAACTAAAATTAAGGATAGAGTTTTCGAAAAGTTTTAATTGAATTGCCAACATCTGTATATGGGATTGATATTCTCACATTTGTTCATATCTCGTATTAAACCACCTCCTCATTGGAGGAACCCTATATATGAACATAAGTATATATTTCTGAAGCATATTATTCATCTAAAATTCTTAACCAAATTTTTCTCTATGTGTTTTTTATTTGAAAAACAAATGCTAAAATGTCGAAAATCTTGCACTTCACTTAAAAAGGGCGTAGTTTTTTTTGTTGTTGTGCACCCCTCCTCAACCTTCTAACCAACTTCATGCTTATTTGCTAGAAAAATATGGCAAGAATTTGTTTTTCACAGTTTTTTGTTGTGTGATTAAATTTTTTTATTTTATTTTTATTTTTATTTTTAAATTTTATTTTCTTTTCTTTTGTTTTGTTCACTTATTTATGCGATAAAAGTGAACGTAATAAATTTTTCACAATATTGACGGTTTGGCACACGCAATGTGGGCAGATAAGCCAGCGCGATGAGTGTAAGAAAGAGGGAGAGGGAATGATATTGTGATGTGTGTTTGCAAGGAAGTAAGTGACTGACTGAATGACTGGATATTGGTTTTGCTTGTGTTTAGAACTCCAGATCAAAGGAGATTTGAAATTTACACAAAACGAAGAAATAAAAATATATGAAGGAAAAATAAAGAAAATATTTATTTAGACGAAAGGAAGTTTACTTTAGCAACCGATTGGTGTGATAAAATTGTTTAAGAGAACTGTAGCTAAAAGAAAATATTTAAATTTCAACATACAACTTACCGGGTATGAATGTAAATTTTAAGCATTTTGTTGAAAAGCATTTAAAATAATTACCTGCAAAGAAAAAGAATGGAAAATTAATAAAGATAAGAAGTGGATTGAACTTTTTATTAATTTAGAATTATAAATATAAAATACCATTTAGTTTCATAGAAATTATTCAATTAAATTTTTATTATTTGAAGGAATTAACAACATTTGTATAAAGGTACTGAAAAGAAAATGGGTAAGAAGGACCCCCTATACTACCAAAGCCCTTCTGTCCTATAAGTTTTAACACCTTCATGCTTAAAATGATGGGTTTACTTATACATAACATAATGTCTAATCTACCAATTTGTGCAAGAAGTTTCAGAGATAAAAATTTTCTTACCAATTAAAATTTTTAATTAGTTTTACATTCAAGTTCAATTAATTTTTTAATTGATTCAGTTAAAAATTTGCTTAAAATAGAACAAAGATATTGCTTTTTTAAATAAATAATTGAATCAATTAATTAAATAAATAATTGAATCAATTAATTATGTATTTTAATTTTACTGTGAAACTAATTAAAACCTTTAATTGGTGCAATTATTTTTTCTGGGCTTGACATCCACTTAAGATTAACAAGGTTCTGACAGTTTTTTTTTATGCATTTCCGACATCCTGCTGTGATATTAAAACTATCAGAACTTGCACAGTTAACCCTCTTATTAGTCTTCATAGTCTAGCGATACAGCGACTGAATTGAAACAGTAGGCGTGGTGCCTCCCATACAAAGTGAAAAATCATGTTTGATTTCTTGGAGAACTGTAACAGAGTATTCAAATTTTACAAAAAAAAACCCCTCATTAATGAGCATAATCGGGCAAAAAAGTGGCTGGATTGGAATAGTGGGCGTGGTACCTACCATACAAGGAAAAAAATTACTATCCTGTTGCTATATTAGGCAAACTCTTGAAATTTTGCACAAGTAACCCTAATGCTAGTATTTATAATATGGCTTAATACAGATTGGATTGGAACAGTGGGCGTGGTACCTCCCATACAAAGTAAAAAGTTATTTTTGTTTTCTTTGGGAACTGTAACACGTAGAGAATTTAAATTTTGCAAAAATAACCCACTAATTAATGAGCACAATCGGGCAAAGAACTGGCTGGATCGGAATAGTGGGCGTGGTACCTTACATACAAAGTGAACGATCTTTATCGTGTGAATGAGAAAATGTAACACGTAGAGTATTGAAATTTGGCAAGAATAACTAACCCTCTCATTAATATGTATAATCTGAAAAAAAACTGGCTGGAATGGAATAGTGGGCGTGGTACCGCCAATACAAAGTGTAAAATCATAACCGTGTACTTAGAGAACCATAATAGGTAGACTCTTGAAATTTTACACAGGTAATTTTCATATTCGTTTTCATAGTCTAGTGAAACACAGACTTAATTGGAAAAGTGGGCATGGTACTTCCATTGAAAGTGAAAAATTATTTGTGTATGTCGGGAGAACTGGAAAACGTACAGTATTCAAAGTCTGCAAAGTTAATCCCCTTATTAATATGCACAATCAGGCAAAAAACTGGCTCGATTTTAACAATGGGCGTGTTACCTCCCAAACAAAGTGCAAAGTTATTAACGTGTAACTAGAGAAGTGTAATAGGTAAACTTTTGAAATTACCCTCTATATTAATATCAATAGTCTAGCTAAACCCAGACTGGATTGGAACAGTGGACATGGTACCTCCCCTACATAGTGAATAATAATTATCGTGTACTTAGAGCACCATAACAAGTATAGTCTGAAAAATTGAACAGGTTACCCTATTATTTGTGCGTAAAATATATCAAACAAGATACTGATTTGGGCGTGGTATCTCCCATACAATTGAAAAATAAATTATCATGTACTCACTATAACAGGTAAAGTCTTGAAATTTTCATGTGAAAATTTTAGAAAAACAGGCTGATTAGGGGACGGGGACTTCTTACCTCGCTTGGTGGTTAGAATGAAGGGCTGGCTACCCCCATATATAGTAATTATTCCAATTCTGAGAACTGCAATAGTGACACTGAGAATAACATACTTGTACACACAAATTTTTATTTTTTGGACGATGGGGGTAGCGAATCGCTCTCTAGTCATAGTGTATTCTTATTGAGAAATATTTTTATGCCGGAACAGACATACTCTTAAGCCCAGCCCCCATATTTAAATGTTAAAAGAAAAATACCCTTGTAAATATTATTGTTGCAAATGAAAATTGTATTTTTAAAATATATTTTAGTTTTTGATATTTATAGTTTTTATTTTAATTATCTGTATATAATCCAGGTAACAAAATTTACTTAACATTTTTGAGAAATTTCAAATGTTGGTCTGTCATAAATGTTTTTAACGTATTTATTTTTTTCAAATAATAATAATTGCTGCATGTTCAACTAAAATCGTTGTAAAGAAACATAAAAAAGCTTTAAAAACAAACTTAAACAAAAAAAAAAAAAAATTAATGCTTTTTTGGTGGGAGCATAACTAGATAAAACCTAATGAAGTTTAACAACAAAACAAGGGAAATGATGGTAAAACTTATTTAAAAAAAGTAAACTATTTTGCTACTTATAACTACAACACAAATGTTAATAATTAATTATCATCTTTATGGGGAGAATTGTGTAAAAGGTTTGTTAAAAAAAAGACATACGAACTAAAGCTGAAACTAAAATTCATTAAAAGAAGACCCACTAGAAAACGAATATAAAAATAAAAAAAAATCCATGCATTTAAATTGTTAATAAATTGGTTCAAAGCCCGCATTTTGCACAGCAGGAATATAATAAACTTAATGATAATAATAAATAAACATACTAAAAAAAACAATAATAATGTTTAAATACCTACCAGCAAATTGATTTTTTCCTCGTTCACTGTTAAATTAAATTTTAAACCTTAAAATAAGATTATGTAATGCTCACATTATTATTAAATAAAAAAATAATAATTTAAGTGGCATACAAACAAAATTAACATTTAAAGCAATTAAATATTGATGGCATTTTTTTAAGAGAAAACGAAGCAAGAAAAAGAGAAAGAAAGTGTATATATGAGAAAAAAATCAATAAAAAAAACCTTCAATATGATGGTCAATAAAAGGTTTAAAATTTAAAAAAAAACAATATATATTTTTTCTTAAATCTTCATTCCTTTAGACTTAACGAGCGCAATTCATAAAAATTTAAGACACCATATTTCTAGCCTACCGTTCAAAGCAGCAACGAAATTATACCATGTGCATGATTTCTCGTTAGATGATGAAGTTTAAGCGATTTCAACCTATCATTCTTGGCAGCAATTTCAGTGGAAGAATACACAATTTGTTGGGAATCGAACCCACAACCCCCAGACTAATAGACTAGCACACTACCAACTAGCCTACCGCTGCACCCCTAAAAAAAGGCATAATTGTACCAAAATTTATGGAAAACCTCATATGGTCGGTAAAATGAAATAAATGGCCGTAATTACACAGTTAAAAACAAAATTGAGGGCAAATTTGTTAAAGAGCAATCGGTAAAACAAAATAAATGGCCGTAAGTACACAGTTAAAAACAAAAAAACAAAATAGAGGGTTAAAAAAAGCAAACAATTAGAAACAAACTTGAGGGTTAAAAAAAAGCAAAATTGAGGGAAAATTTGTTAAAGAGCAATCGGTAAAACGGATAAATGGCCGTAAGTACACAGTTAAAACAAAATTGAGGGTAAATTTGTTAAAGATTAATCGGTAAAACGGATAAATGGCCGTAAGTACACAATTATAAACAAAATTGAGGGTTACAAAAAGCAAAATTGAGGGCAAATTTTTTAAAGATCAATCGGTAAAACGGATAAATGGCCGTAAGTACACAGTTAAAAACAAAATGGAGGGTTAAAAAAAGCAAAATTGAGGGTAAATTTGTTAAAGGTTAATCGGTAAAACGGATAAATGACCGTAAGTACACAATTAAAAACAAAATTGAGGGTTAAAAAAAAGCAAAATTGAGGGCAAATTTGTTAAAGATCAATTGGTAAAACGGATAAATGGCCGTAATTACACAATTAAAAACAAAATTGAGGGTTAAAAAGCAAAATTAAGGGCAAATTTGTTAAAGATCAATCGGTACAACGGATAAATGTGTACGTAAGTACACAGTTAAAAACAAAATTGAGATTTAAAAAATGCAAAATTGAGGGTAAATTTGTTAAAGATTAATCGGTAAAACGGATAAATGTGTACGTAAGTACACAGTTAAAAACAAAATTGAGGGTTAAAAAGCAAAATTAAGTGCAATTTTGTTAAAGATCAATCGGTACAACGGATAAATGTGTACGTAAGTACACAGTTAAAAACAAAATTGAGGGTTAAAAAAAGCAAAAGTGAAGGCAAATTTGTTAAAGAGCAATCGGTAAAACGAAATAAATGGCCTTAAGTACACAGTTCAAAACATAAAGAGCTTATATGCGAAGGCTTCTACTCCTTGTAGTGAACCACCCAGAGTGTTTCTTGGAAATCGAACCAACCAACTAGACTACCGGAGCATCCATAAAAAGGGAATAATTGTACCAAAATTTATGGTCGGTAAAACGAAATAAATGGCCGTAAGTACACAGTTAAAAACAAAATTGAGGGTTAAAAAAAAGCAAAATTGACGGCAAATTTGTTAAAGAGCAATTAAAATAAAAATCTTGGGAGCAAAACATCTTAGACCGTTTGGCGCGCTTGTTTATGCTTTTTCCCATGTCAGATTTATCTGTATTAGTTCTTGGAGTCTTGTGCAACGCCATTAATATTTCTTGGTCGACTACGGTTTCTTGGTCTTTGAGATTTTCACTCCATCGTCATTCTTGTAATATTATGAGGTCAAAAAAACAAAATTGAAGTCAAATTTGTTAGAGAAATTAAAATAAAAATCATTTTTTGAGTTATTACTCGTGGGAGCAAAACATCTGCATTTTATACCATCTGCTACTATTGTTTATGCTATTTCCCTTATTAGATTTATTAGCTCTTGGAGTTTTGTCTAACGCCATTGGCGTTTCTTGGTTTTTCAAGGTTTCTTAAACCTTGAGATTTCCACTCCAACACCATTCTTGTAATACTATCAAGATTTTTGCCTGATAATACGATCGTTCCACATCCATCTTTCTTTATCTGCTTCAATATGGATTCCTTATTAGTCATGTTTCTGTGGTGCTTATGGTGTTAGGCCAGCATATTTTTCATTTGATTCTAAGGCACTTGTTGCGACTCTAGAATAACAGAGTTGACATAACACATGCTTTGTATATTTTGAGATTGATTACTCCAGATATTTATGAGGCTTCTCTATATTGCCGCCGAATTCTATATATATTTTGAATTTTTTTTTTTTTTTTTTGTTTGTGACACACCTTCAGCAGAATGTTATTATTGTTGTTTTACGCTGTTAAATTCTAGGCCTCTGCATGTTTCCAGTTAAAGTTAATGTTGTTGTGTAAATATGAGAAAAATAAATAAGAAAAATGTCATATTAACAGCTTAGCAAAGTTTTAAACACATGTTAGAGTAAGGATAAGGCAAATGATAAAAGCTGCTGCTTTTTTTGCAATAATTGTTGTTTTCTAGATGATGATGCTGTTAATTTATTTATCTGTGCAAATAAATATTTTTTTATTCGACACAAGAGATCTCCTAGGGGTCTTTGATAGCGTTTTTCTATTTTCTCTTCTTATATTATTTTCTTATGCATTTCCTTTTATGTTTTGCTGACTGTGCAATCTGCAACATTGTATACAATAATGGTTGTAACAAGCATAAGTAATTGCTGATTAGGATTAACTATTGAAAAAAAAAAAAAAATAGTTAAATCAATTGCGCAGAATTAAGTTTAGAGTACAAATCAATAAAGTTTTTAGGATGAAAGCACTACAATGAAGACCAAGAAAAACATAATTTGTCATAGGAGAAACTTGATATTATGGTGGAAGAGTGATAGAAAAGTGTTTTAGGCTAAAAAAAGCTGTGCTAAATTTCATAAAATTTTGCTGGGTTGCTGCATTCGTTGGTTCACCTGCTGGAAGGTTGGGTGCTTGAAAAAATGGTTCTCATTGTACTTGACAACCAGTCTGTTATAAAACGCATGAGTGAAGTGAACGTATACTCCAAACTAGTACTGGAATGTTTTTTAAAACTTTTTTTTTAGTTTTGCTCCAGTTAATTAGGTGACATTGATGTGGGTTAAAGGACTGGGAATGGAGCAACTGGGAATGAAGCAACAGACCAACTAGCGAAATAAGGATCTGTTGTAAATTTCTTATGTGGACCAGAAGACAGAGTGGCAATGGGAAATGGCCTAATGCGAGCGAAGGTCATACAACGGATGCTCTCCGTAAACCTGAAAAGGTGGTGGGAGCCTACAACATGTTGACAGGCTCGAATAGTGCTCAAAGAGCCTCTTGGCAGGAAGGCCACTAAGATGCTTAGATATAATAGAACTACCTTAAGCTGTATAACTACGTTCGTGACAGGTCATGAACACTTCAAGTATCATCTATCTAAGATCAAAATCCAAAAAGATGATATTTGCACACTGTGCCTGGAAGAGGTTTACATTGTGTGTGAATGTGAAGCACTTACTAGCATAAGACTGCTTAGGACCACAGGCAGAAACTTATTAAATATAAATGCCAGGGCGATCTAAGATGATAGCAAATGCTACTAGAGAGTCTCTGTGTTCAGAAAGTCTGAAATCACTAGGGATTAGAATAAAAGCTGGTGGGGTGGCACTTGACTCAATGCAATTAAAATTGCCATAAATTACAAATCGATTGACTATAATAATTTAGTATGGAAGAAGGTCCACAAGGGAACCATTAAGGAAACGGTCTACTTCTATAACCTTCGTACATTAATAACAACACTGTAGCGGGTCCGAAAATGCTTGTAAATAAATATTTTTTAAGCACAACACTACCTCAATCAGTACTAGTTCGTGACAAAAACCAATTTCATCCAATATTATATTATTACTTTGGGTGCCTTGGTGGGCTAGTAGGTAGTATGCTAGTCTATCAGTCCAGGGTTGTGGGTTTGATTCCCATTAAAGACTCTGGTTTTATTTTAACTACAAGTTGACAGTAAGAGCAAGAAGGAGCTTGGATATAATGTGGGTGCCTACCAATAATTAAATGCGTTAGTAACAGGTCACGAACTGTCAAGTATTATGTGGCCCAGTTAAAAATCGAGGTAAGATGATACTTGCAGACTATGCCTGGAAAATAAATAAATAAATAAAAATGCGGGCAGACACATATTAAATGGAAATGCTGTGAGTATCTTAGCCTTAAGCAAATGTAAAGCCTTAAGAAAATGTAAACTCTGTGATGAGAAAGAATGTCGACATGTATAAGTCGCCAGTATGAAATCACTACCGTCGAGATTAAGAGGCTAGTGACTGCACGAAACTCAATGAAAGTAAGATATTTGTAAAAATATTCAGTCAGATACCAGAAATCATTGAGGAACGAAGGGGGGTCGAAAAAGGACCCATAAAGTAAGTGGTGTGATTCGGTATCCCCCCTACAAAATTATAAAAATATTATTATTTTTAATCTGCAGTAATGATTTAATGAAAGTTCTTTCTTAACTAACAACCAAAAAATTAACTCAAGTCTGACGAAAAATGATGCATTTAAGTGTAAAAAATCAACTTTAAAATCTATCATAAACTGTCTAATATTCTGACACTTAAGCCAGAACTTTTTTCAACAATATTCAATAATTTTCAATTGTTAGAATTATAAATGATGGAATTTTTTTTCAATACAACCCGTTAAAAAAGGGAAACAATAATGAAATTATGAGAGAAAAAAAATCCCAACTCCTCTTCATCGCTCTTTTTTTTATTGAAACAAAATTATTTTTTTTTTACAAATTTCACCCAAAAAAATTTGTACTTTGGAAAAAAAACAGAAAACTCATTACCAACATATTTTGCAATAATCAGACAAACATCCAAAAAAAAATTTTTTTTTTATATTAATGCCGGACATGTGTTGAATGCCTCATATCTGAACATGCCACACGAAAGAAAAACGTTACTTCTTTTCTTTTCTTTTTTTTTTTTTTTGTAACAAACAAAAATTCTATTAATGTTCATGTGTGTTTGTTATAAAATTTCTGATAATCATAATTAGAATCATGATTATGATGTTGCTAGTGCTGTTGTATTTTAAATTGTTATTATTGTTTTGTAATTCTTTCACCGTTGCTTCTTCATCTTTTATAAGTTATTTAAAATGTATTTTTTTTTCTTAGTAAAAAAAAAAATACTTCTTCTTTTCTTGTTGTTATTTTTGTTGTTGTTGTAGTTCGAAATTGTATAAAATTGGAATAGATAGTAAGGAAAAGAAAAAGAAAAAAATAAATGTTATTTAACAAAGGTCACTACATTGACATTGATCATGTAACGTAACCCATGAACAAGTCAAGTCAAGCTTTAAACTTAAAGTTATTTCATAAATTGTTTTTCAGAGAAACGCATAAGAATGTTGGGTTAACTACTAACAACACTGAGAGAAAATCCAATTTTTCCTTGCAAAAAAGAATTTTGTAAAATTATTATTAAAATATTAATTGAAATGTTATTTTAATATAAATAAATCGTATATTGAAACAGCGCCAGTCAAGAAAGCAAGTTGACTGCTAGAACGAGTTGATCATGAGAACCTCCGCTGTTATGTTGTACGTGGGCCTAGAAAATTGTGTAACCAGCTGCTGAGGCCTTTTGGTGGCAGGTAGAAAGCTTGGCTTATGCACTGTCAGAAGTTCAGATTTATACCTCCTAATGGTGGCGGCCGTTCACAGACTCCTAGTTAGGTTTTGTCTCTGCTAGAAGTCTGTCGAATTAAGTCGAGCGGAGAGGCCACTTCTACAGGACAGTTTTAGTTGCTGGGCTCCTGATTTCCCAGTAAGTGAAGGGAGTGCAGATTTCAGCCTTCTCTTGTTCGCTTCCATGGAGTTCGGGGTGTTGAGCCAAGGTAGTTGTCTGATGAACCTAGTCTTATCAAAAATCCCTTACCTACAGTGGAACAACATTTTCCAAGGATGTGTGACCAAGAGAGGGCTTGATCTCTAGTATGCCCATCCTGCATACCTGTCGAACTCTAGTTTCACTACAGACTTTACCACGTATAAGGAGCTTTCTGTGGGTGGATATAATTTTCTCCATTATTGTTGGGATAAAATAAAAAAAAAAAAAACATGACCGTGGGAATACGAAAGGGATAAACAAGGTAGAAGGGTTAATATCTCAAGAAACTCCGGTCTTAATTGGGCAAGGAAAAATCCAGAAAGGATGGCTAGGAAGACCTAGCAAGGGGTGGACAGGTTAATTTCCAAAGGGTCTGCTATGGCGTTGAACTATAATATTCCGATAGGGAAGCACAAGGAAGAGAAGTGGAAGATTGGTGGAGAGATTGTTACCGGTCAAAAAAAAGAAAACGCCATTTTATTACATAGTTCCTGTAGATAACAGTGTTGTATATTACGAACAGGCCTGGGAGTAAAGATATTAAAAATTGGTTTTAAAATTTATTTATAATTAAAATTATTTTAATATTTGGAGATTGCAATAAAAAAAAAACTACCAATCAGATAGTTAATAACAAGCTTAAGAGCAAAATTAGTGAAACGAAAAAATTATATTTCTTAAAAATTCTACTTGATTTTAATCTTGTGTTTGCTAAAGTGTACATTTTTTTGTAATTTTTAAAATAAATTTTCTAAAATTTTTCAAGTGTAGAAACTAAATGGTTTGTATTTTTTTCTATTTAAATTAACAACAGAAATAACTTTGTAAATAAATATGTATAGAAATTTGATTTAATATGTAATTATTTCAAAAGTCTAGGTTTTTTCTATACAAAAAAAAAAAAAAAAAAAAAAAAAAAATAATAATAAATAATAAATAAAAAAAACTTCTTGTCTGATGTTAACCCAGCGTTAAGCTGTCAATCATTCTATGCTTAACACAGATTTAAAGCTTAACAAACAAACCAAACTTTTTCTTTATTTATCAAGAATATGTAGGTATGAAGTCAGTCAGTCAGTCATATAAAGAATTTTAACGTTACTTGTAGTTCAAATTAAGAAGCAAAAAAGGTAAAAAGTTAATTAGAAAAAAATCAGGTAACCTTTTTAAAGGCGTTGAAAATATTTAAATTAAATTGTAATTAATTTTCCAAAGATGACACTTAAATAAAAAATTAAAAAAAAAAACAAATAAATAAAACCGATTTCTAAATGCTGTCATATTGGCGTTGCTCAATAAAGAACAAAAAATTTATTGATCTGTGTTTTTTGGTTTCTTTAAAATTAAAAAAAAAAATATTTTTAAATAAAGTTCAAGCATGAAAAATTATTTTAAAATTTATAATAAAAAGTTTAGATTCTTTAAATGCAATATTTAATTTATTATTTTTGCCAAGGTCTGGCCTTTAACTTTTTATTTAATTATTTTCATTAATTACTGTGCTTTAAATGGCTAAGATTTAATTTACCAACATTAAATGTCAAATAAGTTGCTGGTTTTACCTATATGACAACGGTCATGTCATACAAAAATGGCCATTAAAAATACTAATCTTTATTTTTTTTTCTTTTATACCACAAAAATATAATTTATTTGAAAATAAAAAAACTTATTATTAATAATTAATTAGACAGCTTAAGTAAGTTCCAAAAATAAACCTTAAAATTTTCCAAAAAAAAAAATAATGACACAATAAATTGACAAATACAAGAAAAATTACCCAAAAAAATCAGACACAAAATTAAAAAAAAAAAGAAATACAATAAAAAAAATTATTTAAAATTTATTATTTATTTCAAGAGCATTTACGAAAAATGTATGTACAAATGTATAAATTAAAAATTTTAATTTACAAAGCAAACACATCTATCGATATATTCAAAGACTCATTATAATTCATGTTTTTTATACAAAACTTGCTCTTCCAATGTTAATTTTAACGGTTTTTTTATGTCAAATATTTACCGTAGCTGTATTACTCCTTGTATATGCTACAAAAACAAAAAGCAGCAAAAAAGGAACAACAACAAAAACAAATAAAATAACTACAGTTATTGCTTGAACAAAAATTGCTGCTACTTTAAGCCAAGTTTACAATATTTGTCTGTGATTTTTTTTAACTCCAACTTCTAGCTGGCTTTTTTTTTTGCTGATTTGTTTTTTTTCCTGCATTGTTAAGGTAATTTAAACATGTTCAATTTTTATTTGTCCAGCATTTTAGCTCGTTTTAAACAACAAGGCTTGATATACGGACAAACCTGTCTTCTAAAAAAAAAATTAAACATAGATTAGCAATAGAAACAACATCACAACAAAAAAAAATAGAGAAAAAAACAACGATGTTACTGGTAAACTAAATAAAAAGTGATGTTAAATAAATTTATTTTATAAAGAAATAAAAATAATCAAAAAAATAAATAAGAAATTAAAATAAAAAAAATATAAAATATAAAATAAAAAAATGAAGAAAAAACTTTTTTTTCTAAAATTAAAAAAAAAAAAAACACCACAACCATTAAAATATCCGCCATAGAACATGAATTATCAAAAGACTTAAGACGAAAACTTTAACAAACACCCACAGAAGAGATTAATTAAAATGGAGGACAACTGTAAACTAGAAAAGGTAAACAAAAAAGACTTAGGACACAAACCTAATTATTGTTGTTATAATGAGGAATGAGAAAGAGATTGATTTAAAACAATAACAATAAATACATGAAAAGCTTAGTATTTAGTAAAAAAAAAACATAGATTTAAGACAGCAACATATACAATTGCAATAAATTAAAGGCAAAGAAAAAAGAGTGTGGCCGAATACTATTACAACCACAAACTGCAAGCTTCTATAACTTTTATATACACGCAAAGAAAAAACATGGTTGAGGTAACCATAATCTAAGAGCAACATATAATGGTTGTAGTGAAACCATATTATTGTTGAACATTATAATATTATGGTTAAATTAACGATTATAGTATGGTTAAAAAATATAAAATATCATATGAAATGTATATGCCAGTTTTTTACATTTTAAAATACAAAATTATTTCTTATTTTTTATTAACAATTTTATATAAAAAACAGATGATTTTATTAAGACATAGATGCAAAAATTTAATTAGCATTTTCTTCTTCCAAACTGTGTTTCAAGGCTATAAGGGAGGGAACACTTTGGCCATAGATTTAACGGCATTCGCAAATGGTCCATACCATCGCAGTTCATGGATTTACCAGTAAAGAATTGTTCTTGAAGACATCAATTTCGGGGGATTCGGAAAAGCATTCTTGTAAACTGTGATTGAGAACAACGTCAACACCGGTCTCAACGGTTTAGTTCGTATCCTCATCAGCTTCTTCAGCTCAGGTATAGAAATCTACACTTTTAATGTCACCTGGTAAATTACATCACCGACCAATTTCGTTTTGTAACTGCGAACATTTCATCATCAGTTATATTATCCCTGTTGATTTTTATGATTTCGAGGTTTTATTAATTTTTCTGGTCTAAAAATTAAAAATAAATTACAGTCTCACACCGAGAGGAATCGAATTGCGGGTATCCAGAGAAGATGGTTGCCACGCGCTCAATTCAACAGCGAAAAAGAAATAATTAAATATTTATTTTTAAATTGAATTCCCGAAACAATTGTTTATACATTTTTTATTATTTTTTTTAAAGCACAAAACAATAAACTCCGATGACATAAACAAACAATTTATTTTTAAAAATCTTTTGGTTACCTACGAAAAAACTTTGGTTGTAGATTAAACAGTTAAATAGTTAAAACCAACCATGTTGAATTTTTATAGGTATTTAATGATAAAATTTTTAACAAAACTTTTTTACCGGGACAAAAGTAATGTTACAAACAACTAAAATGTGTTCATCGCAACCAAATATCGTTATAGAGAACATAATGTGGTTCCTGTGACCATACCAAATAATTTGTGCAAGTTAAATATCTTCACGCATAAAATCGATTATAGATTCTGTATGATGTTACTGTTCAATATATTTGACTTCAAAAATTTTAGCTTTTGGCCACAAAAAAAACGAATTAAGCATAAATGACCTCTTCGTTTGATCCAGAAATTTCTTCAAATTTGGACACAGAAAATAATCGCAAGGCTCTAAATCTAGAGAGAATATTGGATTTTTATTTATTTATTTATTATTAAAGATTTTCTAACACAACAAGACGTTACAGTATTAGAATCAGACAGGTCAATGTAAAGTTAAAACGAAAGTTAACGAAAATTTTTAAATTAATTAGATTAGGTTAACAATATTAATAGAAAAAAGAAAAAAGTTTGAATTGTAAATAACAGTATACAAAATACAATTAAATACATAATTATTAAGTAGTCTATTATATAAACAATAGCAAAATAAATACGATTAGGTATATAATTATAAGCAGTCTATTATTTAAAAATGAAAAATTAATATAATTTTATGTAAAGAGAAAAAACCAAAATTAAGTAATTTTAGTCACTTAAATATTCTTTAAGCAATTTCCTAAACCTTATTGCGTTGGTTGTGTTTTGAAGATGTGAAGGAAGTTGATTCCAGAGACGTATAGTCATAATGAAAAATTGACACGCAATCAATGAAGTGCGAGTCAGAGGTAGGGTTCCCTACTATGTTCCTTAAAAACCTAAAAAAAAATAAATCTTGTACTTTTAAAGTTTTACATTGAACATAGTAGGGAACCCAACCTCTGACTCGTACTTCATTGATTGCGTATGTGACAGCGATGGACAAGAAAATCTCACAGGAGCTACAGAGATCAGTTTCTGAAGGAACACTAGTTTTTATTGGCTACAAAATATGGACCCAAATACCTTTCAAGAGGTAGATTAATCTAAAAAGTTAATCTCTAAAGGTATTCCTTTTGGCACGAAGTCCAGAAAGTTGCTTCAATATAATCAAAGTGCAAACCTTGAGCTGGATAACTGCATTAGTGACAGTTCATCAGAAAACTTGAACAGACGAAAATCAAAGAAAAAACGAGCTGTCTAAAATCAGTGAAGGACCCTTCATTCTTCAGTGCGACTTTTAAAAAGCTAGCATAGCCAATTAATAATTATTTTACTTCGCCGGCGATTTAGCGCTATGTGGTAATACCGGCGAAGGAGGGCGCTGTGATATGCATTATTATAAAGAGAAATTAATACATATCAGAAAAATTGATGTATTGGAAATTGGGTATTGAACTCGTGACCATTGTTTAGTAGTCAACGTGCTAACCACTTAAGCTACAGCACCCCCTTTGATATGGCCCTGCATTAATAAATACCTATAGAGCTATCGGCTATGATTCACTATCACACTCAGTCAGTCAAAAACAACATGTGTGCTAAAAAAATATGATAGTGTGAATTTGAAATATATGTTTGTGACAGACTTTTTGACAGGTCTGTACGATTTGAAAAAAATCCTAAAATGGTATTTTTCCATGCGATCAGACTTGCAAAATATTGTTTTATATGATAGTGTGGCATCTACATACATCGCCATTTTCCAACGATCTTTTGAGTAGGACAGAATTTTGTCATATTTTTTTGTTATTGAATGGTACGATTGTGTAGTATAGTGAATCCTGGCCTTAAGCAGTAAGTAGATAAAAAGATAAAAGAACAACTTTATATTGGAAATATTTATCTGATAATTAAAATTAAAACCTCTATAAAATTGAGCATTTTATTTGATTTTAAAACAACATTAACAAACATAAATTCTTTTTTTCTTCAATATTCCCATGACTTTTATTAATATTCAACACTTGTAACTGATATTGTAGGTTTTTATTAATTTTTAAACAACATCAATATGTATGTACATACATACATTGTATGTACATAAGTATATGTAATTTAGTAAAATAACCACAATTTTAAAATCTAAAACGTTTCTAAGCACGTTTTTAAATTAAAATGAATTTTAAAATATCAAGTTACCAAAAAAAAATTAATTTAAAATTTTTCAATGAAAATTATAAGAATATTTATGTAAAATGTACCTACGTATGTACATACATACATATAAATTTTAAAATGAATTTAATATGACACCTTGTTTAAAATGTACTCAATGAATGCAATAACAACCGTAACACAATTGCATACAATATTTGTAAAATCAATCAAAACCAAACAAATCAAAGAAATTATGTTTACAGCTAATAAAAAACAAAAAACAAAAAAAAAAAAACACATACCCAAACACATCAAATTAACTGGCATAAGCACGTACTTGGTCAACAACAATAATAACAACTATATCTATTTATACTATACAATAGAATAACAAACTTAAAAAATAAATTACAATAATAAATAACCATAAGCAGATATAAACATGTAAGTACTATACGTATGTATGTATAAATACATACATACATATGTATGTACTTATGTAAATTCATAATTTACAGAGCAAATAGAGGGAGAGCACAAATAAATAAATCTCTACACACACACTTAATTCACTTAAATCACAGGCATTTAAAACTTTACAGTTATATTGTCTCTTTATGCATTTCTACAAAAGCAAATAGATTGCTGTTGTTTTTGTTGTTGTTGTAGTGTCATTTAAAAAATGTCACTTATTCTCCATTATATCAGTCACTAAGTCATTGGCAGCATAACATTATTTATTGTTGATTTTAGTAAATATTGTATCACCACCATCAGCCTTAAAAGCGTGAAAGAGTGAAAGAGAAGGAGTGTTAAATGGAATGCCTTTAATGATATGCAATTTAATTTGGTTAATTGTGTTGGAGACTGAGTAAAATATTAAAAATTCTTAACAGGCATGATTAAGATTAAATATAAACTGCATTTTTTGTTTTAAGAAACTTAAAGAGACATACCCATGTACCCATGCATAAGTACTTATGTACATACATACATATTTGTGTAAGTACATAATATATGTATATGTATATATATGTACATACATATGTACATAAATATAAAAATGATAAACAATACGTTGTGCATAAAATTGCATTTAAAAATAGAATTAGAGTGGCCTGTATTTACAAGAGAGAGATGCCAGAAAGTGGAAAAAGAAGTTAAATTCCCAAAAGGAAATTAGGGTAAAAGCTCCTAAGTTCGGCATGCACCAGTAGTCGGCATTTTTTATTTAAAATCTAAATGAAGCGTATTTCGAACATGCTAAAAAGCCTTGACTTTAAAAATTTCAATGTCGCACAACTTACTATAGACAAAAAATAAATTTTTATAAAGATAAATTAAAAAAGCAAACTAAAAATGGCTAAAGAATGGCTAAACACAACTACATCCATATATACATATATGGATTATGGTAGACAAAAATGACGAAAGTTAATAAAAAAAGCAGTCGAGGAGGAATGACAGCAGATAACTGACATACTTTAAGACCAAAATGTCCGAATTTTATTTGAAATTAACAAATTAGCAACCACAAATCATAGTGCTCAGTCTGCTTTAAATAATAAAAAATTTATTTTTTATTTTCGAATTGCCAACTTCAAATACAAAATAATCTTAAAAGTTGTCTAAAGTTTCCTTAACATTGCCATCCAGTTTGAATTAATTTCATGTTTTTCTTAAAAATTAAGTTCTAAACATTTTAAGTTAAATTCGCATTACCAACTCAACTTTTATTTAAAAACTCTTAAATTCATAAAATCTAATATAGCTGATTATAAAAACTAAAAAGCTGAGTACAAAAAATTAAAATAATATTAAAAAATACATATATTTTTTATTTACGAATTGCCAACTTAAATTAATTATTTTATAAGCTGTTTAAGGTTTAAAGTAATATTTTTCCTTAACATTGGCATCTAGTTTAAATAAACTACATTTTCATTAAAAAATATATAACAAATAAGTTTTAGAACATTTTCAGTTAAATTCGTATTACCAACTATAAGAGTTTATGGGACTATACTTCTCTTAAAATCTTTAAAAATCATAAATTTAAATATTATAATTTAAGTATTATTAAATTTAAATATATTTTCAGAAAATCAAATTATATTAAAAAAGTTATTTTTATTTTCGAATTGCCAACTTCAATTAATTATCTTAAAAGCTGTCTTAAATGTTTAAGTAATGTTTTTCTTTTAATTCAAATTTTAATTAATTACACAATTAAAAAAAAAAAGAACACAAAAAAATTAATTTTCAGAACATATTCGGGTTAATTCGCGTCATCAACTCTAATAGTTGAAGGCAACAACTTGACCTAAACTTATATTTAAAGAGTTTATAAATCATAAAGTCAAGTATTTCTAATTATAAAAACTGAAAATCTGATTAAAAAAAATTAAAAGAAATATTTAAAAATGTTTTTTATATTTTCGAATTGCCAACTTCGATTAACTATCTTAAAAGCTGTCTTTAAGTTTCAAAGTAATTTTTTCTTTAACATTGACATCAAATTTGAATTAGTTAAGCAATGTAAAAAATATAAAATAAGTATTAGAACATTTTCTGCTAAAATCCGCATTACCAACTGTAATAGTTTAAGACAACAAGTTGGCCTGAACTTAAATTTAAAAACTTCAAAAATCATAAAGTAAAATATTGCTGATTATAAAAATGGAAAATCTGATTATAGAAAATTAAAAGAAATATTGAAAAATGTATTATTATAGAAAATTAAAAGAAATATTGAAAAATGTATTATTTATTTTCGAATTGCCATCTTCAATTATCTTAGAAGCTGTCTTTAAGTTTCAACGTAATTTTTTTGTGAACATTGACATCAAGTTTGAATTAATTGTATAATTTTCTAAAAAATATACAAAAAATAAATATGAGAACATTTTCAGCTAAATTCGCGTTACCAATTGGAAGAGTTTAAGGCAACAAATTGGCCTCAACTTATTTTTTTAAAATTAAAAATCAAATGAAAAAGCTGATTATAAAAAGAAATAAAAAAAAATTTTGGATTTATTTTTTATTTTCGAATTACCAACTTGAATTAATTATCTTAAAATATGCCTTTAAGTTTCAAAGTAATTTTTTCTTAAACATCGTTATAAAATTTAATTTATTTAAATAGGTACACAATTTTTTTACAAAAAATTTATAAAGATTTTTTTAAAGATCTTCACATAACTTCGCCTTGCCAATTATAATAGTTTAACGCAAAAACTTAGCGAAAATGTTTATTTTAAAACTTTAAAAATCATAAGGGTCAAATATTTTAAGATAGTAAGTATATTTCTAATTTTCAAATATTAGGTGTTGCCAACTATAACTGTTAGGACACAAAATTCTACTTTGGTTTATAAATTCCACTTAACTGTATATAAATACTAATTTTCTAACTGTTTTTGACGTTCAAATAAGATGCATTGCCAACTTAATGCCTTAATTAAACCCACAAAATCTCTGCAGTTAATTAGACAAGTGCTAGTAAAGCAGTACCAAAAGTTTATTTATTTATTTAATAAGAAACTTAATAATTACAAAGTTACAAAAAAAGAGCACTAGTAACCAAGGCCATCAGTTAAAAAGAGTAATAGCTTATTGTTTCAAAATAATTTACATTTTTAATTTATTTTCTAAATTTGGTGTTACCAACTAGATACTCGCTGTAACAAAGTTTTAAAATCCGAAGTTTCTTGCCCAAAAAAGTTTACCTTAAATTATTGCAAATTATCAGTCAACTTAACTTTTTGATGGTGTTAAATTTTTAAAGATCTTTAAAGTTTTCGCATTGCCAAACAAAATTTACTTAAAAGTAATAAAATGCTGAAATTATTGTCTTAATACTAGAAAAAAAGGAATAATTTAAGTAATGCTAAGATGAAAAATAATATTTTTTTGTTTTATTTTAAGTTTAGTGTTGCCAACTATTGTTAAAAGTTCAACAATAGACACATTTTTCAAAACTATTAGCGAAAGTAACATAATAAGAAACATAAAAATTATTTTTTTCCTTTCTTTAGGAAGTCGTCGCATTGCCAACTATATGTTATTAATTTTTTTTATTAACTTAAGTGTTACCACTTAATTATTCTCAAATTTTTTATATACGAACGAAATTCGTAAAATCAAAAAATATAAATATTGAGTTTAATTTTTAAGCCCTAAAAGTTTACGCATTGCCATCTAAATAGAGTTAAAAAAACAGCAAATTGTCAAAAATATTTATTTTACATACAGAATTATTTATTTTAGTTATAACTTGTATAAATTTTAATTATAAATTTAATTATAATTATAAATTTACGCATTGCCATCTAAATAAATTTAAAAAAACAGGAAATTGGTAAATCTGTTTTTTTAGTAATTAATTATATAAATTTTGAATTCAATTTTTTAAGCCCGCTTTGCCATCTAAATAAAGCTAAAAAAGTCCACACCAAAAATAGTATAGATTAAAAAAATTTTCTTTTTAATTTACGTATTGCCAACTATTTTTACCATGAAGTAAATTCTAGATAAATATTTACATTCAGTTAGTATTACATATAACATTTTATTACAAACATATTTAAAATATTTAATTTTAGAATTTTTCGAATTGCCAACTTCTTATTAATTATAGTAAAAATTTGTCTTACGTATATAAAATATAAAAAATAGTATAGTTTCACCATAAATTATTTAATGCAATTTTTATAATTTTAAAAATTATTAGTGTTGCCAACTTTAGTCGTTTTGAAGTTTTCAAAATGGTTTTAAAAAGAAAGTTATTTAAAGTGAGTTGGTATTTCAAACTTATTTTTATTTATTTAATTATTTAACAAAACTATTTTATAGGAAAATAAAATTTTTTATTTTTTTATTTTAATCTGGCATCTTTATTTTTTGAAAAGCTAATAAAACTTACTGCTGTAATTTGGCTTTATAATTCATTATCGCCACAAGTACTTTCGCTAATATGCACACACTTTGTTACACTGGTATATAACAGCTACAACACAATAAAAGGGTGCATCATATAGGCCTGTGTTATCCCCTCCTCGTGTATTATCCTCTCTTAAAAAGTCTTTAAACTTTGCATAAAGCAGCGCTATTTACAATGTTAATGACCAGTAGTTAGACTTTAAACTGTGATTTGCACTATTCAGACTGCATTTCCAGATTAAACTAATATGGGATCCAGACAGACAGACAGACAGACAAGCGGACATTACATGTGTGTTTATGCATTAATTTTTTTGTTGTAATAATGCTTTGAAGTAAATTCTAGTGGCGATGAGATAGAAAAAAAACTTGCTATGCAGTTATAAATACTTGGTAATTAAAGGCTTTAAAGATAGATTGCATAAATATACATAAATAAATACAACTAAGACAACAAATGATGGAAAAAGCTGATTAAAGCGAAAAATCTAAAGTTCTTTTATGCCTTAAGGAAGATTTAAACCTAATGAGGCTTAAAAGGGGTCTAAGAGTTCATTTATTAGAAAAATCTTTCATTGCTTTTACAACAAAATTTCAAAACGTGGGAACTTGACAAATAATGTTGGGGTCTCAATAACAATTTCTATAAAAAATATAAACTTTTCTTAATAAAGCTCTGCTCACTTAAAAAAAAAGAACCTCAAGCTACGGAAAACTAAGAACAGCATCAGAAGCCTTACTTTCATGATGTTCAGCCTCTTCATAATGTACCAGCAAGTGATTGTTAAAAATTCTTTGACCTTTAGGCAAGTTTAAAAAGAAAAAAATATTCCAGAGAGTCTCTTATACAGCGCCTGGGCTAGCAATTCCAACTATAAAAGAATGATATTGGCCATTGAAATAGCAAAAATCTTAAATATTCCACTGTCTTCCTCATCGATGTAGCCAAACTCAACCCCCTTTGATGTACAGCTAAACTATGAGGGAACCAGTCCTAAGGGCATACAGAAGACTTTCAGGATTTGTTTGGGGGCCTGAAGTCGCAAGAAGGGGACTTCATAGAGTCAAGCAGGAAACCATCAAACAGCAGCTAAACAGCTACGAAAACTAGTGACTTCTGAAACAAAAATCAACTGACAAGTTGCTGGTGAGGAAGCTTCGTAGTTTTTGCTTCGTCAAAAGCACGCAGAAGTCTTCAAACCCTTGGCAAGAGGTAGAAGTTTGGCTTAGGCATCATTATTATTAATATTTTTATTGGGCAGATCACTAACTTCATGGGTCCCTTTTCTGGTATCCGACAGGAAATTTTTACAAATACACCTTACTATCATTGAAACTGGTGCTGTCACTAGCCCTTACTCTCGACTGTATGAAATGATTGAGAATGCCTTGAATGAATGAGAATTTCTTGGTTGACCTTGGCCGAAAGGCAGGTTATGCGGAGTTATTGAAAGGAAGGGATATCGATAGCCATAATTCGACAATACAATGGGACGGTGTAATGATATCTGTGATATTATAACACCGACAATAGACGTAGTAAATGAAGCTTTTTGCTTGTCTGTAGAAAACACCCAGAGTCTTTGGCGGAAATCGAACCCGCAACCTCTAGACTGATAGACTAGCACGCTACCAATCGATCTATCGAGGCACTCTTTGGTAGCAGGTTAATATTGCAGCAGGTTAATATTGCAGCACCAGTCGATTACGTCTCTCATTTTATTTTTCCATCTTCTTTGGCTCATTTCTGACTCATTAAGGGGCAAGTTTATTTTTAAATACAACACTACCTGCGAAACTCTTCGCTTGTCTGCAGAAAACATCCAGAGTCTTTGATAGGAATCGAACCCGCAACCCCCAGACTCATAGACTAGAGCTCTACAAATCCATCTATCGAGGCACCCAATCAGTCTATCGAGAGGCACTGTTATTTCCATTAGTAGATGGAGACCTGGTAAACTCAGCCAATACTTCAACGTCGTGTGTTGCTATGTCATGAGTAGCTCTCTTTCCTCCTGGATTCGATATAAACGACAGCTACGACTTTACTTCTTTAAACCTCTTTTATGCTCCTTCTACTCTCAAAGAAGTTTCTCTCCAAATCTTTTCACTGGAATTACCAAAGAAATTAAACTTTTTGCCCTTTGCAAGGCTTCATTGTCCGTCTTGTTTGGATTTCTCCAATAAAGGAATTAATTCTTCCCCTTTAGTGGTTAGACAAGATCGAAGTTTCTAGTGTGCAACTATCAACTAAAACTACTTCAATATAAGACTATTGTTGAGACCAATGCCAGGGTGCTCTGATAGCTTAGTAGTTAGAGTGCTAATCTATCAGTCCGTGGTTGCGGTATCGATTAACACCAAAGATTTCGGAATTTTTCACTATAAGTTGGCAGGAAGACCAAGAAGGAGATTGGATATAATACTAGTGGGTACCTACAATGATTAACTGCTTTAGCGACAGGTCAAAAATCGACGAAAACCGATACTTGCAGACTGTATTCGGAAAAGGGTTAACATAAAAAATAGGCCTTGGATTACGGACATACACATATTAAATGGAGATGCTGTGGATAATTTAGCCCTAAGCAAATGTTAGCAATTATCATAAACTCCAGTCTGAAATTACTACAGTCGATAGTAAACAGCACGTGACTCAATGAAAGTGAGGTATTCGTAAAAATTTCCAGTTGGATACCAGAAATTGTTGAGAACCCCAGAGGGTCGAAAAGAGACCCAAGAAGTTAGTGGTCTACTCGGTATTCCCCTACGAAAATAAATGCCAGATTACGCTTCTTATATGTTAGGTTAGAGAGGATCACACATGATTGTTTGCGTGTTAGTTCACAAGACCATTATTGATCCATAGTGATTCCTCTGATATATTCCGGTGTCTATAGCTCTATTCTAATCAGTTCCTCTAAGTAGTCCGGCGAGCCTCGCAAATTTGACAATCAGCATGGCTTCCACACCCCTCAAGTCTTCAATATTCTGAAAGAAAAAAGAGCCAAAACATTTATTGCGTCTGTGCGACCCCCGGGGGTTCCAATTGTCACTGCAGAAATGCCAAATGCTTTGACACGGTTCACTCGGGCAAAATAGGGGCACCAGACGCTAAGGTTCCTAGAACCTAAATCTGGAAGAAATGGTTTGTGTGTTAAAACATACGGGTTCTCTTCGAGGCCCGACCAGTGCCCAAAGGACTGATACCACGGGAATCGGTAGCCCCACAGAGAGCCTATCCTCTCTGTGACCGGTTATCGGTGAGGTCCCCTTCGGGGGTACACGTGGTGGTTGAGCTTTAAGATCGATTAATGTAGGTATGGTGCAATTTCGATCAAGTGTGCTGTTGCACTCTCAACAGACGGAGTTTGGATAGTCTCGAAACCCCTAAGCAAGAGGCTATAATATGGATCTAGGCTTGCCTTGGATAAGGCTTGCAATATTATAAAAATTGCTACTCATTGTGACTGTGTATCACACACAAATTGCGATTGGTGGCAGTTGTAAAGTGTTGTTATACTACGCAATGGGGGCGCTAGTCTTTTCACTCGGTGGTAAGACCACCGTGAGATTAGGCCAACTAGGCAGGTACTCACTTTAATCTTGTTACACAATTGCGTCTGTGTGATAGTGCAGAGCATTCACAAAGATACTCCTCTTCTTAGCCAACCCATCTGCAAATATCATTATCGCAAAGTCAAATCTTTCTTAAGAAATAGCTAAGATCGTTATGTCCTGTTATAATACCTACATACATTCTCAGTTCAGACTTACTCATTCGTACCAGCTTATCTATCCATTTCCCCATTACTCTTTCCCCCCTGCAAGGATTTCGTCTGTGTGCATCTCAATGAATTATTCCACATTGTGTCGGCATCATGTCCAAATTGTTCCCTTATCCTCCCATAAATTGAATCGAGACCAGGGTATACGTCCCCACACATCTGACATTTATATCGAAATCAGCTCCAGCTCGTGCCAACTCGTCTGCAGCTTCATTTCCTACGATATTGTAAAGACCGGGTACCCAGCACACAGTTTCAGTGTGTGTATTGTTCGTTGAGAGCTTGTAGTTCTCTGCGACAACGGCTGACTACCTTCGATCTAATACACCTATTACCGAGAGCTTTCAAAGCCGCCTGACTATCTGTGTA
This sequence comes from Phasia obesa, assembly GCA_949628195.1. NCBI lineage: Eukaryota > Metazoa > Arthropoda > Insecta > Diptera > Tachinidae > Phasia > Phasia obesa. The sequence continues at coordinate 135,525,796 of OX451217.1, forward strand.
AATAGTGATATGACTAGAGAATATCGGCCTCGTAGATAGTAACTAGTAGCTTCAGACACCGCAAAAATTTCGGATTGAACAATGTTACATCGGTTATCCAGTCTAGAACTGTGTCTGATGCTTAACTTCTCACAGAATACTCCACTTCCTGTACCATTGTCCTTTCTTGATCTGTATTTAGTCCAATTTCCCCAGTTTAGTTATCCAGAGGTTTCCAATCATCTTTTGTTGGGATGATTGCAGTAATCTCCTTGTCGCAATATATACGCTTCCTATAACAACTACCATTCATAATCCCCGACTTAACTCTTTGTCAGGCGATCTTGGAAGCAATTTTGATTAGATTAAAGTACTATGGGGTTCTTGAACAGAACTTAAACGTTCCCCTTATAACATGATAAACGGAAACTCTGGTTCAACTTGATAGGAAATCTAAGCGCTTTTTTTAATCATTTAGAAGGTTAATAATTTATTTCTTCTTTAAAAATAAATCTCTTCTTTATAATCTCTGGCCATTATGAAAAGGGAAGAATACAACTTTCAAACCCCATGGAACCAACTTAACTACCTTTTCTTTATCTCTAGCTTAAGTTTAACGCAAGTTTTTCTTTTATTTTGTTTTTTTTGTTCCTCTTTCAAACAAATGTAATACAGTAACATTAAAAAGAAAGATAAAATAAAATAAAATGAAAAAAGAAACAACTCGTTGTGTTTTTAAAAATCCAGTAGCTGCTGTAGCTGTCAAATGATTAATCTTTAAATCATACATTGTTGTTTGTTGTTGGTTTTGTTTTTCAGATTTTTTATAACATTTATAACAATTTTGTTGTTGCTGTTGCTGTTACATTGAAAAGAAGACAAAGACGGAAAGAAAAAAAAATTCATCTATAACAAAAACGTCTTAGCGAGGAAAACTAACAACAACAACAAAATGGTAACAAGACACAGGCATAATCACGGTGATGTGGAAGAAAACAAGGGATTTATTACTAAAGTTGTATCACGTCGTCTATCAGATGTGGATTTTATAAAACATGATTTAACAATAGTTATTGTTAAAGCATTAGCTTTTCACTCTCCGACGTCTTTTTCTTCACAAAATGTCAAGGTCATTTGGGTATTGAATGAAAACCACAAGGCTTTTGAAAAGCAATTTTCTCTCTAATTGATTTTTTGTGATTTTAAACTATTAAATGTTCAAATAGAAGTTATTCATGTGTAGGCGCCCAGAATTTATTCAAACTCCTTCCTTGTCTTCCTGCCAACTTGTAGTGAAAAATTCCACAGTCTTTGGTGGAAATCGAACCCACAACCCCAAACTGATAGACTAGCACACTACCTAATAGCCTACCGAGGCACTCTTAATTGAGGTTATGTATGCAAAAAAGCTCGATAGTTGACGGGCAGCTACTTAGCAGAGGTGAATACTATCAAATGGTCGTCCTACACATCCTTATGGAAGCTAGCGGAAGCTGACACCTAGTGGGGTAAAACCTCTTCTTCAGAAGCAGAGAAATAAATCCCTAAATTATTAACCCAAATCCAGGGTTAAGCGACATGTACATACGTCAAAGGGTGGCTGGCCAAGAAAAGCTAAATTCTGGATTCTGGATGTATCGGGTTGTTAAATTTTAAGGGCCGATGTTGAATGTGAACCACACCTAAGCGACATCTTTTTTCTGCATTTAATTTCACATTTCTCAACTTCAGACTAACTAGACAATCGAGCAACGCGGTTAAAGTTATTCAGGCTTATTATGAAAACGGGCATTCAAATCAAAATTCATATCGTGCTGTTCGTGATTTTTTCTGTCAATTTAATCGTCCAAATGTGCGTCCAAATCGGAAAAATCGTGCAAAAAATTGAGCAAACCGGGTATGAAGGAGATGTGAAAAGACCAGCCAGTGGTCGTACAGCTCGTACTGCAGAAAATATTGCTGCTGTTCGCGATAGTGTGGCTGAAGAGCCGTCTCGCCTCAACTCGTCGTCGTGCCTAATAATTGCACCTCTCACGCTCGTCGTTGATGACAATTATGCCTAACGACTTGCATTTACACGCTTACAAGGTGCAATTAACTCACGACCTAAAGCCTCTTGATCATTTCAAACGTCGTCAATGGTCAGAATGGTGGCAAGAAATAGCAACAGTGGATGATTAATATTCGAAGAAAATCATCTTCAGTGATGAAGCACATTTTCACCTCCCTCAGTGGATTCGTCAATAAGCAGAATTGCTGCGAATGGGGCGTATGATAATCTTAGAGTGATTGTCGAAAAACGAATGCGCACCCGCACAAAGAGTGACTGTTTGGTGCGGTTTATGGGCTGGCGGCATAATCGTGCCGTATTTTTTTTTTCCAAAATGAGGCCGGTCAGGCAGTTACTGTGAATGGTGTTCGCTATCGTGGGATCATAACGCATTTTTTATGACCCGATTTGGAAGATATGGATGTGGACGATATGTGGTTTCACAGGAACGGTGCCACTTGCCACACAGCTAACGAAACAATGGCTCTTTTGCGCGACAAATTCAATGGCCTTGTTATCTCACACCGCTGGACTTCTTTCTTTGGGGTTATTTGAAAGAATAGGTGTACGTCGATAAGCCCCCATTTCCCCGAGAGAACAGTGTTAGAGATTTTGAAACTGCTGCACCCTCGGGGGGGGGGGGGGGCTGCGTTGTATGGGATGAGTCTTCGTTGTATTGGAAAACCATATTTTCAGGAAACATCCCTTCCAATTGCGACCCCAATCATTTCCTAATAATCATTCTCGCCGGCTTTATTTTTAAAAAGTAAGAAGCAGTGATTCCACTGGCAGATAACTCGTATTGAATAGTATTTTTTACGTGTAACGATACCTGTAAAATCTCTCGAAGATTTTCGTCACTCCAAATTGTGGTAATTTCCATTATTGTCATTCCGCCCTTGAGCCAAAATTGAGCCCTATGACTCTGAAAAGGACTGTGGACTTTAAATCATTCCTGAACTGATTTTTGCACTATTTGCAAGCATCGTTTTGGCGGTAGCAAGGCGAATTCATACCAGGTGTGAGCAGTAGGACAACAACTACAACAAAACAACAACTTTGACATTAGATTAGCAGATATGAAACAATGTATTTTTTGACAAGACATTAGTAAAAAAACGAGAGCAAAAACAATCAGCTGGGCTATCGACTCCACCTGGTATGAATTCGCCTTGGGCGGTAGTGTACCTATTTATAATAGAGTTGCCAGATCTGACGATGGTTTAATTTCTGTCAAAGAATAAAACCCCTTATTTGTGTAATAACCAGTTTCATCTACATGTTTCTTTTGTTGTAAGTAAATAAAAAATTAAAAAATTGTAGTTTTACAAGTCTTTTGAACTTTTTGAAGTGTAAAATATTCTTGGTAATTTTCGTTTTTCTTCTTAATTTGCTTAAAGAAAAAAGAAAACATTTCATTGCTGTCTATTGTCAAATGTCAAAAATCAATATGTCAACATAACAAGAAGATTAAAAAGGAACCAAAAATATACTGATCAAATTTATGTTTATATAAAATCGAAAGAAATATTTTTGTTTGAAAACAACCGCTTTGAATGATTAACATTACAACAGCAACACGAATATGTTTATGCTGCAGCGAGCTTAATTCTTAACCAGTTGCTACACCAGCCAGCGAAGTATGCAACCCTCATTATACCTCTTTTTTAACCATGCGGGCTGTCGTCTTCTTTTTTGAGCGAGTGAGTGAGTGAGCGAGTGAGTGAATGTGAGGCTGTGTTGCAGTTTAATGATGATGCACTTTTGTTTTGTATTTAAAGATGTGTGAAAAAACAACAACAACCACAACGACATGTATACAATTATACAATAAATAATAATAAAGAATTTTAATGACCTGTGGTTATTTAGTGGTTCGTTCGGTGGTCAACCGCATTTATAGACATTTGCCGTAACACTTTATTTCATCCATCTGTTTTTTCCCCGTTTTGTTTCTTCATTAGTGGTGTTACCAACGAAATGTAACGCTTGTTTAAAAGGAAATACTTGCAGCTAAAACAACAACAGCAACATAAAAACAACATTTAGTTGATCAACGATTATGAGAAAATTTGTAACGTTTAATAACAGGTAGCAAGTGTTTGATTTCAAATGATATACAGTGACAAACAAAAAAAAAAAAAAAAAACAACGTCAATAATTTCTAAATTTTATTGAAAATATTTGAACACAATTTTAGTTGTAGAGAGTCTCTGAGAGTGATGGAAAGATATTAAACATTCATTGATCATTGCGTTATCAGCTGCTTGGTAAGCAGCGGAGTACTGTTGAAATCAAATGACGTTCTCCTTTCCATTTCGTTTCATTTTTATGTCTGCGAAAGGGCCAAATTCTTGCATTTGGATGAAAATTGCAGAACAAAGGCAGAATTTCTGTAGATTCGAGTGACTCCGGAGACTGCAGTCGAATCACAGTTCGATCAGTCTGGGTGTTGCGGGTTCGACTTATAATTGGTGTAAACTAAGCCACATAAATACACTGGGGGCAAATTACGGCATTCGATATCGATTGAAATTTCCATTTTATTTCTATTGTTAAGTTTAAAAAACTGGGAGATGTTTACGTGAAACACAGTTCTAAGAGGGGAGTTCCACATTTACAAATCCACAACCACTAATCAATCACTGAGAAACGATTTTGAACATGTGATAGCACGGAACTCATAGATGAGTTAAGGCCAGGATTCAAGATGATAATACAAGAGAGAAATATTGTTGGAATGGAATTTTTTAAAATTATAATCTGGTCGATAATTTCATGGCATTTATTTATTAAACGGCAGTGCAGTTTTAAACAATTTTTTACAATAAATCTGACCGCATGGGGTCAATGTTGGCTTCAATATTGATTTCAAATGCTTCAAGAGTTGTTGGTTAGTCGGCCTAAACCAATGACTTCACAGAGCCCCATATTGCCTTGATAGACCGATTGGTAGCGCGCTAGTCCATCAGTCTGGAGTTTGGGGGTTCGATTCCCGCCAAAAACTCTGGGTGTTTTCTGCAGACAAGCGAATAGTTTCACAGAGGTATTGTTGTCTATAAAAAAAAGCCATTCAGAGGCGTTAAATCGCACAAACGAGGGGGTGCGAGTAAACAAGAACACTTCTGGATATAAAGCTGCAATAAATCGAAGTTGCGCCGTCCATATATCGTTAACGTTTAGCTGATTGATTTTTGAGAACTGAGCTGCGTATTTGCGGTCGCAATAACGGCAGCTCCTTTTTCATTTCCAAGGAACTAAGGGACAATGATGCCGCCAGCATGTAAACAGCTCCGAACAGTCAATTGTAATGGATGTAATGGTGTCCTAAAGATTGTCTTTGCTCCAAATACGGTAAATTTGCTAACTGACTAGTTAACCAGATATGAGCTTCATCACTGAACAAAAAAAAAAAAATAGACGAAATACTCTATGAACTTATCAAACAGACCCGATACAAAAACTGTTCTTTATGACTTAACCAGTTAACCACATATGAGTGCCATCACTATATACAATAATATAGACGAAATACTCTATTAAATTAGTAGACCCGATGCAAAAACAAGATTGTGAAAACTCTTCACTCCAAATGCGGTAATTTTGTTTATTAACCAGATATTAACTTCTTTACTAAACACAATAAAATAGACACACACAACAAAATTTCCACTAATTAAATATTTTAATTAGTTTTAAATTAAAGTTCAATTAATTTGTTTAATTGCTTCGAATATATATTTGTTAAAAAAAAAACAAAAAAAATTATAATTAAACAAATCATTATTTCATAATAATTTTATTATATCAATTAATTATTTAATTAAATTTTAACCTGAAACCAATTAAAATCTTTAATTGGTGAAAATATTTTTTTCTATGGAACTTCGCGAACAGACCCGATATAAAAACAAGATTTTGAAACTCTTCGCTCCAAATGTGGTAATTTTGCTTACTGACTTAACCAGATATAAGTTTCATCACTAAACACAATAAAACAACATATGTTTTGCACCAATTAAAGGTTTTAATTAGTTTTAAATTAAAGTTCAATTAATTTTTTAATTGATTCAATGTATGCCACAGTTTTTGTGGAGTTTCGTCTCTACAGGTAATATCGTTTGACACATCAAAATGAAATTCAGTATGTGCCTTTGGTGTATGGATATGAAGAGCTGTATAGTTTTTGGAAAGGAGCAAGGGGTTGTTTAGTCACTCCCAAATTTTGTAAGCGCTTTACAGGTCATACCGTATGATATATTAAAATGAAATTCAGTATGTGCCTTTGTTATAGGGAGATGAAGAGCTGTATAGTTTGTGGGCATAATCGGGAAGGGGCAGGGGCTAGTTTTCTCACTCCCAAATTTTGTAAGCGCTCTACAGGTCATACCGTATGATATATTAAAATGAAATTCAGTATGTGCCTTTGTTATAGGGAGATGAAGAGCTGTATAGTTTGTGGGCATAATCGGGAAGGGGCAGGGGATAGTTTACTCACTCCCAAATTTTGTAAGCGCTCTACAGGTCATACCGTATGATATATTAAAATGAAATTCAGTATGTGCCTTTGTTATAGGGAGATGAAGAGCTGTATAGTTTGTGGGCATAATCGGGAAGGGGCAGGGGCTAGTTTACTCACTCCCAAATTTTGTAAGCGCTCTACAGGTCATACCGTATGATATATTAAAATGAAATTCAGTATGTGCCTTTGTTATAGGGAGATGAAGAGCTGTATAGTTTGTGGGCATAATCGGGAAGGGGCAGGGGATAGTTTACTCACTCCCAAATTTTGTAAGCGCTCTACAGGTCATACCGTATGATATATTAAAATGAAATTCAGTATGTGCCTTTGTTATAGGGAGATGAAGAGCTGTATAGTTTGTGGGCATAATCGGGAAGGTGCTGGGGGTAGTTTAGTAACAGCCCAAACCGAAAATAATTAATTATACAATTCGAATATACATACATTGAACATTTATTCTTTATGTAATATATCCATAAAAATATCTGTTTCCATCTGTTGAGTGTAGGCCAGTACAGATTTTTTATTTTAATTTTGTGTTAAATTCCTTTAAATTTAAAATGACATTTTAATTGCTTTATTACGGGTATCTTATCTTTTCAATGAAGTTATTAGTAGTTTTAAGCTCTTTTGTGATTCTTGTTAAACAAAAATAAAAAAAAAAGATTTGTATTTAAGTATTTTAATTTCCATTAACCGATTTTGCTTTATTTTTTTATTATTGTCTTTGTAATTTTTTTTTTAAGTTTAGCGTTCAATATTCTTTTGTTGAATATTTTTTAATTTTTTTTTTAAGTTTTACCTGCATCTGTAGCAAATCTTTTGAAGTTATTGTTTTCTTAACACACAGATTTTGGCGCGTGACCATGGCCCTTTTTTTCTTTTAACTCTCTGTTCTTTGTTTGTGTCAGCCAGAAGGTGTTTACAATGGTTACTACTTAGTGATGACCACCACCACCACCGCCATCATATACTCTTATTATGGCCATAATTACAAATTACATGCACACGCTTGTATGTATGAATGTATAATAGTGGATTTGGTTTAAATACTAAATTAAAAAAGCCATTGTAATAGAAGGGTTATTGTGATTTTAAAATAAAAATTAAATAATTTGTTTGGAATTTTAAATAATTACGATTGAATTTTTCAAGATTTAAATCTTAATTTTAAAATATTTTAATAATTAATTCTTACAGCCAAACCGAAATCAGCGCGTCAAGCGTAGCGTTGTGATCTTTTAATTTGTTTAGATCGCAAGCACACCACCAGGAAATGTCGCGTGTAGTAGTTAAATTATTTCATAGAACACATAGAACCGTCTTCATACCACTTTCATCCAATGTGTGCAAAAAAAAGCTCTTTATTATTATACGGTGATATCGATCATCAATATCAGTCACTGATCGATCCCACTAATTTTTGGTTGAAAAGTGTGGTTCGGTTCAAGAATGAATATAAAAGGAAACCCAATAATATTCATAAGAAAATTTTTCTAAACAAATAAATGTAAAAGACAGCAGGACATCTGGCAACGCTGCCACTTATAACACAGTGCAACACGGAAAAAAATAACCATATACGGACACCACTACGTGATAAAAGACCAAAAAAAAGACCCCTGTCTCCGAATTTTGCCCAAAGTCCTCCAGGTTTTTTTATGGGCCCTCAAAGATGTGGGGCCTCGATGTCATTTTTGCAAAAAAATGATCATTTACTCAAGCTCATATTTTGCAAACAGTTTGGAATTTTGTGCAAAAGTGAAAAACTTTTGCGGCTACCTAAGCGCTACCTAAACGGTGTTAAGAATCATTCCTAGGAAGTTCATATGTTCTAGAAAGTTGTTTATTGAGATCTTAGGTTCATTTTTGTAGTTAATTGTTTCCTTGAATTTTGAACGGTTTGCTACCTATGGACCAGAACAGGGGAAAAAAGGTAAAAAAAATTTAATTTTTTAAAGTTTTTTGCGATTTTGACCTTGAAGATGAAGTTTTTTTTGATTTTATATGTTAACAATTTTTGTTCTACAACTTTGAGCTACAACTTTGCCTCAGAGAGTATATAAAAATTTCAAACGGTTTGCAAAATATGAGCTTGAGGAAATGATAATTTTTTTGCAAAAATGACATCGAGGCCCATAAAAAAAAACCTGGAGGACTTTGGGCAAAACTGGGAACAGGGGACTTTTTTTGGTCTTTTATGACGTAGTGGTGTTCGTATATGGTTATTTTGCCATGACTTAAAAAATTACACAGTGTGTAATAGTATAATTTGCGATGTGATATGAAAAATGTCTGCCTTTTAATGGCTTTTAAAAATTATAATTTCTTTTGTTTAATATTTTTTTAACTTGAAATGTTATGCAATCAAAATTCTTAACAATTAAACTTGATAAAAAATATGCTTTTTTAATCGTTTAAAACGCAAACTATGCAAAAGCACGTACAAAGCTACAGATAAACACCAGCAATAGCCACAACAACATCTGTAAGTACTTTGGCGCAGGCATGGAAAGTTCTAATTGGTAGTTTTTATTAAATTAAAGTACAGTAGACGACTGATTTATTACCAATACAGTGAGTGGGCTATTTGTAAAGGGCTAGCTAGGGGTACCTTGTCTAATTTTTAACTCAGAAAAGATATAATATTGACAATTTTTTACACAATATTATAAATTTCGCTCACTAACTATAGGAAAAAATTAAAAAAAAAAAATCAGCTGAAGATTGTTTAAAATATTTTGAAAAAACTGGACCAGGGTATAGAATAAATCTAAAATTTTTATGTCAAAATGCTCATAAATCGCTCAATTTAAAACATAATTTATAGATTAAATTAATAATTAAGATTTAAGTCTATGTATAATTTTTAAAAATAAAAAACAAAAATTAAAAAATGTTAGAGTTGGACTTTTTTAATTTTTTTTGCAGCGGCGAGGTACCCAACTTTGAGACCACATATCGACACCTCTGGCAAGTGGATGATGCTCACCGTCAAAACTTAAGCTGATATACTCATCTGCTATGCCCATGCTATAGCCCTCTACCAATGGCCGAGTTATATAATAAAATTTGCCTTTGAAAATTTTATTTTTAATTTGAGTTTTTTTGTAACAAAAAACTTTACTTTACTTTACTTTACTTTACTTTACTTTACTTTACTTTATTTTACTCTACTTTGCTTTACTTTACTTTACTTTACTTTACTTTACTTTACTTTACTTTACTTTACTTCACTTTATTTTATTTTATAGGTAAAGTATAGTGATCTTGAAAAAATCGATGTCGGAATTTTAACGGATTTTTATGTTTTAAGGTCTCCTGAATCCATTTTGACTATTTTCGCAATGATGTCTATGTGTGGATGGGTGTGGAGGCTTTACAGGTCATACCGTCTGATATATCAAAATGAAATTCAGTATGTCCCTTCGGTACATGGAGATGAAGAGCTGAATAGTTTGTGGGAATAATCAGGATGGGGCACACCAATTTTGAGGCTTGACACCCCAATTTTCTGACCGCCCTACAGGTCATACCATATGACATATAAAAATTGAAATTCAGTATCTGCCTTTGGTATATGTAGATGAAGAGCTGTATTCATTTTGGTCATTATAGGGAGGGGCAAAGGGTAGTTTACTTAACACCCCAAACCGAAAATAATTAATTTTTCGATTCGAATATACATACTTTGAACTTTTATTCTTTATGTAATATATTTATAAAATATCTGTTGCCATGAGGTATTGTAAAGTTGAGTATAGGCCACTACAGATTTTTATAAAATTAAAAAATTAAAAAAGAAAAATCGATCGCATTGATATAAATTTATTTATCATTATTATGACAAAACTTAGAAGTAATTAAAGTCCAACATGACGTCTTGATGATACTTAGTCATCATATGTGGCGTCAACGTGGAAACAACAAGAAAATAAAGTGTTAAATAAATGAGGGTGTCCTAGCTTAGTTGGTTATCGATTTAATGGTACTGCAAACTTGGCAGCACCTTTTATTGTTGTCAGCGGGAAATTTTAAACAGTATTTACAAAACTGTACAATTTTATAAAAATTTTGGAATTTTATATAAAGCCTATGTTTCTGAGTAATTACCCAGGGATGGGTGCCCTTATATAAAGTAAATACATAATCCATATCTAAAGCACTATAAAAATAAAAGTAAGAGTCTTAAAATTTGGTGTGGCTTACTTTCAAAACAAAATCGAGCAAAATACTGTCAGGACGCTAACGACGCGTTGTTAGCGTCCTTACGCGTCGCGACGCACTTAGCGATATTTTGCCAATCTAGCCGGATATTATTTATTTTTGTTAGCTTATATTGGCTCTGAAAATTTATTTAGTGCCCCTAGATTAATGAAACATGGCGGAAAAATCAAGTATGGTCATAGGGTGTTAGAGCTATAAAATAAGAAAAATCGGACCAGGGAGAAAAAAGTTTCCCTTAGAAGAACTAATCGTACCTCTGAAAAATTCTTTTTTTTTTTTTAAGTTTTGCTATACTTTTGTTTAGCAAATGCAACTTTTATAATCAGCGATTGCTCAAAAATCTTAGACCCTGAAGATTCTAAAATGTAATTTTTCGTCCCTCCCCCTTTTGTGGGCGGTGATATAAAATATTATTTGCAAAAATAAATAAATTATTAAGAGAAATGGATTACATAAGCCTTAATACCATAAAAATGAAATGTTTTTATGGGCAGGGGGGGAGGTATACCTCCAATTACACTCCCAAAACGTCCATGTGAATTTAAAAAAAATCTTGTTTGTTAATTTCCAAAAAATATTTATTTTTAAGCTTTAATGTCGAAGAGAAGAATATTAATAAAAATCATTTTTGTAATTTATTACTTTATCGTATTTAATTTTTCTGAGAATAATTAATTTGTATTATAACAAGCTGTGCCTGCCATTTCGTCAGCCTCCTTATTTTTCTGTGGAAGTAATCTACTTTAAGACTCTATTTTTTTAATGCTTCAGATATCGTTTATGTAGTTACTTTATATAAAGGTACCCATCCCTGGGTAATTACTCAGAAACATAGGATTTATATAAAAATCTAAAATTTGTATCAAACTCCAAAATTATTGTAGCGTACTGGAAAGGGGTTTTTAAATTATCCGCTGACAAAAATTAAAGTTTCTGCCAAGTTTGCAGTACCATTGAATCGGTAAAATTGCATACTCTCACTACTTGTTCTCTCTCTCTCTTTCTCGGTAATGGGATATTTTAACGGGGGGAAGAATATTCTTAATTTGAACCACGATAATAAGGTACCTCTCCATAAAATTTTATTATAATTCATCCAGTAGTTTTTACGTGATGCGAACACAAACAGACAGACAGGCAGAAAATTTTTATTATATTTATAGATAATTGTTACTATGTATTGTATAACAATAAATTTTATTTAAAATATTAATAATTAATTTATTTCAAACAACTTAGAAACCAAAAACATTTTATAACCGACAAAAAGGTTTCTTAATCGTACCTATCCATGCAAGATGAGCAAAAACCGAAAAAAGGTGAAAATTGGAAAAAATCGCCAAAAAAATAAAATTGCGTAAAAAACGGGCAATGTTTTTCTGCTACAGTATAAAAGTAGAAATCGTTTATTTTTAAGTAATATATAACATTTTTAGTAACGCGAAGGCCACCACTCTGAAAAACCTTTTCAAGTTTTTTTTTACAAAAAAGTAAACAAATAAATTATTTTTTTTTAATTTCGATAGAAATTTTTTATCATAAAAATTTAAAATAAAATTTTTCTAAAAACTAAGAAAATCAGCTGCTAATATAGTCTTTCACAGAAAAAAAAAATCTTTATTCGTTAAGCCACCAAAAAATATATTGCAAACCTCTCAAAATCGTCTAAAGTCAATAAAAACGTATGCGATTTACTCAACTTTCCTGATTTTAACTGGGTCGCAAAATGACAAATCTCAAGCAAAAGCCTTGATTATTCACTATAAGATGCAGAATTTTGTTGTCTGTCGAGCTGCATACTTAAATTTTTAAATTTCTTTAATTTAATTTTTGGCCTAATATCCGACTAGATTGGTAAATTACCCCTCTGTGCAACTTGTAGTTCTTTTGCAAGAAGTACTGAAAAAACGTGAATAGTACTGAATTTCCCATCTCTGCAATGGTTTAATATTATACAATTTTCTTTATTTCTGCTGCAAACAAACAAAAAACCATAAAATATGATAAAAATCTTTTTAAAGAATAACTTTTCTATTTTAGTTACGCTGCTGTGCTGTAGATGTAGCTGTAGCTGTTACGTTTTGATCTATTCAGTGTAATAATTCATCGTAATATGATCACAAAGCCAACAACTACAAAAACAACAGCAACAAGCCAAACATATAAAAAGGAAAGGTAGTGTAAATGTAAACACACGTTTATAATGGAAATAAAACAAGAAGAAAGATGCTGCAATAACATCAAATGGCATTTGCTATTTTCAGCATAAATAATGAAATGAAGAGGAAGGGAAATTTGTCGAAACAAAAATACTAACAAACAAACCGGCAAAACGACACGATTTTCTTTTGTATAAGAAGATCAAAACACATTTATTTTAAGGCTTACAAAATATTATAATAAAAATTCTACAAGGAGCGACAAGAGGTATAAGAGTAACAAAGAAATTTTATAAAAATTGTATATACATATATGTATGTACATATGTATGTAGTTGCAGATAATCTTTTACATATGTACCTACTTATGTAAATATTTATGTATACGCGTCATAAAAATTTTAGAAATTATTATCAAGCAAATTTATACATAAGATGTATGTACAATAAAATAGTAACTCATTTCCTGTCTGTCTGTCCGTCTTTCTTTCTTTCTTTGTGTTCGCATCACGTAAAAACTACTGGATGGATTTAAACAAAATTTTGTGAAGAGGTACTCTAGTATCCTGATTCCAATATAGGATACTTTTTTTCCCGAAAAAAAAATATCTTATTTCCAAGAGAAAGTGGAAAAAAGCAGTGAAAGTACGACGATTTTTTTTAACGATTTAAAAGTACTGCATACTTTAAGGCATTTTTAATTTAATTTTTGAAAGCAGTATATCTTAAGCAATGTTGCGCAACAGATGTCGCTGTTTTAAAATAAGAAATAACTTATTTACTGTCTGCCTTTTTTAAAGCTTTACAATAATTGTTAGAATTTTATATAAATTTTAAAATTTTATCCAGGGATGGGTACCTTTATATAAAGTAAATACGTAACAGTTTTAAAATTTGTTGTAAATTACTTTCACAGCAAAATCGAACAAAATATTTTCAGGACAAACACAACGTGTCTGGGCACAGCTTACATAAAAACTAACACACACACATACGTACGTACGCACTTTAAAAACACCGATTGCAACGTGTTTTGCAATTAAATATTTTATGTTGATCAGCGAACAAAGTGCTCTTGAATGCAGAATCATAAAGTTATAAAAATTATAGAAATTACAAAAATAAAAACAAGTAAGAACGCTAAATTCGGCTTTGCCGAATCTTCTATACCCTTTGCCACAATGATTTTATTTATACCGGCATGTACGGCATTATCCATATTGTTGACTTTTTACATAAATTAAAATATGTGAGTCGTATGAGAAAAAACTCATTAAAATTTTTTGCAAAAAAATTTTTAGAAAATTTTATTTGAAAATTTTTAAAAAAAAATTTTGGAAATTTTATTCTAAAATTTAAAAAAAAAAATTTTTCGAAAATTTTCTACAAAATTGTCTTTTTGAAAATGTTTTGTAAATATTTAAAAAAAAATTTTTTTTAATTTTTTTCAAAAATTTTTATGAAATTTTTTGATTTCTATAAAGGTTTTTATTACAAAAAAAAAACCCTACCAACCTAAAAACAAACACAAATCGCCCCTCGCAGGGGGGTTATTAATTCCCCGAGATCTCCATGTACTTCTTGCGATCTACATACTTGTCGTAACATAATATTTATTATATATAATATTTATGTGACAAAAAAAAAAATCAAATTAACATGATAAAAGCCGATTTTTTTTGCCAAATAAATATTAGACCGCGACAGGTAGATGGCAAGAAGTGCATACAGATCTGGGGGATCAATAACCCCCTGCCAAGGGCGATTTTTGTTTATTTTTAGGTTGGTAGGGGTTTTTTGCTTTCATTTGCATTAAAGACCTTTATAGAAAGCAGTACACATAGAGGTAGCCAATGGACCCACAAGGTGCCCACTGTTAAGCAGGAGCAGTTGAAAGGTCCATGGAGGGGGGGTCAATACAAGGAAATTTTTTTAAGGGTTTTTTTTTTTGCTTTAGTCTGACCATTCTAACAGAGTATAGATTGCAAGAAAGTCCTAAAATAAAAAATTTTCAATAAAATTGAAAAAAAAAATTAAAATTAAATAAAAAAAAAATTTTAATGTTTACAAAAAAAAAAATTTACAAAACATTTTTAAAAAGATATTTTGACAGAAATATTTTAAAAAAATTTCAAACAAAATTTTACAAAATATTTAAATAAAAAAAAAATTTACTAACTAACTAAGAGAGAATAAAAACGAACTTAAATTTCGACTATAAATTTCATTGTATGTTATACATAAATAGTTCGACTAATAATAATTAAAAATTTTCAATTTTCGAAATATTTAAAAAAAAAAATTCAAAATTTGTATAAAAATAAAAATCATGAGTGTAACATAACATATTTTTAATATTAAGAATATATGAATAGAGAGTAACATATTTTTTTAAATGCGTTTGATTCTTAAATAGATGAGATCTCTGTTTTAAAACCTAGATGCTTTAAAACACATAGACAATATCAGAATACCGACTACAAACTGCCAAAAATAAAATACAACCGTTTATAGGTAAACGATTATTTTGAAGCCATCAAAGCTACAGGGCTACCGACTACCGTTGTGGCTGTAGTGAACTTAGTTAGGCTAACTTATATTTTTGTATGCAACAATTTTATTTTATTCAACAAAAGAAAATGTCATGTAAATTACAAATTCATATCCAAACAAAAAGTTTTGGAAGAAATACCTATTTATTATTTTTTGAAAAAAGTTATTTAATTTTATAAAAGCAAAATAGTATTTCTACAACAATGTCAGAGTTTACGATGTACATACATACAATGCATGTATGTAGCTGTCGTCTTCAATATCATTCAATATTCAATTTTAAGTAGCTGACTACACGGCGAGAATTGTAGCCAACGGAATTTTTTTTTTCATTTACCTGCATAGCTGCTGCCTTCTACGCTTTGAAGCATGAATAATGAGTATTTTCTTATACGACTTATTTTAATTTTTGAAAAGAGTCAACACTATGGATAATGCTGTACTTGCCGGTATAAATAAAATCTCCGTGGTGAAGAGTATAGAAGATTCGGCACGGCCGAATATACATAGCCTTTAATTTTTTTTTATAATGGCCAACGTTTTTTATGTTTTCAGCTACTGCAAAAAATTAAAAAAAAAAAAAAATTTAACACTTAGGGTATTAATCCATATTCCATCCCTGAAAACAATATCTTCTTCGCCGTGGAAAACATATTTTTGTATACTTACATATATATGTAATACATACATACATATATATGTACATATACTGAAAGACGTTCAGTAATTCTCTAAATTACAATGTACCTATAAATTTATTATCTTCTACGCACTTTTTTGCAAACTGTCCCACAGTGAAGCTTGTTTTCTTTATCTTTTTACTTAAAACACACATGCAGCCATTTTTTTTATTGGCAGTTTAGTTGTTATTTTAATAAAGCCAAAATAACAAATAAATAACAAACAGCCAAAATATGGAACTTGAGTATTAACCGTTAAGGTCGTCTGTTTGAGTGTGTATTTGTTGTGGCTGTTGTTGCTGCATGAATACACTGCATTTCTTTCTCAATTTACTATGGATCGCATCACACATGAAAGCAAACATTCATGTGCAAGCATGTGTGTTGGAGAGTGTGTGTGTAAGAAAAAAAATTGCCAGCACTGACCTCCTTTTCACAGTTAGCTTTTTTGTTGTTGTCTCATTTTCTTTATTGATATTCTTATTGTTAAAAATAAAATTTAAAGCAACTTTAGAAATAAAAAAGATGAACTTTCAAAAAAATGAAAAAAAAAACATCAACAACAACAAAAAAACATATCAATAACAAAAATGTAATAATAAAATGGCTGTTTTTGTTTTTGTTCTTATGGCTGATTTAAAGAAGAGGGTTTCATTAGCAGATGGCAGAGAAAAAATAATTTCTTTACAACAACAAAAATGATCGTAAAAATTACGACTGTTTTGTACAGACACTACAAAAGTGCATACAAATTTGCAAAAATAGCGGTAAATAGTGGTAAAAACTGATTACAGATGTCATGGCCATAAACAAGTTGTGTCAATGAAATTCTAAAAAAACATTAGTCAAGCATCACAAAGTTGTTATTGAGCGATATGAAAGAAATGTCAATTAACGAGCAGAGCAAATGACAAAATTTTTATTAGCGACAGGTTATAATTTTCTGCTTCAATATGAAGAATGTTTTTAAATATTTTAACAGTAAGACCATAATTATTATTAGCAAAAAAAAAGTGTTGTAAATGTTTTTAACACTTTATGATCGAACAAAGAAGGGCAAAGCACTAAAATGAGAAAAAGGTCTTTCTGACTGGTGTCAAAATCAAGGGGAATGGTGATTCATTAGAAGTAAATCAAAAAGCTTAAAGACGTGAAAATGGTACAGTAGAAAGGATATGAGTATGAACTTTTGTTGCCGAAAAACAGTGCAGCAAATGCCTGAGCATTGCATTGTAATTAAGATTATAAAATGGGTTTATCTATACATACATACATACATACATATGTACATATGTACATAAGTACATATAATAAAGCAGGACCATTTCTGTACATATTATATATAAAATATTTTTTGAATATTTCGTTAATGTTGGTGCAGTTAGTAATCGAAAATCCAAATCGAAAAGAGCTATTTTTAGAATTTATTGTCTGTCTGTGTTCCCATCACGTAAAAGCTACTTGATGGGTTTTAGTAAAATTTTGTGAGGAGGTACCCTAGTATGTCGGTTCAAATATAGGAGACTTTTTTTCCGCAAAAATATCTCCTTTTCAAAAGAAATAGAGAAGTATTAGTGAAAGTACGCAATTTTACCGACTTAAAGGTACTTCAAAGTTGGCAGCACCTTTTATTTTTTTTACGTACTGTAAGTAGTATTTAAAATATCTACAATAATTTTGGAATTTTATACAAAATTTTAGATTTTTATATAAAGCCTATGTTCTAGGAAATTACCCAGGGATGGATACCTTGATATAAAGTAATTACATAAACTATATGTCAAGCACAAAAAAAAATAAAGAGTCTTAAAGTACATTACTTTTAAAGCAAAATAAGAACGCTGACGAAGTGGCGGGCACAGCTAGTTATGAATAAATTAATTATTTTCAGAAAAATTAAATTTTATAAAGTAATAAATTATAAAAATTACTTTTATTAGTATTCTTCTCTTCGACATAAAAGCTTAAAATGTAATATTTTTGGAAATTAACAAAATTTTTTTTTTTTTAAATTCACATGGACATTTCGGAGGTACCTCCGCCTGGCCATAAAAATTACAAAATTTTTTTTTGGTATTAAGCCGTTTGTAATCCATTTTGTTCAAAAATTACATTATTTTTGCAAATAATATTTTATGTCACCGCCCACCAAAAGGGCGAGGGAGAAAAAATGGCATTTTAGAATCTTCAGGCTCCAAGTTTGAGTTTTTGATCATTTGCTGACTATAAAAGTTGCATTTGCTAAACAAAAGTATAGGAAAACTTAAAAAAAAAATTGAATTTTTCAGAGGTAGGATTAGTTCTTCTAAGGGAAACTTTTTTCTCCTTGGTCCAATGTTTCTTATTTTTTAGCTTTAACAGCTATGATCATAAGAGATTTTTCTGACAAGTTTCAATAATCTAAGGGCACTCAGTAAACTTTCAGAGCCAACATAAACGAAAAAAAAAAAAATTAATGTCCGTCTAGATTTGCAAAATACCCCTAGTGCGGCGTCAGTTTTTTTCAACTGAAATTCCCACTAAAATCAAAAATAACAACGAGAGGACTCCGAGTGTTTAATGCATCTAGGTTTCAAAACAGAGATCTCATATATTTAAGAATCAAACGTATTTAAAAAATATGTTACTCTATATACATACTCTATATCTATATACATAATTTTTATAGAAATATTGTAATTTTTTTTAAATATTTCGAAAATTGTTTGTAAAAATATTTTTTTGAAAATTTTTTGGAAATTTTTTAACATTTTTTTTCGAAAAATTTTCTGTAAAAATATTTTTTTGAAAATATTTTGTAAACATTTTTTAAATTTTTTTTTATTATTTTTTACATTTTTTAAAATTTTTTTAATATTTTTTTGAAAATATTTTGTAAACATTTTTTAATTTTTTTTTATTATTTTTAAAATTTTTTAAATTTTTTTTTAATTTTATTGAGATTTTTTTTTTAAATTTAGGATCTTCCTTAAATCTATATTGAGTTAGAATGGTCAGACTAAAACAAAAAAAAAAAAAAAAAAAAAAATCCTTAAAAAAAATTCCTCATAGCGACCCCCCATGTGCTTTTAACTGCTCCTGTGTATCAGTGGACAAACTGTGGGTCCATTGGCTATCTCTATGTGTATTGCTTTCTATAAAGGTCTTTAATACAAATGAAAGCAGAAAAACTCTACCAAGCTAAAATAACAAACAAAAATCGCCCCTCGCAGGGGGTTATTGATCCCCCTAGATCTGTATGCACTCCTTGACATCTACCTGTTGCGGTCTAATATTTATTTGACAATAAAAAAGCAAAAGAGAATCATTAAAGCCGAAATAAAATTAAAAAAATCGTTGAAAAATATAGATGGGTGTGGTTTTTGGCCTGCAGCTTTCAAAGAAATGATCCGATGTTGCTGAATTGCAATACCAAAATTTTCGAAACTATGCCTGACAGATTGTTGTGCTTAAATTGTTTGTATCTCTTCTGGTGCCTCGGCAAATGACTACCCGAACACGGACAGGCGGACAGAGAGACATCGCTTAATCAACTTCTCTATGTATAAGGATTCAGAATATTTATAGTTTATGGTGTCGGAAATGAATATTGTAGAAATTACACACGGAATGACAAACTTCCACCTGTGGTATAAATGGGGGCCCAAGAGTACTGCACATCCACACTATTCTAATTATAACAGACAAAGTAACTGAACAGTAATATGAGAATTTTTTTTTTTTGATTTCATAATACAAATTCATCATCTGGTATGTATTGAACCAGATGAACCTGAAGTTTTCTGTGTTTTTAGCTTTACAAATCGTTAAAGAATCTAAAATTGTATTTCTCCATCATTTATTATCATTTGTCCTTAATTAATAAAACCTTACGACATTTGCCCTTCAGAAAGTGTGAATAACTTCATTAGTCTTGCTGGAAACTTAGCAGAAAATTGAAAAGATTAAATATTTTGTCACTGCTGTATGATGCCAAAAAGCAAAAGATAAATTAATAAATGAAATTTAAGAAAATTATTAATCAAAAATAAATTTGTCAAGACTTTGCTGTAAAGAAGGGAAGGGAAAACTTTTGATTTTAAATCAATAAATTTTTCTGCAGCGAAACGAAAAACCAAACAAGACTTTTAAGCAAAAAAAAAAGTTATAAAAGAAAAATGATGACAATCATTTTTTATTTTTTTTTTGTAGTTGGCTTTTTGAAGCCTGCTGTTTGCTGCACATTTGTACTGATTGCATTTTGAAGTCTAAATTAAATTTAAATTGAGTTTGTGTATTGTTGATCACACATACACACACATGTGTATGAGATCGTCATTTCTTGACCTGATTTTCTTTTTTGCGTGTTCACGCTGTTGCTTGCTGCCTATTAAAAGGTGATCATAATCGACACGTTACGTTACCTGTTGACTTTTTTTTTTGTTTTTAATAAATTAAGAATAACATGCATTAAGAAATTATAATTTCACTTGTTCTTGCTTGTTGTACAGAAATGTTGTTGTTGTTGTTGCTATTTTTGTTTCATTTCACATTGAATGCCGTCTTAAAATGTGGGTCAGTCAGTCAGTCAGTCAGTCAGCATTTTTGTTTTGTTTTAATTTTACATTAAAAAAAAAAGATTTTTATTTTAACAGCTGACACACCCCCCAAATAACGCCCTTAAAAATACACCTCACATATTAACATAATGATTAAATGATGCAAGTGAGAGTTTTCAATCTCAAAAGTTGAACTTAATGTCTCAGGTGCTATGCGGCGACGGTGTTGCCAAAGAGAAGAGAAATTTCACAATTTTCTTTTAACAAAAAATTCCTTAATTATTCATCGATTTAAAATAATAAAAAAATAGTTCCTCTTATACGAGTATATTAAAGTTCCTTCATCGTAACAGTTTCTATTTCTTGAATAATGAATCATCAAACAGAACAGAACAGAAAGAAGCGATAAAAGGAAATATGTCAGACAAATTTATGTCACTACCTAGTCATACGGATAGCGATGTAGCAGTTGTAGTTAAATGCCTATTAAGACCATGCTCTTACCCCCTCTTGAGTATTTAGTATCTCCATTACTCTTTAGCAGACAGATTGTCGCTAGCACTTTGTGCCGTGACGTTTCCAAACTGAAGTATAAACACCCCAACGTCCTTATAGGGTAGCGATGCATACGTAGCAGTTGTAGTTTCATGTCTTTTACGACCATGCTTTTACTCTCTCTTGAGTAGTTAGTATCTCCGCCACTCTTTTGACGCTACCACAACAGATTTTCGCTGATACTTTGTGCGATTGTGTCACACCTAGCCATGACGTTTCTAAACTGAAGTACAAACACCGCAACGTCCTTATAGGGTAGTGATGCATAAGTAGCAGTTGTAGTTTCATGCCTTTTACGACCATGCCCTTACCCCCTCCTGAATATTTAGTATCTCCACCACTCTTTTGCAGCTTTCGCAACATATAGTCGTTCGCACATTGTGCGATTGTGTCACTACCTAGCCATGAGGTTTCCAACCTATAGTAAAAACACCGCGACGTCCTTATGGGGATAGCGATATATATGTAGCAGTTATAGTTTCATGTCTTTTACGATCTTGCTTTTACTCACTCATGACGGTTGTAATCTGAAGTACAAAAAACGCGACATGCTTATGAGGATTACGGTGCATAAGTAGCACATCTATTCTCATGTCTTTTATGACCATGTCATTTTACCCCCTCTTGAGTATTTAGTATCGCCGCCACTCTTTAGCAGCTTCCGCAACAGATTGTCGCTAGCACTTTGTGCCGTGACGTTTCCAAATTAAAGTACAAACACAGCGACGTCCTTATGAGGTAGCGATGCATACGTAGAATTTGTAGTTTCATGCCTTTTACGACCATGCTTTTACTTTCTCTTGAGTAGTTAGTATCTCCACCACTCTTTTGCAGCTTCCGCAACAGATTGTCGCTAGCACTTTGTGCCTTGACGTTATGGGGATTGCAATGCATACGTGGCAGTTGTAGTTTCATGTCTTTTATGACCATGTCATTTTACCCACTCTTGAGTATTTAGTATCTCCACCCCTCTTTTACAACTTCCGCAACAGATAACTTCTGAACCAGATAAAAGCGCATCTTAGTGTGATTGCATGGTTGGAAGTGGCTGTGGGATTACTTCCGCTTTAAGCTAATTTTTTTGAGTGTCTAAAATTTTATATTCAAAAAGTAGAGTGACAACCAAAAATCAATGACAAACAAAGAAGAGTCGTAAAGGACCCCACCACAGTAGTGGTCTACTTTAGTATCCCCCCACACATTTGAAAAGTCCTAAATTAAATTTTTAATTTGTTAACCCAACTTTTGTTTTGGTTTGTTTAAATTGAAATATTCCTCAGCCTTTTTTTAGGGTTCCGTACCCAAAGGGTAAAAACGTAACCTTATTGTTTTTGCTACAATGTCTGTCCGTCCGTCTGTCAGCGCCTTTTATCTCTGGAACCATAATAGGTAGACTCTTGAAATTTTCACAGCAGATGTACAACTGTTGCCGCTAAAGCAAAAAATACTTAAACTTATAGGGTGTTCGGATAGAGACGTGTTATTCACGTATATATATGTGTTTATTTCTTGAATTGTAGGAGGCATACACTTAAAATTTACAAACAGTAATTAAAACTTAGTTCGCTATATAAACAAGTATAAAAAATCAACCTCAAAATTAAAGGGTATTCCGATAGTGACGTGATTTGCATTTATAAGGCCTAAGTTTTGAACCATAATAGGTAGACTCTTGAAATTTTCCGAGAAGGTGTATGTAGACCAGTGGCTGCTATAGCAACACATACTAACACTTATAAGGTGTTCCGAGAGTGACTTGTTATTTACAATTATGTCTTTATTTCTTAAGCTGTAAGAGGCGATCACTTAAAATTTGCAGACAGTAAATAAAACCATGTTTACTTTATAAATAAGTATAAAAAATTGAACATAAATGTTAAAGGGTGTTCCGATAGTGACGTGATTTGCAGGTATATGGCCTAAGTTTTGAACGATAATACGTAGAATCTTGAAATTTTTACAGGAGGTGTATTACTATGGCTAATATAATAAATATTAATAATTAAAGGGTGTTCCGACAGTGACGTGATTTACATGAGTATTGCCTTATTTTTTAACCATAATAGTTAGACTCTTGAAATTTTCACATATGGGGTACTACTATAGCCCCTATAAAAAACAATACAAATTAAAGGGTTTTCCGGCAGTGACGTGATTTGCATGCATAACGCCTTATTTCTTGAACCGTAATAGGTAGACTCTTGAAATTTTTTACAGAAGATGTGTTGCCACGGCCGATATGACAATTACTAAAAATTAAAGGGTCTTCCGACAGTGACATGTATTTCACGTATAGTAACTTATTTTTTTATTCGTAATAAGTAGACTCTTGATATATTTGTAGAAAGGGAATTGCCGTAGCCGTAAAAGCAAATAATAAAATTAAAGGGTGTTCCGACCGTGACATGATTTTTACGTAAATAGCTTTATTTTATAAACCGTAATAGTTAGCCATTTGAAATGTTTACAGTAGATGTGTTACTTCGGCCTATATAACAATTACTAAAAATTAAAGGGTATCCATTAGTGACCTGTTTTTCATTAATATTACCTTATTTTTTCAACCGCAATAGGTAGGCGCTTGATATTTTTATAGAGAGTGTATTAACATGGCCGCTATTACTAAATTTAAAGCGTGTTGTAATAATGATGCATTTTTCGCGAATATGAATTTAATTTTAAAATTAAAGGGTGTCCCATAGGACATACAAAAATTAACATCTTGAATTTTTAAGTTGTACTAAACATAGTACGGAACCCTAGATACGTGTGTGAGTCTAACTCGCATTTGACTGATTTATTTATTTGTATTCATTTTTTTTTTTCAACTGTCCTTAAATATTTAAAAAGTGTTTTAGGTGTGTTCCCTTGAGAGCTTTAAGCGACACCAGCCAGCTTTTGAAAATCTTTTCAGATGTCAATTTCATTTCATTACTTTTTCATTACAAAATTCTATTTTTGTCCATTAATTGCCTCATGTCTCATATGTGGCTGAGAAAATTGTATGGCCAAGCTTGGACTGGATAACAACTTTAGGAAATTACAAAAAAAAAAAAACAGAAAGACAATAAACTATAAGGAAAAATCTGTGCAAATGCGTTGGTAATTGTGGCTGTTGTTTAACATAAAACAAATGACATTTGGCTCCCTGCTGTCATTACATATTAAATTCAATGTTCACATTTATTTAAAACAACTTCTTTTTTTTAGACATTTTTAAAATAAAATAAAAATTATAATGCAAGTTATAACTAGAGATTTTTAAATATTATTATTATTATTAAATAACTGAAGCTCATGTGCATAAACCAGGTTTAAACACTCGGGCTTAAGCTTAACTAAACATTTTTATTTCGCATTTATGTATGTACATACATGGCTGTTCACACAACTTTGGGTTAGTGTGAACGTTAATTTAACAAAAATCGTAAATGTAGATTTTTATTATCTTCTGTTATGTTCTGCATAGAGAGGTGTTGGTTGTTTGTTTTTGTTTTTGGTGCAGTTGTCACTTGATGCAGTTTTTTCCCACAATCGACTAAAAAAAAAATTCAGCTGAAGTTTCATTTCAATTTTTATTTTATTGAAAATCTTTTTATGGTTTTAACCAAAGAAGGTGTGGTTGGGCTGCTGACTTTTAAATAAATATTTATTTTAATTTCATATTTAAATGAAGTAATTTAAGTAGCGGCTAGATAATATTCAATTTATTGTATTTTCCATAAATAAATAAAATTTTAGAAATATTTTGTTCCTTTTTTTGAAATGAAACGAAAATTTTTCAAATAATTTTAAGTCGAATTAATAACGAAATAAAATTCATTGTTATGCTGTAGAAGGCAATTCAGCTAAATTTTTTAAAACAAAAAAACTTGCTATCAAAATATAGCATTAGATAGCACCCACCCCAAATCATAAACAGACACATTTGAAAATTTTTTAAAATTATTTTATTTTTCATAAACCACTGTACAAATGAGATCTGTAACGAAAAAAAAATTGTCTCTTGCATACTGTCTTCTTTAATTAAATGGTTGGTTTTGTTTACTGTGGAACTCAATTAGATTAATAAATTAAAACTCTGTTTTTAAAATTAATTTTTTTCCTCTCCTTAACATTTGTGAATTTTTAGTTGTAACTGTTAATGATTTAGTGTGCGATATGTATTTAAAATACATATAAATATAAAAATGTTATCGATTAGATTAAGAAGACAAAAAAAAAAAATTACAAAAAAAGCAAAACTAATTCTTTAACACATGGACGACTACAGGCGACAGACCGCAACCTATCAAAACTTTTTTTTATTAAATGCGAGAAATACAATTACAAATTATGTTCTAACTAAAATTATCGAGCCTAGTAACAAAGATCTTACTTCACTCGTTGTAGTGGAAAACTTAGAACCTTTGTTGGGAAGCGAACCCACAACCCCCAAACTGATAGACTAGCAAACTATCGGGTTGTTAAATTTTAAGGGCCGATGTTGAATGTGAACTACACCTAAACGTCAAGTTTTATTCTGCATTTAATTTGACATTTCTCAATTTCAGACTAACTCAATTTGAACCATGGAAAGATAGACAATCGAGCAATGGTGGCAAGAAATGGCAACGTTGGATGATGAGATTTCGAAGTGTTGAGGCACATTTTCACCTCAATATATTCGTCAATAAGCAGAATTGCCGCATTTGAGCGAATGATAATCCAAGAGTGATTGTCGAAAAACGAATGGACCCACTAAGAGTGATTGTTTGGGGCGGTTTATGGGCTGGCGGCATCATCAGGACGTATTTTTTCCAAAATGAGGCCGATCAGGCAGTTACTTTGAATGGTGTTGACTATCGTGGGATGATTACGACCATTTTATAGTACGAATTGAAAAATATGGATGTGGACAATATGAGGTTTCAACAGGACGGTGTCACTTGCCACACAGCTAACGAAACAATGGCTCTTTTGAGCGACAAATTCTATGGCCGTGTTATCTTACGTGGCGGCGAAGTCAATTGGCCGCCAAGATCATGTGATTTAACACCGTTGAACTTCTTTCTTTGGGGTTATTTGAAATAAAAGGTGCAGCACGCCAGCAACAATTCAAGAGCTAAAGGATGAGATAATTCGACACAATAACGGCATACAACCTCAATTATCGTCATAGAACCTCATTACGGTTTAACCAATTTTTATTTATGGGCCTTAAAAGATTATAAAAAAATCAGTGGGCACTTCAAAAAAGGTATAACCAACTTTTATCTAATTTCTCATTCGTACTAGGTGATAGCGCTTAACTTTCTTCGGCAATAATGCAGGCGAGGATTCATTGAAAAAATTCTATTAACATTTTATGGCAGAAAAATAATTTATTCCTGGAATTTTTTTGAAAAAAACAAAATAAAATAAAAAAAAATTTTACTTTTCTTTAGCATAACTTACAGGGACTCCAAAATTTTAACTAATAATAAAAGGTAAACTTGTAGCCATGGTATAACTCAACAACTTTTGTCAATATAGCGATACAATCTGAACGTAGTTTGTTTGTTTCATTTGTTGTAAAGGCCTTTATAGAAAGCAATACACATAAAGGTTGCCAATGGACCCACAGGGTACCCACTGGTAAATAGGAGCAGTTAAAAGTCACATGGGGGTCAATATGAGAAAATTTATTTTTAAGGATTTCTTTTTGCTTTAGTCTGTCCATTCTAACTCAATATAGAATGCAGAAAGGTTCCAAATTTAACAAAAAAAAAAAAAAAATTTTAAATTAAAAAAATAAAAAAACAAATTTTTAAAATATTTGAAAACAAATTTACAAACCTTTTTCAAAAAGATATTTTTACAGAAAAATTTTCGAAAAAAAAAATTTTTTTAAAAAAATTTCCAAAAAATTTTCTAATAAAATTTTACAAAAAATTTTCAAAAAAATATTTAAAAAAATTTTAACAAACAATTTTCGAAAAATTAAAAACAAAAAACATAAGTGAGTGTAACATAACATATTTTTAATATTACCAATATATGTATGTACGAGTATGTACATATCGTTAGCTTAATATAGAGGCCCTATTTCGTTTTTTTTTTGCATATTTGGATATATGATCTTCTAATACATACATATGTATAATTAAAATTAATTGTTATATCATTAAAACGCTAGGAGAGTTTAACAAAAAATTACGTTAAAAAATAATTCGCGACTACAAAACTATAATTTTTATTAAGTTTTTTCCTTCTCCTGTAAACATTAGTTAGGGCCTTTCTATATTAAGGTATCGATATGTAACATACTTTTTTAAATGCGTTTGATTTTTAAATAGATGAGATCTCTGTTTTAAAATCTAGATGCCTTAAACACATAGACCACATCAGGATACCGACTACAAACTGCCAAGAATAAAAGACACACTTTTATAGTTAAACGAATTTTTTGAAGTCAGCAAAGCTACACGACCACCATTGTGGCTGTCAACTTAGACTAATTTCTATTTTTGTATAAGACAATTTTAGTTTCTTCAACAACAGAAAATGTCAAAAAATTGTAAATTACAAATTCATATACATACAAACAAAACCGTTTTGGTTGAAAAAGTTATTTAATTTTCTAAAAGCAAAATACATAAGTATTTCTACAAATATATCAGAGTTTATGATGTAGCTGTCGTCTTCAATATCATTAAGTAGCTGACTACACGGCGACAATTGTAGCCAAAGGAATTTGTTTGCATTTAGCTGCGTAGCCGCTGTCTTCGATTTCTTTAAAGCATGAATAATGAGTTTTTTCTCATACGACTTATTTTAATTTATGTAAAGAGTCAACACTATGGATAATACTGTACATGCCGGTATAAATAAAATCACCGCGGTGAAAGGTATAGAAGATTCATTTAATAATTTTATTATAATTTTCATAACAGGACTATGGGGTATAGATAACTCACCTATTTCACGCTATTGCTAAATTTCGAATAACCAAAAACAAACCCAGCTTTATCCTTCTATTTATCACTCCTTAACTAACCATATCACTTACATACCTATTTCCCTTGATTTTCATTTAAAATCATATTCATGCAAATTTTCCCACATTCTCCCAGTGATTTGTAACATATTGTTTAATACAAACACACAAACTTAAATATAAAATTAAGTATTTGAAAAAAACAAAAATTCCCACACTTTTAGACAGCAACAGCAACATCATCATCATCATCTCAGCAACAAAATAAAACAAATTCATAGAGCAGGCAAATATCCCTAAATATTGAACTTTCATAAAATTATAGCAACAACAATAGCAACAACAACAACAACTAGTACATGAACTAACAAATTATAACAATAAAAACTACACAACTCAACTCTAAGCCAGCAAAATTAAACATGAATGTGTTAAACCATTTATTAGGTCATGTGGTTTTTTGTTACGAGCAACAAACAAACAAACAAAAAACAGCAACAAAAAAAGCAACAGAAAAACCCAACATAAATGGAAATATTTTAAAGGATTTTCCTACATATTTTTCCTTATCATGAGATGCAGGCAAATATTAATGCTGCGAACCAACACTCATGCAAGCAATTTGTTTGTTTGTTTTTGTATGTGAGAGAAGTCTCTCTCTTTCAGCAGGCAAGAACAGTTCATTTGCATTTTGCACCAACAAAATAACCGTTATTTGAGAATAATTGATATTCCGATTAGTGTGTTGGGGGTCAGGGATGGTAATTGAAATTTTAAAATTATACAAACCGGCTTTTTAAATTTGACATTTTGGTAACAGCCTGTTTTAAACGTCTTTAAACAAATACATAAATTTTGAAGTAAGGCTTTTTTTATGGGTGCGTTTTAAGCATCTTTAAGTTGAAAAAATATTTTTATAACTTTCACCACAGGTGGGTGGAAAGTAATTAGGGTTTGGGATTTCCCGAACCTTCTAATTTCTACATCTTGCTTATATTTCAGAGAATTGAAATAAATATAATAACACACTGTGTAATTTTTTAAGTCATGGCAAAATAACTATATAACGACACCACTACGTCATATAAGACCAAAAAAAAAGACCCCTGTCTCCCAGTTTTGCCCAAAGTCCTCCAGGTTTGTTTTTATGGGCCCTCAAAGATGTGGGGCCTCGATATCATTTTTGCAAAAAAATGATCATTTATTCAAGCTCATATTTTGCAAACCGTTTGGAATTTTGATATACTCTCTGAAGCAAAGTTGTAGCTCTTGTCATAAAGAACAAAAATTGTGAACATATAATATCAAAAAACATATAATATCATCTTCAAGGTCAAAATCGCAAAAAAATTTAAAAAATTAAATTTTTTTTTACCTTTTTTCCCCTGTTCAGGTCCATAGGTAGCAAACCGTTCAAAATTCAAGGAAACAATCAACTACAAAACTGAACCTAAGATCTCAATAAACAACTTTCGAGAACATATGAACTTCCTAGGAATGATTCTTAAACCGTGTAGGTAGCGCTTAGTTCGCCGAAATGAATTTAAAAATTTTCGGGAAATTTTTCACTTTTGCGGCTACCTAAGCGCTACCTAAACGGTGTTAAGAATCATTCCTAGGAAGTTCATATGTTCTAGAAAGTTGTTTATTGAGAGCTACAACTTTGCCTCAGAGAGTATATCAAAAAACTACTGGATGAATTATAAAAAAAATTTGTGGAGAGATACCTTAGTATCCTGGTTCAAATATAGGATAGTTTTTTCCCCGTAAAAATATCGCATTGAAAGACTCTTACTTTTATAGTGCTTCAGTTATGGTGTATGTATTTAATTTATGTATATAAAGGTACCCCTCGATCCCTCGATAAAATTCTAAAATTTATAAAAAATTGTAAAATTCTAAATATTATTGTAACAATGTAATTCCACAAAGTAAAAATACAAATTTTAATCAACTGGCGCCATCTGTTGCGCAATAGTTTCTTAAATATCCCACTGTCAAAAAATAAAAAAAACGAAAATTGCGTTTTTCACTGCTTTTACTCCACTTTCTCTTGAAAATAAAATATTTTTGCAAAAAAAAAAGTATCCTATATTGGGCTCAAGATACTAAGGTACCTCCTTACAAAATTTTGTTAAAATCCATACAGTAGTTTTTACGTGATGCGAACATAGACAGACTGACAAAAATTCTAAAAAGTGCTGTATTGTATTACAGTTCGATTACTAACTGCACTAGCAACACAATTTTCCAAAAATATTTCATATCTGTATATGAAATGATGGTCCTGTTACAGTTTTATTATATGCTAGTTGTGCCCGCCACGTCGTGGTCGTCCTGACAATATTTTAATCGATTATATGTGATACAACTAGCAATTTACCTTTTAGCAATTTACTTCCACAGGGTTGCCAATGCTTCCTTGGCGTGAAGCAATTTCAGCTGCAAAACCTTCATTTTGTTCATTGTTCCGGATTTTAAAGGACGATCGTTGCTGCCTTAGGCTTTGGGCTCTGTTAGGTCTATTATTCATTTCAAATTTAAGTTCTACGTAGTGAAGTTTTAGATACTGAATTCTCAGCCCCTTTTTTGCCCTTTCTCTGACAGCCTTGCTCGTGTATAGATCATTATCTTTCCAACTTTTGTATTCTTTTAACCATCTATCGGTTAAGCTAAGAGAGCGTTCTTTTTCTCCGGCTTATTTGTTTTTGTCTTGTTATTGCCCACCCTAGTTGTGACTTTCAGCATTAACACTAGAAGGGGGAAGAAGCTGGCTGGGCTTAATTAAGTATAATTTTGAATACTTAAATTATGATTATTTATGTTCAATTATGATTGAAGTTACAATAAAATATAATAAAATTTTAAAAAAATATATAA
The DNA here is from genome assembly GCA_949628195.1 of Phasia obesa. Classification (NCBI taxonomy): domain Eukaryota; kingdom Metazoa; phylum Arthropoda; class Insecta; order Diptera; family Tachinidae; genus Phasia; species Phasia obesa. The sequence continues at coordinate 135,556,897 of OX451217.1, forward strand.
TTTTAAATAATTGTCCACATTTCTTATACTACAGTTAACTCTTATACAGTCTAACCTAAATTTTAAAACTTGTCAAGTTATACTTCTAAGGCCCATTATTATAACCTGCCAATAGCTAAAGTAAGGATTTTATCGCAGAGATAAGTAGTTTTTTATTGTAATAAGGAGGGTAAGGCTCGTCACTATAAATTTCCCTGAAGGTACGTGATGGCCAACGGTTACTTTTAGCTTACTTATAGTAACATTTCTGTCCGATAAAATCCTAACTTTAGCTATTAACAAATTATAATAATGGGCCCAACTCTCATAAATACAAACAAAAAATATTCTTATATTTCAAATTTCAAACTCTCATACAACTTACTTATACTTAGTATACAACTTTAAAAAGGAAACAATCTCTTATAATTTTTCTTACTTTTCATTTCTTTTTCTCTCTCTCTCTCTCTCTCTCCCATTTTACCTTTATTTGTTTTTTATAATTAATAGACTATTTCCATAATTCCTATTATTTGTAATTAAAACCTCCCATAATCCCTTTTATTTTTATGATATTAAGGCGTATGTAATCCATTTCTTTTAATAATTACATTATTTTTGCATATAATATGAACAATGGCGTTTTAGAATCTTTAGGGTCCAAGTTAGGGTTTTGGAACATTTGCTGACTATAAAAGTTGCATTTGCTAAACAAAAGTATGGGAAAAATTTAAAAAAAATTTCAATTTTCAGAGGTAGGATTAGTTCTTCTAAGGGGAACTTTTTTCCCCCTTGGTACGATTTTTCATATTTTATAGCTTTAACAGCCTATGACCATAAGAGATTTTTTCTGGCATTAATCTAAGGGCACTCAGTTAATTTTTAGGGCCAATATAAACTAAAAAAAGTAATGTCCGGCTAGATTGGAAAATTACCCCTCCCTATGTGTGGCGTTGAGTTAACAATGTTGCCAACTATTTTATTAGTTTTATATGAAAACAAGAAGAGCTATGCTTTTAATTTAAAATATTTTGAATTTTAATAATAATAAAATAAATCAAAAAATTAAATAAAAAAATACATTTTTTGTTGTATTTATTTATTAATTTTATTTAACATTAGTTCATGAATTTTTGCATATTTTTTTGTGGAATTGATGTTGCCCGCCAGAATAAGTAAAACAAAAAAAAAATAAAAACAACTGCAACATGTATGTACATAGAAAACAACAGCTTACAACGTTGGTTGTTTTTAGTGTTGGATGATTTAGTTTCATATTATTTAAATGGTGGCATTATTGCATGTGCCCACCATGGGCCCACAACAAATGTAAATAATTTTCTATCGTACTCAAAGTCACGTATTCAGGACTTTTTCTTTGTGTAAAATAAAAAGAATTAAATTTTAAAATTAATGATGTCTTTCTTCGTTCGGCATCTGTTCAAAAAAAAAAAAAAAGAAAACAAAAAAAAAACGTCTTCATTGGCTATGAGTTTGAATATGTTTTGTTTTTTTTTTTAATTGCTTGACTTTTTTCATTTTTTTGTTTCATTATTTCGTGTTAAAGGTTAAATTTGTTATATTGCTTTAAGGAGGTTTGTTACCAAAAGAAAAAACCACACGAAAAATATGCAAACTTCCGGTAAACATGCACCAGAAAAAGTTGCCATCATGATTTAGTTGACAGCAAACATCAAAGTTATTAACATGACGTGCCTTAAATTTAGATGATACATACATATGCACATATAATGATAAAATATAGGGAAATAAAGAAGCCTTAAATAGAAAAGTACCTTAAATGATATTTAAAAAAATAATTAAATAAAAAAATGTATACTTTATTATTAAACTAAATAATTATTAAATTAAATAAGGACGTATTTTTTTAAGCACTAAAAATTTACTTATTTTCGAAACTATAAAAATTTGTTTTCTTTCTTTAGAGCGTACATTTGTATCTTAGAATAAAAAATTATTCTCTTATATATACATATGTATATTTATTCTCTCTAATATTATATGTAAAAAATATTTTGTAAAAAGGAGCAAAAAATACTTTTCGAAAAAACCTAAAATATATAGTTTTTTTTTAAGTACGGAATATTTTGCAAAAAAAAGGAAAAATTCTTTTTCATATGAAAATGTTAGTTTTTGATGCATATTTTTAAAAAGTACCAAAAAAGTACCAATAAAAGTACCAAAAAAAGTACTTTTAAAATAAATTAAAATGTATACTTTTTTGAAGCAATGAGTAATTGAAAAAAGGAAAAATTCTCAATAACATTTTGATACTAAAATGTTAATTTTTGGTGCATAATTTCAAAAAGTAGCAAAAAGTACTTTTTTAAAAAAATTTTAAATGTGTACTTTTGTGATAAAAATGAGTATATCGCTATATTGCAAAAAAAAAATCAATAACAATTTTATACTAAAATGTTAATTTTTGGTACATATTTTTAAAAAGTACCAAAAAAGTACTTTTAAAAAAAATTTAAATGTTTTTTATTTTTCAAGAAATGAGTAAAATGCAAAAAAAAATTTAACAACATTTTAATACTAAAAGGTTAATTTAAAATATGCGCCATATTTTCAAAAAGTTGCAAAAAGTACTTTCTTTTTTAAAAATTTTAAATGTATACTTATTTGAAGCAATGAGTATATTGCAAAAAAGGAAAAATTCTCAGTAACTTTTTAAAACTAAAATGTTAATTTTTGGTGCATATTTTCAAAAAGTAGCAAAAGTACTTTTTTAAAAAAAAATTTTAAATGTATACTTTTTTGAAGAAATAAATATATAGCAAAAAACGACAAATTCTCAATAACATTTTGATACTAAAATTTAATTTCTGTTGCATAAATATTTACAAAAAGTACAAAAAAAAGTACTTCTTAAAAACTATTTAAATGTATACTTTTTTGTAGCAATGAGTATATTGCTAAAGAGGAAAAATTCTCAATAACATTTCGATATTAAAATGTGAATTTTTGGTGCATACTTTCAAAAAGTAGCAAAAAGTACTTTTTTGAAGAAATAAGTATATTGCAAAAAATTGTTTTTTTTTCATTTTAATACTAAAAGGTTAACTTTAGGTGCAAATTTTCAAAAGGTATCAAAAAGTACTTTTTTATAAAAATTAATAATGTATACTTTTTTGAAGAAATAAGTAAAAGTACTTTTTGAAAAAAATTTAAAATGTTTATTTTTTTTTTGCAGAAATGAGTATATTGCGAAAAAGAATAAAAATCAATAACATTTTGATACTAAAATGTTAATTTTTAGTGGATATTTTCCAAAAGTAGCAAAAAGGACTTTTCTTAAGAAAATATCTACGAAAAGTACCAAAAAAGTATTTTTTTTCTAAACGTCGAAAACTGATTTCGTTTTAAAATAATGAAAAAAACATTAAATATAACATAGATAATTTAGCTAAAAAAGTACTTTTTTTGTAAATAAGTACTTTTTTCAAAACACAACGAATTTAGTTACAAAGCAATAAAAAATATAAAAATTAAAGTATACCTGAAATAAACGTGAAATATTTTATTTATAAAAGGTGTACAAAACAATTTAAAAATTAAGTTTTAAAACTTTATTAATACTAGACTAAAAAAGTACCAAAAATAGGAGTTATATTAAATTTTCTAAAGCTATAGTTCTGTTAAAAAAAAAACAATGTAAAAATAAAGTTTATTAGTGTAAATCAGAAAAGGGATCCATTCGGTGTTAAAAAGTACCAGAAAAAAATATTTTTTTTTAAATTACATTTTTTTAAAAATGAAATTTTTTCAGTAATTAAAAAATGCTGTAAAAATTTAGTTTGCAAGTTTTGAACTTTAGAACAGAACTACCACTTTTGGTACTCAACACGTTAAAATACCTAACTTGTTTTAAAAATTTGTTTGGTTTAACAAATTAATAAGGTTTCATTACATACTTATAAAGTACTGACGTATCATTTTTAGTACCAAATAATTTATCAAAAGAGGTACTTATTTTAAAAATGCACAAAATTAATTTTTGTTTATAAAAAATAAACAACACGTTTTTATTACCAATATTAATTTCAATAGTACTGTTTTTGGTACTAAAATAAGTACCAAAAATTTTTTTACTTCGAAAACTTTCAAAAAAATATTTTTACTTACAAAAGTTCTTATAATATAGTTTGTTAGACTAAAGTAAAGCATAAAAATACATATTTTTTACTGTTGACTAAAAACTAAAAAATAGTACTAAAAAATGGTGCTAAAAAATTAAAAAACAACAAGGATATAATTGAGACGTGCCGAGACATAGAAACTCTCTGTAACATTGATAAAGATTTGAGACTAAAATAAAAAGGAGTTAAACTTAAGTTTTTAATAATTTTTCAAAAAGTACCCAAAAAGTACTTATTTCAAAAGTTTTTAAAATTATTTTATATCTTTCTGTTTAAAATGAAAGTTGCAGAACTCTCATCGAATTATGTATTAAATCACACAATTACCATTTCCGAACAGAAATTCCATTCAAGGTATTTGTGAAAATTTAAAGTACATCAATTTTTTATTATTAAAATAAAATTTTTGTAAAAGTAAAAGTTTTTCTTATTCTTCGCTTTATTGCAGATTATTTCATAAATAAAACTTAAATTTCTTTTTCGCTTCATCTTTTACTTTTTGTTTACGAGAATTATTTATGATGCCATTATTTTCATGCAAATGTCAAGTTGAATGCATATTTAAGAAACAATAATCTTAAATAAACATGATATCGATAAAAGAAATTGTACTTGTACGAGGGTAACTCAATAGTGTATGTCTTTACATTATTATATAGGGGCAATAAGAATTTCCAATCAATTAGTTTTTCGAAAAGTTTCTATAACTTTTACACAAGTTTAGGCAGTTAATTGAAATAATTTAACAAAAAAAATTTAATCCCAGAATTCCCAAATTATTTTTATAAATTCCCCAAAAGGGGGCTTTTTGTTTTTTTTTTTTTTGTTGTGTTAGTAAGAGAAGAAGCTGGAGGAATTACTCCAAAAACAATAATATAAGTAATTAAGTTTAATTAACGTAAATCCCATAATTCCCAACCAATATTAAAAAAATTCCCAATATGGGATTTTTAGGTTTTTGCTGTTTTTTACCCTACAAAGGAGTTTGGCAAAAAATTTCCATTGCAAGATATTTAAAACAAATAATTAAAATATATAATAGATTGATTAATGCAAACTCCCAGAAAATCTTTAAAAAAAAAATCCCAAAAATGGGATGGAATTAAAAAATCCCAATTATGGAATTTTTAGGATTTTTGTTGTTTTTATCCTACAAAGGAGCTTGGTGAAAAATTTCCATTGCAAGATATTTAAAATAAATAATTAAAATATATAATAGATTAATTAATGCAAACTCCCAGGAAAGCTTTAAAAAATCCCAAAAATGGGATTTTTAGTTTTTCATGTTGTATTTAATATACAAAAAGCTAGGCGCAAAAATTTCATTGCATGGTAATTATTAGTAAATAAATAAAATTAAAAAAAAAAAAATAATCAGCGTAAATACTGTAATTCCCAAAAAATGTTTAAAAATTCCTAAATATGGGATTTCTAAATTTTGTTTGCTGTATGGTAGAATAGCGACGAGAAATTCCAGTTGCAGGGTTTACAAAAGCAATATATAATAAATAAATAAGATTGATGAACGTAAATTTCACAACTCCCATTAAAGTTTAAAAAATCCCCTAAATGGTTCTTTATTATTTTTATTGTTTTGCTTATTTATTATCCGAAAAAATAGGCAGGAATTCAACAAAAAATTATAAATTAACAAAATTTTAATTTGTTTATCGTTAATACCACAATTCCCAATAAAGTGTAAAAAACTCCCGAAATTGAGATTTTAATTTTTTTGTAGCATTTATATATGAAAAGCTGAGTGACAAAAAATACAAAAATATAATTTAAATGAATATATTGACTAACTTAAATGCTACAATTCCCAAAAGAAGTTTAAATAATTCCCTATAATGGGATTTTTTTAGTTTTTTTTGGCTGTTGGTTGAAAATTCTAATAAAAAGCTGGAGATTAAAGGTATCGAGGTTAAGGCAGACTATAATATAAATTTAAAAATGATTATCCACTTGCTGTAACCGATTGTACTGTCAGTAGTTCCACTTACACCTCCTCGTAGTGGCGGCTAATAATATGCTCCTAGTTGGTTCTTGTCTTTGCTAGGAGGCTGGCTAAATTAAGTCGAGTGCTTCTTCGAGTGTTTTTTTTTTAATACCTCATTACTGGGACTTTTATAGTTCAAAATTTTGGTCACATCTAACAGGATCATGAGTGTCCGGCAGCGATGGTGAAGGAAACCACGCAAGAGGTGAAAAGATTAGTTAGTGAAGAAATTTCGGCTTTTATTGGCCTCAAGAGGTGGACACAAATAACTCTTAAGGGGGTATGCATTAATCTCTAAAGCCATTACAGAGGCTAAAGGCTTTCTGCACGAAATGCAGAGGGTTGCCTGGATATAATCATGGTATCAGTGACAGGTCATGAAAATCATCTGGCCAAGACAAAAATCAAGGAAGATGAAACTTGCAGACTATAGCGCAGATGTTGTATGAATGTCCAACATTGTCTAGCATAATGGTTAGAAACACGACTTAAGGGACTTAGGGGCTTCAAGCCTTAAATAAATTACAAGATACTCCGTGAGAATGAAAAATAAAATAGTCGAGATTAAAAGCTAGTGCTAGCACGATACTCAACGAAAGTAGGTTACTTGAATCAATCAAAGATCCGAAGTGGGTCGAAAAGGGATCAGAAAGTTGCATTAAGGGCCAGCGTCTTCATCAGTATGGAGAGGAATGCATATCCGCACATTACAACGACTCAGTATCGGCTGATAAAAAATTTTGATGGGCTTCCTGATTGCAATCAAACAAAGTCCCAACCGACTAAACTATCGGCCGATAAAAAGTCTGCCGTATGCGGGATCCCTATAAATAATAAAATATATTTTTGTAAAGACCAGACTTATTGAGTTGCCCTCGTTATAAATTTTAAATAAGAAAAATAAAAAATAAAGAAACATAAAACGCTTACTATATAAATTACAATAATCGCCCAATAACTGTCAAAATTTCCAAATGACATTGCTTTTGTACTTACTCTCTCCTAAAAAAAAAAACAAAAAAAAAACAAAAAAAAAAATCAAAACGATCAGTTAAAATTAACATAAATTTTGCTGACACAGCAATGGGTAACGATTGATATTTTTTGATCACATTGGTGGGGGTTGGCGAGAAAACAAAAGAATATCCTGATAGTGAAAACCATACGTAGTGTCCCACAGTGCTTAATTACTGTTGTGACCTTAAACTTCGTTAAGCTTCTATGACAGTTCTCAAGGCTTAGAATATTAAATAACTTTTTATGTTTTCGAAGCAACAAAAATGACAGACAGCAAGAGTAAAAGTAACTTTAATTTGACAAAAACAAAAAGAAATAAAAAAAAAAAACAAAAAATATCCAACAAAAGACCAGTGAGAAAAGTAATTGTATGTGAAAGTTGTTTTTATGACTGTCAACAACATCTTTTTTCCGTTTGTTGCTTTATTTGTTGCATATAGATTTTATTGTTGTTGCTGTTTTGGTAGACATTCTTTGGCGACTGACTTTTAAGAATCGCTGCTGGTTAAACATTTAACTACTTTCATTATTTCTGTTACGTTTTTTGCATTTTTTTCATGCGGTTTTTTTTGGTAACGAGAGTTAAAAAACGCGAGCCAGTACTTGCATGCCTTTGAGCCAACACCAACACTTATTCTTATAAGCCAACGACGAGTTTAAACGTCTGTCAACAATGTCGCTTAAAAGCCACAAATTGTTAACAATGTCTCGCCAAACTAACTGCTGCTGCTGCTGCTGCAAATAAAAACTGCAAAGAAATGTCCGAAAGCAAAAAACTAGAAAAGAAATTTATTTGGCCAAAAAACTAAAGCTTGCTACACGCTTTAGAAAACTGTTGTAATGTTTTTTTGGCTGCTGCTTTTTTTTTGGAAATTCACAAGAATTTGGAGCAGATTCTTATCAATTTAAACTGCAGTTTCGCCATTAAAAGTAACAAAATTAAAGACCAGCTAAATAGTAGACATTCACCAGCCGTCACAACAAAAAGTACTTGCAGAAAACAAGTATAAGGCTCCAAGGCTTTTGGTGAATGATAAAGAAGGAAGCAGCAGGAGTCTAATTTTTTTTTTGGGTTAAACCTTGTTAAAATCCTAGCTATAAGTAAAGAGCTAATAATTTTACTAAGATTTAAAATGCAAGCTCTTAAAAGCTTATGAAACAGAACCTTTTGAAATCATAATTATTAACTTAAATAATATTTCTTGCTTGACGAATAAAGCTTTTTTTTAACGATTTAAAACACCTTTTAACAAAGTGTTTAAAAGATTTCACTACGTAGCACCTAATTACAGATATGAAAATTATTCATCAATGTGTTAAAAAAACAAAGCTTTCTAAAGCTTTATGTTAACGGTTGCAGGCGCTACCAACACTTTTTCCTAATTTTTTCATCTTAAAATTCTTTGTTCTTAGGTCTGAGCATTGTTTACCAATGTGTTATAAAAACAAAGCTTTCTAAAGCTTTCTTTTTAACTGTTAAAGCCGCTATCAAAATTTTTTCCTAATTTTTTTTCTTCTTAAAATTCTTTATTTATAAAGATATTTCGAAATCTTAAAATCCCCAAAAATTTTTAAAACTTTTGAAAGCTGAAAACTTTAAGAGCTTTATGACAGCTTTAAAATTGGCCTTTGAAATTAAAAAAAAGCCCCGAAATTTTTAACTTTTAAAAGCTCTAAAAGCTTTATGACAGCTTTCAAGTTTGCTTTTGGCATTTTTAAAATCCAGAAAGTTTTAAAAATGTTGAAAGCCGAAAACTTTATAACAGCTTTGAAGTTTATTTGTTAAATTTGTTTATTTCATTCAAAAGCTTAATTGTTTTGTTAATTAACATTAGCATTAGAAAAGCTTAAAAATGCCCTTTTTAAAAATCTTACTTTTGTTTAAAGCTATTTTAAAGCCTTTAAACTTTCTCTGATTCCTCACATGCTTTAAAGTATTTATGGATAAATAGCATTTTTTAGCATAGCTTTTGTATAGATTTAAGGACACTTCAAAAACCTTAGTTAGTATGCTTAATTAAAGCTTTAAATTATTGTAGCATGCTGTAAGTATACATTTCAAAGGTTTCACGCAAATGGTTAAGCTTTAAAAAGCTTAAGCTCTTAATTGTTTATATTAATTAACATTAGCAATAGTAAATCTTTAAAAAGCTTTACTTAAGCCGTTTTCAGTCATTTAAAATTTATTTCAAAGCTATATTAAAGCTTTTACACTTTTTCTGATTCCAAACTTGCTTTTATATATTTATGGAAAAATTGTATTTTTAGCTTAACTTTTGTAGCTTTAAGGGCACTTCAAAAACCTTAGTTAGTATGCTTAATTAAAGCTTTAAAACAAGCAGAAATATCAAAGGTTTCATCACAAATTCTTAAAGCTTAAACTATGCTTTAAAAAGCTCTTAATTGTTTTCGTTAATTAACATTAGCAATAATAAAACTTAAAAAAGCTTTAAAAACCTTTACTTTAGTCGTTTTCAGTCATTTAAAATTTATTTCAAAGCTATATTAAAGCTTTTAAACATTTTCTGATTTCTCACATGCTTTGTAATATTTATGAAAAAATTTAATTTTTTAGCATAACTTTTGTAGCTTTATTAAAGCTTCAAAATAATTGAAGTACAATGTAACCAGAATTTTAGGGGTTCTACACAAATCAGTAAAGCTTAAACTAAGCTTTTAAGGATATGCTGACGTAAAGCTCAAAGATTGGTAAGTTGCTGTGAAGAGGTTTTGCAAATCTTTTTGAGATGAACTCAGCAGTCTTTAAAAGTTACTAAAGTTTTTAAAAGCGTTTAAAATATTCGGAGAAATTTAAATAAGCTTTTAACAGTGTTACAAGAGTTATTGGGAGATTTAAGAGCTAAAAGAAATTTTTTAAAAGCTTAGATAATTTTCTGAAATTTTTGTTATGATTTAGTAAAGCTTTTTAAGCTAAAATATCTTGGGCCCTTATATTGTTATATACATATATTTTTTTTTAATCATTACCTTTAAGATTTTATAATGCTTAATTAACTTTTGAAAGCTATTTTAAAATTTTGAAGTTTTAACCTTAGCTTTAAGCTTTTATCTTTTAAGCTTTTAAAAATATATTTTTAAAAGCTTCTGGTGGTTCTTATAAGCTGGAAAAAAAGAAAGCTTAAAATCTAAAAATAAGTCTTTAATAAATATTTTGACATTCATATTTAAAAGCTTTTGAGAGTTCGAGAGGAAAATAAATTTTGAAAAGCTTATATAAATCTGTAAAAAACATGCTTATGAAAGCTCTTAGCTAAAACAAGATTTTAAATCATGCATTCTAATCCAGTTTTAATAAGTATTTAATGGAAGCTTTTATCTCCTCTTAAAATGGCCATACAAGAATTATGTACAATAAAGTCAATGTCTAGTTATAATTTTCATTATAAGCTTCAGCAATTTAATAATTCTGCTCGTTAACATTTTAAGTATTTTTCCTACTTGAGATTGCAAAAAAAAACAAACCAACAAACAATTCATTTTATTTCATTTAATTTTTTTTTAAAAATTTTTTATCATTTATTGTTGATAATGATGTTTAAGCATGAAATCGATCACGCAATCTGTTTCTTATTTCAATGTTCAAAAGTTCTTTGTGTTTAAAAGATTCTTTCTCATTATGATCCATACCCTGCTCCGATTGTCTACGGTTGTAAATGCTATTGAGGAATTAAAGCTTGAAGTTTTAAATATTTATTGTAAATGAAATAATAATAAAAAAAATATCTATAAATAAATGATATCTTGTTAAATGACTAGTTGAGAATGTTGTAAATTTTTTGTAGTTGTTTTTATGTTTTTTTTAATGAGAACATCAATTTAATAAGAGTTAATTTTGTGATCTGCTGATAGACGGATAGATGGACTTAATAAAAGCAGATAGCCTGGACGAATATGAAAACGATAATTAGGTTTTCGTAAATCTGGATTTGTTATTTTATTAATAGGGTGTTGCTATTTGATTTAAAGAAATACAAGTTTTTCACGTATTAGAAATACATTGAGTTTAATAAGTTAAGAGCTTTTAAAAATTAAGATATCTTAGTGAACCTTTTAGATGTCTAAAATAAAGGTTTTGGGAAAGGTTTTATGATCTTTCAATAGTTATATTTAAGATTTTTAAAATGTCGTGGCAGATTTTTTAAAATATAAATAAATAAAAAATTATGTATTATAATTCTTTAAAGAGATAGTTTTGAAAAGCTTTTATAAAATTTCTAACAGCTTTCGGCAGTCCTGTAAGAAGTTGCGTTATGATTTTGTGAATTTTTATCATCTTTTGGAAAGTTTTTTCAAGGTTACGTAGAAGGTTTTGTAAGCTTTTATGTTTCTAAAATAAAGGTTTTGGGAAAGCTTTTATGATCTGTCAATAGTATTTAAGATCTTTAAAGTGTCGTGTCAGATGTTTTTAAATAATTAAAAACACAAAAACAATATATTATAACCTTTCAAAACGCTAGTGTTAAAAAGCTTTTATAAAATTCCTAAAAGCTTTTGACAATCCTGAGGAAAAGTTATGTTATGATTTTGTGAATTTTTTGTAAAGTTTTTCAAGGTTAGGTAGAAGTTTTTTTCAGGTTCTTAAAGCTTTTAGAAGCGTTTTAAAAATTTTCAAAAACTTTCAACTTTTTCAAAAGCTTTCATCTTTTGATAAAGTTTAAAAGTTTCAAAAAGCATTTAAGATTTACGTAAGGTTTAATAGACTATTAAAAGCTGTTTAGGTTTATACAAAGATTATTTAAAGTCTTTAAAAATAATTTATATGTAACGAGAGGTTTTGTAATCAAGGCTTGGAAAAAATTCTAGCAAAGCTTTAAAATGTTTTCACAATGTTAATGAACACTCCAAGTTTTATTGAAAGCTAGCTGATATCAACAAAGCTTATTAAAGATTACAAAAAAAGTTGTAAATATTGCAATGAGGCGTTAAAGCTTCTGGTTACTATTTTAATTTTCAATTTTTCCAAGTTGAAAGTTTTATGCTGTTTAATAAAGAACTCGAAAGCTATTATAAGGGCTGATAATTTTTTTAAGCTAGTCATAAAAGCCGTTAAAGGTTTTATAAAAAACATTCAGAAGATTGCAATAATTTTTAACAACGCTTTTAAAAAGCTTTTTGTTTATTAAAAAATATGAAAGCTTTATGACAGCTATATGAAAGCTGTAATCAAGATCTTATAAAAAGAATTAGAATAGCTTAATTTATAACTTTTAAAGGTTTTCTGAACGCGTTATGTAAAGCTTTTAAAAGCCTTATACAAAAGATTGATAAGATTGTTAAAGCTTTAAAGCTTTAAGCGTCTTTAAACTTCAACAAATTTAATAAAATTTTTAAAAACATTTTTAAAAGGTTGTTTTCTGATTCCTCACATGCCTCTAAATGTTTATGGAAAAATTTTAATTTTTAGCATAACTTTTGTAGCTTTCAGGACACCTCAAAAACCTTAATTAAAGCTTTAGAATAATTGTAGCGAATAAGATTTTTGCTATGATGAATACGATTTTATAATGTTAAAAAAAAAACTTTTATAAAATTAAAAAAAAATTTAGATCATTAAAAAAGCTGTTTTATATGGAAAACTGTTTTTGACTTGAAGCTTTAATAAAGATAATTAATAATTAATGTTTGCAATTTTAAGTTAAAATACAAAATTTGTATTTCAGCAAAAAACTTATGCTAAAGATTTCCAAATTTTTATTAAGCTTTAAGTTTGAAAAAGCTTTTCTTAATTTGAAAAATAAATAATAATGGTTTCTTAAGCTTTCAAAAAAACAATTTTAAATTAAAATAAACAAATTTTTAACGAACCTAAGTTTTGCTAAAAGCTTCAATTAAGCTTTAAAGTTTTTTATTAAGCTATAAAGCTTTGTAAGTTCCAAAAAGCTGCTTTTATAAATATATTTTTTCTTTCAACCCTACAAGCTTTACATAAGTTTAAATTTAAAAAAAGCTTTTAACACATCATAAAGCATATGAAATAAAAAATAAATAAATTTTCAGCCTTTTTGATTTGATTTGATTTGATTTAATTTAATTTAATTTTTTTTTCTTTTTTTTGGAGCAAGATTTTTCTGTTAATTGCTTTGTTAGTTTCATAAAAAAATATCATTTGTGGAAAAGTTTTTGTTACAGTTTATTAAACTTAACACCACATCAAATTGTTAATGATCGTTTATCATTTATTCGTTAAAAATACATTTACGATTGTGTAAGTGAACATTTGGGGGCTCTTTAAGTACTTTTTTTTTATTGAAGGCGAAACAAACATTTGTGGTTTTTATTGATTTCCTTTTCAATGCTTTTATTTCTATCTACAGCGTCATCATCGCCAGCGTTATTTACATCAGCTTGAGAGTTGACTTTGGCAGACACCCTGGCGTGTTATGACCCATATTTGTTTAAACATAAACTTTTTTGTAAAAAAAAAAAGATTTGTTTTGTTGTTGGTAAAATATCTGTATTTTTTGTTGTTTTCATTTAACATTTTACGTTCGTTTTTTTGATTTAGAATCATGTCGTTTTGTTTAAATATTGTATTTTTTTTTGTTGTTGCTTTGGAATCGTGTCTCTTCCTTTTTTTATTGCATTTCTTAAGCTGATGGCGATGGTGGTGGTGGTGTGTGTTACAATTTGGTTACAGTTTTCTTTTCATTTCATTTCATTGCTGTTGTTATTGTTGTTCAGTGTTTGTTTTCTTGTGATAATTTATTGTCAGTTGTCCCGGCATGTTGCATTTCATTTGACTGTATATTTTTTGGGGGCATTCTTGCCACACAAACAACCAAAACAAAAACAAAAACAAAAAAAAGAAATTGTTTTACAATTGTGTTGATTTCATTAAGAGAGCATTTTTTGTTTGAATTATTAATTGTTTTGAAAAGAATGCTCGTAAAAGTAAAATGTGCTGGACGTTGCAACACTTTTTATAAGCAACATTTTCATTTTCGATCAATTTTCACATCATCACGTTTGTAACATGATTCTGTTCTGTTTCTGTTTCTTTTTTTTATTTTTGAATGACCTGTTTGCAACTGTGGCATATGAACAGGAGATGTTGGATTTTAATGAAATTATGGAGCTGGTGTTAATGAGAGCATGTGTGTGTATAACAGTTGGTCGTGTTTAAGAACAATTATCATTTATAATTAACGGTAATAGTTTTAATGGTGTTACCGCCTAGAATTTTTACATTATTTTTTTTTCTATAGAAAAAAAAAAAATAAAATTAAATTCTTTGATCGATCTCTTTGTTTGATATCAGAAATGTGGGTGAGAGTGCAAAAGGTTCATTATGGTTTAAGAATGAGTATATAATTTCCAAACAATAAAATACTTTGAAAAATTTCAACCGTTACATGACTTGGAAAATATTTTTGTTAAATATTTCTACAGAATTCAAAATAATTTTATAATAAACATCACTATTAAAATGAACAACACAGCGCAGAATACAGAAATTAAATACACATACATATGAAAAATTTAATTTTGTCTTTAATAGTTATTTAAAAAATTTTCTATAAAAAGGTAGTTTTTTACTACTTTTTTTTAAAAAAGGTTTTTGGTACAAATTCAATATTTATACAGCTACTAAATATAATACTACCTAATAATATTTTTAAAATTTTTACTTACTTTTTTAAACTACTTTTTAAAGTACTTTTTTACTTTTTTACAAAATTGTAAATTTGTTAGTTTTTATAAAGTAACACAACACAAACAATATTTATAAAGCTAATAACTATAATAAATATATACATATGTATTTAAACTTTAATTCCTTCCCTTTTAAAAAAGTACTTTTTTAAAAAATAAAATTAATATTTGTAAATTTTTATAAAGTAACGCAACAAATTCAATATTTATAAAGCTAGGCAAAATTATAATTTTGCCTAAATAATATGTTTAAACTTTTTTCCTTACTTACTTTTCTACTACTTTTTTTCAAAATAATAAATTGGTCAATTTTTATAGGCACACAAAAAATGTAGTATACATAAAGCTAATAATTATATTTCTATCTAAATAATATGTTTAAATATAAATATAAATAATATGTTTAAATATAAATAATATGTGTTAATGATAAAAGTAAAAAATTTACTTTTTTTAAAAAAGTAATTTTTTACTACTTTTTTCCAAAATTATAAATTTGTTAGTTTTTATAAAGTAACAAAACAAAAATAATATTTATAAATCTAATTTTATATATAATTCTGCCTAAAAATATATGTTTTAAAATTTTAATTCCTTCCATTTTAAAAAAAGTACTTTTTTAAAAAATAATATATTTGTAATTTTTTATAAAATAACGCAGCAAATTCAACATTTATAAAGCTATGTATAAACTATAATTTTGCCTAAATAATAACTTTAAACTTTTGTCCTTACTGTTTGAAAAAGTAATTTTCTACTACTTTTTTTTCCATATAATAAATTTGTCAATTTTTATAGTCACACAACAAATTCAGTATATATAAAGCTAAGAACAACATATCTATATATATAATATGTTTAAACCATTTTTTACTTTTTTTAACAAAGTACTTTTTTACTACTTTTTCCCAAAATTATAAATTTGTTAATTTTTATAAAGTAACACAACAAAAACAATATTTATAAAGCTAATAACTATAATTCTGTATAAAAATATATTTTAACTTTAATTCCTTATTTTTAGAAAAAAGTACTTTTCTTACTTTTTTTCCAAAATAATAAATTTAGCGATTTTTATTAGGGCACAAAATTAATTCAATATTCATAAATCTCATAACTATAATTTTACCTAAATATTATGTCTAAACTTTTTTCATTAGTTTTTAAAAAAGTACTTTTTTACTAATTTTTACCAAAATAATAAATTTGTCAATTAGTGTAAAGTCACAAAAAAAATTTATTTATTAATAAGTTAATAACTATAGTTGTGCCTAAATAATATATTTAATCTTTAATTCCATATTTTTGGAAAAAGTACTTTTTTTAAAAAATTACAAATTTCTCAATTTGTATAAAGTAACACAACAAATTCTATATTTATAAAGCTAATAACTATAATTCTGCCTAAATAATATGTTTAAACTTTTTTCCTTACTGTTTGAAAAAGTAATTTCCTACTACTTTTTTTTTCAAAATAATAAATTTGTCAATTTTTATAGTGACACATAAACTGCAGTATATATAAAGCTAATAACTATATTTCTATTTAAATAATATTTTTAAAACATTTTTTGACTTTTTTAAAAAAAAAGTACTTTACAAATTTATAATTTTGGAAAAAGTAGTAATACTTTTTCCAAAATTATAAATTTGTTAGTTTTTATAAAGTAACACAACAAACTCAATATTTATAAAACTAATAACTATATTTCTGCCTAAAAATTTATTAAAACTTTAATTCCTTATTTTTTTAATATTTATTACTTTTGCCATAAAATTAACAAAAGTTTAATATTTTTGAATATGTTTTGAATAAGGAGCAAAAAAGTTCATTTTTCAGAAATCCTATAAATTTTAATAGCAATCATTTGAAATTTTGAATTTTTAAAATTTTTGGAACTAATTACTTTTCAAAAAGTACCTTTTTACTACTTCTTTCAAAACTACAAAATTTTTCATTTGCAATAAGGTAGTTTTTATAAATTTAAGAAAAATTTGATATTTTTATTTTGTGAATAATTTTAATTTTTGCAAAGAACTATTTTTCAATAAGTAGTTGTTTTCCTACTTTTATCAAAATTACAAAATATTTCATTTGCAATAAGGTCTTTATTATTTTTGGCTTAAAATTAACAAAGGTTTAATATTTTTGAATATATTTTGAATAAGTAGCAAAAAGTACCTTTTTCATAAATCCTATTTTTATTTCAATTTTAATAAAAAGGAGATTTTAATAACAAAAGAGGTTTCAAAAAGTATTTTTTACTACATTTTATAAAATTACAAAAATTTTCATTTGAATAAAGTCTTTATTAGTTTTGGCATAAAATTAAGAAAAGTTGTGATATATTTTAAATAAGTAGCAAAAAAGTACCTTTTCAGAAATTTTACTTTTAATTCAATTTTAATAAAATTTTTATTTTAATAACAATTTATTCAAATTTTTTTGAAAAAAATATTTTTTTACTACATACTTTTTTCTACATTTTTAAGACAACAAAATTTTTTATTTGCAATAAGGACTTTGTTTTTTCTTGGACATAAAATAAGGAAAAGTTGCAGTATATCTTAAAATTGTTTTAAATAAGTAGCAAAAAAACGTACTTTTTTCAGAAATTCTAATTTTAATTTAATTTTAATAAACTAAAATTTTAATAAACATAAAATTTTAATAACATTATAATTTTAATAACATCATTTTAATTTTTTTAAGTTTTTGAAAGAACTATTTTACTACTTTTTTTACTACTTTTTTCAAAATAACAAAATTTATATTTGCAATAAGGTGTTTATTATTTTTAACATCCAAAAAGAAAAGTTGTAATTTATTTTAAATATGTTCTGAATAAGTAGCAAAAAGTACCTTTTTCAGAAATCCTATTTTTAATTAAACTTTAATTGCACTAAAGTATTAGTAACAATTATTATATTTTTAGTATTTTTAAAACAACAATTTTTCAAAAAGTATTTTTTTACTACTTTTTTCAAAACGTACTTTTTTACTACATTTTTCAGAATTGCCAAATTTTTCATTTGCAACAAGATCTATGTTATTTTTGGCAGAAAATTAAGAAAAGTTGTAATATATTTTAACTAAGTTTTGAATAAGTAGCAAAAAAGTACCTTTTTCAATAAATATGTATATATGTATGTATGTAAAATTAAGGTATTCAAATGTTTTATTTTCTATTTAAAAAACAAAATATATTTCTTGACTTTTCCTAACAAAAAGTCTATACTGCTTTTAAAATAAAAATCTAATAATCTCCTTGGGTATTGAAGGAAAAAAAAAAACGGAATTTGCATTTAACCTGCTTTCACTACATGTCAAAAACATCAGCGACACATCCACGCGCTTACAATCCTCTAAAAAAAACACACCACCATGATTTAATAAATAGAAAGATGCAACAGCTATGAATGTAGTGGATGGATGCAGATGTAGAAAAGTGCATACCACACACCATATCAGAGCAAACTGTATTTGAATTTTTTACGTTTGATATTTTTTTCCATTTTTTGTTTAGATTTTTGCATATCGCACACCACAGTCACACAAGATATGTGCTTGCTCCGTTTTCGTGGTTGGAGATTTTTTTTTTGTGTTAAACAATCAAAAAAATGTTTGTTTTTCACTTAATCCACTCATATGTATATGGAATGAAGTGCCTGCACACTTACCCGTTATGCATACGTATGTATGTACATATTTAAATGATGGTGGATTCTTTTCAAACATCGAGTACATGTATGGTACCTTGAAATGAATGATCATGTTTAACCAAAGCCAACAACTACAACAAAATCGAAGTACAAAAATATTTCGCAAGTGTGGGTGGCATCTCAAGACTGCAGCAGCAATAACAGCAGCCGGTAGTTATAATAATGTTTTCTACTGTTGGTTTCTACTCTTAATCTCTCAATTTTCAGATGCATTCCAAAGTATCGAATTACTTGGTCATTGAAGGTTTACGAAACTTAAACTAAAAAAAAATACACAGGATATTTTTTACCTGTTTTTTTTTTGGCGAAAAAATTCAGATCTCTTTTTTTCATGATGCCTGATTTGAAAAACAACAGCAAATACTTTAAAAAACAAGGTTAACAAGATTTATGGTTTTTTAAATTGAAAGTCGATATTTGTACGAAAAAATACCACAGAAAGGTAATAATAATAATAAAAGTAAGGAATTCAGTAATTGAAAAAAAGCATACGGGAGTCAGACTCATAAAAATATTATTTTTTTTTATTACAATATGCAAATAAATAAGTTTTCTTTCTTTCAATTATGTGCCAGTAAAGTTTTAAAACGAAAATCGTTCATTTCAAAAATATTATCTTTTTTTAAAAAAAGTACTTTTTACTACTTTTTTAAAATTCAAAACCTTACAAGAGTTTTATGTTAATAAATACATTTTTATATTTTACACATTTGTTAAAAACATAAAAAATTGATTTTTTAAGATCGTACTTTTTTAATCCAGAAGTAGTATTCTACTACTTTTTCAGTACTTTTTTGTGTCTGAAGTCACAGGGCTTTGTACAAAAAAAAAACTATCTTTTTAATTTACCATAAACAATTTTACATTTTTTAAAAAAGTAATTATAAAAAAAGTAGTATTTTTTTACATTTTTCAAAAATAAAATTTTCAAAGGACAACTGAGATAAAGTTTTCTTTTAAGTTAAAATTTGTTTTTTTTTCGGGAAAGAAAAAATTTTTTAAATTTTATTCAAGTAACGTCACTTTTAGAAAAGTAGTTTTTTTAACTACTATCAAAAAAAATTAAAATATGATGACTTTTAAGTGAACAGAGTTAGTGTTTTTTTCACAAATTTGTTTAGAAACTTTAATTTAAAGTTTTATTTAAAAAAAGGTACTTTTTTTGTTGAAAAGTTTTATTCAAATACTACTTTTTGAAGATTTTGTGTTAAACTTAAATCTTGTGAATGCAAATAAATAAGTTTTCTTTCTTTCAATTATGTGTCAGTAAAGTTTTAAAACGAAAATCGTTCATTTCAAAAATATTAACTTTTTTTCAAAAAAGTACTTTTTACTACTTTTTTAAAATTCAAAACCTAACAAGAGTTTTATGTTAATTAAAATTAATATTTAATTTAAAATAATTAAATTTTTACAATTTTTATTCAAGTAACTTTTAGAAAAGTAGTTTTTTTAACTACTATTTAAAAAAACTAAAATATGATGACTTTTAAGTGAACAGAGTTGGTGTTTGTTTCACAAATTTGTTTAAAAATATTAATATTATAAAGTTTTATTTAAAAAAAGTACTTTTTTGTTGAAAAGTTTTATTCAAATACTACTTTTTTAAGTTTTTGTGTTAAACATAAATCTTGTGAATGTTTATCTAAAAAAGCCATATTTAAATAATTGATTTTATTAGATTTTTGATTTAATTCTTTTTTAATTTATAAAATCATGGACAATAACTTAAATTTTAAATAAATTAAAACTTCACTTAATTAAAAAAATCCATAGTTTTTGATTTATTAAAAAGTACTTTTTTACTACTTTTCAAAAACGTAATTTATTGATTTTTTTATGATTTATGATTTTGAAAAAAGCATTCTTATCATAAAGAACTCTACTACTTTTTTAATATTTTTTGACATTCTAAGGCCATAGGCTTTTTATAGAAAATCATGCACAATAACTTCAATTAAATTAAAACTTAACTAATTAAAAAAAAATCCATAGTTTTTGATTTATTAAAAAGTACTTTTTTTTACTACTTTTGCAAAAACGTAATTTATTGATTTTTTTTATTAAAATCTCATGAAGGTGTATCTAAAAAGTTATCCTAAAATATTAATTCAATTTAAGTTAATCGTGAAGATTTAACTAAAAAAGTTATCCTTAAATATTAATTTAATTTAAATTTTGATTTAAAAAAGGAGTCTTATCAAAAAGTATTCTACTACTTTTTTAATCTTTTTTAAATTCTAAGGCCATAGACTTTATAAGAAATCATGCAGAACAACTTAAATTTTAAATAAATTAAAACTTAAGTTAATTAAAAAAATTTATAGTTTTTGATTTATTAAAAAGTACTTTTTTACTACTTTTTCAAAAACGTAATTTTTATTATATTTTTTTTTATAGAAAATCCCATAAATATTTGCACAAACAATTTAATTTAAAATTTAATTTTGTACTTTTTTGAAAAGGTATCTTTTTATTTTTTGTAAAAGGGTACCTTTTATTACTTTTTAGTTAAGATTAATTTTTACTTCTTTAGTATAAAGCTTGCATATTTGTAGTTTCTTACTGTAATAAAAAAGAATTAATTAATCATAAACCTGACATTAAAATATTTTTATAAAAAAGTGCTTTTTAACTACATAATTTTTAATGAACTACATTTTTTATAAAACTTTCTTTTAAGTAAGGGTAATAATTGAATGGTATTTTGTACAAATTTCTGCTTTGAATTTACAATAATTGAACTACTTTTTGTAAAAGGGTAGTTTTTTACTTCTACTTTTTTTGATAACTACGGTTTTTTATTGAAAGCGTATATTTTTATAGTTTATTACTCATTTTTAAGATAGCACTAAAGCCAGAAAAAAATTTTTGAATAATAGTAGTTTTTTAAAAAAAGTGCTTTTTAATACTTTTTTAAAAATTTAAAATATTTGCATTTCTGATGTTATTTCTATTAAATAAAAGTTAATATTTTACCAAAAGTTATTTTTATGTACGTAAATTTTTTTTGTACTTTTTTTTAAAGTATTTTTCAATACAATTTTAAAAATTCTAAAATAACCTAAAAAACTTATTGATGTAAATTCTATTTAATATTAATTAAATATTTATTTAGTAAAATGTTATAAATAAATATTTATAATATTTTACTAAAAAAGTCCTATTTATGTACGTAATTTTTTTTTACTTCTCTTAAAAAAGTATTTTTTTATTACTATTTCAGAATTTCTTAAGTAATGTGTGTGTTTATTTATAGTTTATTACTTATTTTAAAAATACTACTGAGTTACTAAAAAAAATTTAAAAATTGGTAGTTTTTATAAAAAAGTGCTTTTTAATACTTTTTGGAAAATCTAAAATTTTAGATAGATTTTTAGAAATTTAGAAAATTTTAGATATAAATTCTATTTAATATTAAATAAAAATTAATATTTTCCAAAAAATTCCTATTTATGTACATATTTTTTTACTTTTTTTAAAAAAGTACTTTTTTAATACTATGTATTTTAAAAATTCTAAATTAACCAATGTGTTGGATTGAACGTGTTTATATTTATGGCTTATTACTTATTTTAAAAATACTTCTGAGCCATTAAAAAAAACTGAAAAATTAGTAGTTTTTATAAAAGTGCTTTTTAATTTTTTTTTTTAAATTTCAAAATTTTTTTTTAATGTTTTTAATGTAAATTCTATTAAATAAAATTTAATAATTCACAAAAAACGCTATTTATGGACTTAATTTTTTTTCGTACTTAAAAGTACTTTTTTAAAAATTCTAAATAAACCAATGTTTTGGATTGAACGTGTTTATATTTATGGTGTATTACTTATTTTAAAGATAGTGCCACTAAAAAAATTTCAAAATTAGTAGTTTTTATAAAAAAGTTATTTTTAATACTTTTTTAAAAATTCAAACTTTTAATATTTTGCAAAAAAGTAAATTCTATTTAATATGAAATAAAAAATAATATTTTACAAAAAAAATACCTATTTATATACGTAAATTTTTTTTGTACTTTTTTTTAATACTTTTTTAATACTATTTTAGAAATTCTTAATTAACTAATGTTTTTTATTGAAAGTGTGTTTATTTATAGTTTATTGCTTATTTTATAAAATACTACTGAGCTACTAAAAAAACTTTAAAAAATTAGTAGTTTTTATAAAAAAGTAGTTTTTAATACTTTTTTTTTAAATTTAAAATTTTTGCTTTTTTGCCGTAAATTCTATTTAATATTAATTTAATAATTAAAATATTAATATTTTACAAAAAAACCCTATTTGCGTAAAAATAAAATCATTTTTATAAAAAAGTGCTTTTTTAATACTTTGTTAAAATTGTTAAAATTTAAATTTTTATATAATTTCTATGTAATATAGATAAGAATTAGTATAGTTTTGAAATAAATTTTATTTAATATTAGAAAAGAATTAATATATTTACTATAATATTTGCGTATTATACTTTAGTACTTTTATTAACTACGTTTTTTATTTACTTTTAAGTTTTTAAAAATGTTTTGGTTTAAAATATACTTAAATTTAATTTCTATAATTTAGAATAGAAAACTCGTTTTTATCAAATATTCCATAATAAAAAAGTACTTTTTTACTACTATTTTTTTTTTACATTTTTAATTTTCAAGTGTGTTTTTTTATCGATTTTTGTTTTATTTGCTAAAGTTCACTTATTGTTTTATTTATTTATTTTTTTTTTGTTATGGCTAACATTTTGAACTGATCATTTCAAGATCATGCTTGACAAATTTTTATAAATTATTATTTCATATTTTATGTTGATAATAATATTCACAATTTTTGAAGGAGAATAAATAGTTAAAGCTGACAAACATTTTTTTGCTTGAAATAAGCAATTCATGGTGTTTTAATAACAAATTGCTGATTTTTTATTTCTAACTTGAAGCAATTAAAAATCAAAGCACTTCAATTAAAAAAAAAAAAAAAATAAATTTAAAGCGTGAAATTAAAATTCTCAAAAATTATTTAAATAATTAGAAAAAAAAAACAAATATATGGAAAAAATCAATAAATAAATATTACCTTTGAAATATTAATTTAAAGAAGTTTAAACAACCCCCCAGCAATAAAGCGACATATGAAGTACATACCTGCAAAGAAAAAGAACAGAAATATATATTTAAGTAAATTATTTTAAAATGAGGTCAATAAAGTTTATCTCAACTAATAAAGAAGAATAAAATAAATGAATAAAATGCAATTAGAAGTTAAATTTTATAATGCCAACCAACGGTTTTTGCAGCACAGTGCCACTGTATCATGATCAGTATTAAATTAAGTGCAGATGCTACTCACAGAATAAAGATGCTGCAAATTTAAACAGTTTTAAGTTTAGTTCTTTTTTACATTTTACGCCAATAAATGAATTTTTATTTTTCACAATTTTTTATTTTTGTTAATTCTTATCGCCAATAAATGAATTTAAAATTTTTACGACTTCATTTAAATCTGCGGGTTTAACGATTTGTTGGTTTTTTAAATCAATTAAATACAGAAGATACAAGTGTGATAAAATCTAAGACGTGTTGTTAAAAAGGTATTTGGTTGAAAAATACATAAACAGCCAAATAAGATGATTAAAAGTTGTACATCGCGATGTCCATAAAAATTTTAATAATCATGAGAAAAAGCCAATAAAAAATGCTAAAAGATTTAAATACAGTTCATAACAAAAGTGAAATAAATCAGTTTTTTTTTACTAAATAAAACATGTAATAATAAGCCTGATATTATACACCCTTCACTATGGTGTTGTAAAATAAAACAAAAAATCTGTTCTCATTTTGTGAAACTCTTCTTACCAATTAAATTTATATTTAAAAAAAAAAATTATAATACACATACATACAACTCATGAAATATTAAAATTTTTTTAACATAAAAACTGTTCCCAGTTTTATTTACAACTGTTCCCAGTTTGGCTTATTAACGTTTTTTGTTTAATTTTGTTTCCATAATTCACAGAAAAACAAATTAATTTTTTTATAATTAATCGATTTGAAAATAACTGTTCCCACTTTTGCAAAATAATATCAAAATCCAATATTCCCGCTTTGCATTAATACCCTTCTTGCCTATAGCACTGTTTTCCAGACAGATTATTTGTTTTCTTCGGTATTATAAGCATAAAAAACAAAATTTATTTTTGTAGAAAAAAAATCTGTCCCCAATTTTTGATACTGTTCCCATCCATTAAATTTATGTTTTAAGGAAAAATTTGATATTATGTATATAAAATATTTCTATTTTGTTAGCATAAAAACTCTTCCTTGTATTATTTACAACTGTTCCCAGTTTGGCTTATTAGCGTTTTTTGTTTTTAATTTGGTTACATAACTCACTGAAAAGCATTTTATATTTTTTATAATTAAACGATTTGACTGAAAAAAAAAATAACTGTTCCCACTAATGCAAAATAATAATATTAAAATAAAATGAAATATTCCCGCTGTGTATTATTACTCTTCTTTTATATAGCATTGTTTTGCCAGACCGATTATTTATTTTCTTCGAAATTATTTATGTACATATAAAAACAAAATTAATATTTATAAAAAAAAGTGTTCTCATTGTTTTTAAACTGTTCCCATCTAATAAATTTATATTTTAGAGAAATTGTAATGATATATATGAAATTCAGTAATTATTACAATTTTGTAATCATTAAAACAGTTTTTAGTGTTATTTACAACTGTTCCCAGTTTGGCCTATTAGCCTATTCCCAGTTTCATCCATTAAATTTATGTTTTAGAAAAATTTTGTTATTATAATTAGAAAACTCATAAAATGTTATTGTTAAAAAAAATAGAAAACTCATAAAATGTTAAAATTTTGTTAGCATAAAAACTGTTTCCAGTTTGGCTTATAAGTGTTTTTTTATTTTTTTTTTCATAATTCACAGAAAAATGTTTTATATTTTGTATAAATTAATCGATTTGACTAAGAAAACAACTGTTCCCACTAATGCGAAATAATAAAATAAAAAATTACCGCTTTGCATTAATACTATTCCTACAATAACATTGCTTTTCAAGACAAATTAATTATTTTCTTCGGAATTTATTACATAAAAAAACAAAATTTATTTTTGTAGAAAAAACTGTTCACATTTTTTTAAACTGTTCCCAGCTCCCATCTAATAAATTTACATTTTAAAGACATTTTAATGATATATATAATTATTTTCTTTGGAATTAATTACATTAAAAACGAAACTTATTTTGGTAGAAAACAAACTGTTCTCATTTTTTTTAAAACTGTTCCCATCCATTAAATTTATATATAAAAATAATTAATAATAATTAGTAGACAATATGAAACTCATGAATTATTACAATTTTGTAAACGTAAAAACTGTTCTTAGTTTTACTTACAACTGTTCCCACTTTGGCCTTTTAGCGGGTTTTGTTTAATTTTTTCCATAACTCCAGAAAAATCTTTTATATATTTTAAAATCAATAAATAAGACCGAGAAAATAACTGTTCCCACTTTTACAAAAAAACTCTTCCCAGCCTAAAAATTCCTTTTTTTAAGTTTTCTAATCATCAATGTTTCGTACTCTGAATATTTTATATATTTGAGTCTATCTTTCCTTTATGCTTTACATCACTCGTATACAATCCTCAAGGATTTATTAGTTTTACAAAGAAACAATTGTCTGCTGTTTATTTCGAGGGAGTTTAAAGTTAATGGACAATTGTTTAAAGTTTAGAAGAATTATGTTTTTGTTTATTATTTATTTAAGCAAAAGTAAAGGTAGTTTAAGTAGTAAACACCCACTTTAAGTTTGTTTTGTTTTTCTTAAGGAAGAGGAAAAGGTAAGAAATTTTTTATATTTATAAATTCTTGCAGCTGCTTTTTTCTGCAGCATGATTCAATTCATCATGAATATAGAGAAACATATATTAAGAGAATGCAAATTCTATAGAAAGGGTTGGTTATAAGGGACGGGTATATGTTTAAATCGAATGAAAGAAACTTTCGAATGAAATTTAAATTGATTAAAATCGCAAGATTAAAGTGGTCATCAGTTCTTATGATTTAAGTAGCCAGGCCAGGCAATGGATCATTCAGAATGTTCCTTGTTGCCTCAATTGTGTTAGCTGCCGTTTTTTATGGCTCCAGTAATTTTTGTGTGAACAAAAAAATATATATTACGATTTCAGTATACTTCCGTGAGGTAAACATTTCGCTAAATCAATTGTGTAAAAAATTTTCCTCTTTTTGTAAAAGGGTACTTTTTTACTACTTACTAAATTTTTACGTTGTTATTTTAAAATTTGTATATTCGTAGCTTATTACTATAATAGAAAACACTATTTAGCCATAAACCTGATATTAAAATAAATTTCATACAATTCATAAAAAGTACTTTTTAGCTACTTTTTGAAGAATTACATTTTTGTTTTTATAAAAGTATCTCTTAAGTTAGGTCAATTCACTGGTATTTTTTACAATTTTCTGCTTTGAAGTTACAATAATTATACTACTTTTTGTTAAAGGGTAGTTTTTCTACTACTACTTTTTTGTTAAATAATGTTTTTTATTGAAAGTGCGTAAATTTATAGCTTATTACTAATTTTTATTATACTACTGCTCCACAAAATTAGTAGTTTTTATAAAAAAAGTGCTTTTTAATAATTTTTTAAAAATTAGAAATTTTTGCATTTTTTGATGTATATTGTTTGCAAAATATTAATTTTTATCTAATATAATTAATATTTTGCAAAAACTGCCTATTTATGTACGTACATTTGTTTTACTTTATTTAAAAAAGTACTTTTTTAATACTATTTTAAAAATTCTAAATTAACCAATGTTTTTTATTGAAACAAAGTATATTTATAGTTTATAACTTATTTTCAAAACTATTGAGCCACCAAAAAGAACTTAAAAAAGGTACTTTTTATAAAAACTGCTTTTTAGTACTTTTTAACAATTCAATGTTTGTGCATTTTTGATGGAAATTAAATTAATATTAAATTAATAATTTAAGTATTTATATTTTACAAAAAAGTCCTATTTACGTTCAATAAAAAAAAACTGATAAAATTTGTAGTTTTTATAAAAAGTGCTTTTTATAATTTTTGAAAAACTATAAATTTTTGATTTTTGGGTGCAAAATCTATTTAATATTAGGTGAAAATTAATGTTTTACAAAAAAGTCCTATTTACGTACAAAATAAAAAAGTTAAAAAATTAGTAGTAGGTTTTTTTAAAAAAAAGTTCCTTTTTTTCCTTTTTGCTTTTTTAATATAAATTCTATTTAATATAAGATAAAAATTAATATTTTGTAAAAAGTGCTATTTACGTACAATAAAAAATATCAAAAAATAGTAGTTTTTTTTAAGTTCCTTTTAATAATTTTTTAAAAATTATAATTTTTACTTTTTTAATGGAACTCTTTTTAATATTAGATAAAAATTAATATTTATAAAAAAGTCCAACTTAAGTACAATAAAATAAACTTAAAAAGTTAGTAGTAGGTTTTTTAAAAAAAAACGCCTTTTTAATAATTTTTTAAAAATTATAAATTCTTGCTTTTTTGATGTATATTCTATTAAATATTAGATAAAAATTAATATTTAAACAAAAGTACTATTTGCTACAATAAAAAATACTTAAAAAATTAGTAGTATTTTTAAAAAAGGCGCCTTTTTTATAATTTTTTTTTTAGAAATTTTTGCTTTTCTAATGTGAACTCTATTTAATATTAGATAAAAATTAATATTTTACGTACGTACACTAAAAAACAAAATATAAAAAATTAGTAGGTTTTTTAAAAAAATGCCTTTTTAATAATTTTTTAAAAATAAAATTTTTTGTTTTTGGTGATGTAAATTATATTTAATTTTAGATAAAAAAATTATATTTTGTAAAAATTTTACAAAAAAAAGTCTTATTTAGAAACAATAAAAAAAATTTTACTTGTTTTAAAAAAAGTACTTTTTTAATACTTTTTTAAAAACTCTAAATTAACCAATGTTTTTTATTGAAAGTGTGTATAAATTATGCGGGCCTGGCAACTGATTATTTTCAATATTTCTTGTTGCTTCAGATGTCTGGCACTTAGCGCCATAGAGTAAAATTGAAGATTGCTTTCTTTGGTAGCTAATTTGTGGAACAAAAAAAAAAAAACGATTTAAGTGTACCCCTATGAGGTAACCCACACCTTCCAATTGCTGGTGTAAAATGTACCTTGTTTCATTAGTTGAAAACATGGATTCGCCCTGTGAGCACCATCAGCGAGTACAAGACTCATTTCATTGCTACATTGAGTATAACGGGTACTCCTGCTCACTCTCCCAGAGAACGGCATTTTTATCAACAGATCTTATGTTTCGTTGGATAATTTTTCACGAATGTTGACTTATTATCTAGTGCAACGAAAAATGGTTACTTCCATGTGGTGGTTGACGCTGTAACTTGTAATGGCTGCCATGTCTCCATCTTATATAAATGACCCGCATGAACTGTTCGTTCCTTTTGGAGAACTCTTTAAAAATGTATTATTATATTTATTTAAATCCTAATCATTTGTTGTACTGGTGGGTACTTTCTGTTATTGTTTTCTTGATTTTAAGATATCGGCTATAGAAGTATCATGTGTCTATAATTTTTTTTCTTTTCATTTTTTATTTGTACCATTTTATTAATGGAGTCAGTATTTTTTTCTTTTATTTTCCTTTTATTTTTTGGAGGAGTTTATGTGTTTCGTTTTTGGGCTTGACCACTGGCTGCAGAACTTTAGCCAAAAGGAAATAATCAAAACTTTAAATTCAATACCACGATGATGCTGATGTTGTTGATGACGCAGAGCATACAACAACAGTAGAAACTTTATGTTACCATTCCTTCTCTTGTATGATTATTTATTCCTTTTCTACTTGCTCTTATTTCTTTTCTTTTTTCACTTTTTTAAACAAATAAAGATCTTATTCTGTATTTTTTTTTTTTTGCTTATAAATTGAATGAAAAGAAAAAAAAAAAGAATTGCATAAATATAGAGGAGCTGCTGGTGGAATGGTTTGGTTTGGTTTGGTTTAATACTCTGCTATTGTTTTTGATGAAGTATAATGATGCTGTTGATAATAATGATGACGTTGGTGATGGTGGAGGTAGTTACTAATGCTGGTAGACCACAAAAAAGGTTTGGTAGTAGTGTCGAAGAGTGAATGTATTCTATACACACCGCTTTAGGCCTAGAGCTACAAACTTATGTTTTTATCTGCTAACAACAACAACAACAAAACTAAAAACCAAGTTTAATGAACTTTTCTGTTATATAAAACTATTAAACTAAAAAAAAAAACTGAAGAAAATTTTACACAAATTGAAAGCCAACCAAAGCAAAAAAAAAGGAAAGAAGCAAAGTATTTGCCAAGATAAGTTAAAAGGGGAGAGCCAAAGCATGATTTTCAAATGTATGCAAGTTTAGATTTCTAGAGTACCAGGTACCATTAGAATCTAGCAAGGAAGTAAATGTGCCGGAGATAAAACAACAACAACAACAACAGTAAAACTTTAAATATACACTTCGACTCTGAAATAGATTCAATCCATATCATTGGCTTTGAACTAAAAGCTGCAACGAATGCAAAAACCTGTACGAAATGTATTAAAAATAAAAATGTTGTTTGCGAACACATCCATCTGTCAAGAAGGGGAAGTAAAACCCAAATAAATTTTAAATTATTTATACACTACTTTCTTAACAAAAAAGTAGTATAAAAAGTAGTATTTTTCTATCAATATTATAAAATATATAATTGAATTTTATTTTGGAAAAGAAATGAAATTTAAATAAAATTTTTATTTTTACTACTAAAATAGTAGTATTTTTTCTACTTTTTCAAAAAGTAGTAAAAATAAGTTAGTTTTTATAAATACTTCTCCAATGATTTTATATATACTTATATAAAATGAAGTTTAAAAAGAAAAACAATGACAAAATAGTATTTTTGCTACTAAAAAAGTACTATTTTTTATACATTTTCAAGATGTTGGGAAAATAGGTTTTTGTTTGATAAATATTTTACTAACAATTAAATAAAAATTTGTATTTAATATAAATTTAAAAAAAGTAACACGCTCAAAATATTGTATTTTTACTAATTAAATAGTAGTATTTTTTCTACATTTTCAACAAATAGTATAAATAAGTAAGTTTTTACAAATATTTCTCTAACAATTTTAAAAATGGTTATTTAGCATAAAGTTCAACAAGAAAAGCACTCAAACAATATAATTTTTACTAATTAAATAGTAGTATTTTTTCCACTTTTATGAAAAGTAGTGAAAATACGTGTTAGTTTAATATTTTACTAACGACTATAACAATTCTTCTTTAACATAAACTTCAAAATTTTAAATCGCCCAAAAATTGGATTTCTACCACCAAATAGTAGTATTTTGTTTATACTTAGTCAAAACGTACTACAAATAAGTAAGTTTTTACAAATATTTCTCTAAAAATTTTAAAAATTCCTATTTAGCATGAAGTTCAAAAAGAAAAACACTCAAAAAATAGTATTTTTACTAACAAAATAGTAGTATTTTTTCTACTTTTATTAAAAGTAGTAAAAATATGCGAATATGTAAATATTTTACCAACGACTATAAAAATTCTTATTTAACATAAACTACAAAATTTAAAATCGCCCAAAAATTGTATTTTCATTAATAAATTAGTAGCATTTTTGTACATTTTCAAGAAGTACTACAACTAAGTAAGTTTTTGCAAATATTTTTCTAATGATTTCAAAATATCTTATTTAAGGTATTATTTAACATGCAGTTCAAAAAGAAAAATTCTCACAAAATAGTATTTTTTACTACAAAGAAAAGTAGTATGTTTTCTACATTTTTAAGATGTAGTTAAAATATTTTTTTGTTGTAATTTAACAATTTAATTTAACACAATTTTTATTTAATATAAACTTCAAAAATTAAAAACGACCAAAAAATTGTAGATTTACTACTAAACTAGTAGTATTTTTTTACTTTTTTTTAGAAACAGTTACTTTTTACAAATATTTCTTTAACCATTTTCAAAATTCTTATTTAACATAAAGTTTAAAAAAGAAAAACACTTACAAAACAGTATTATTATTAAAAAAAATAGAAATATTTTTAAACATTTTGAAAAAGTAGTTACCATGTTTTTTATATTTTACTACTGATTATAAAAATTCTTAAAATATTTCATACTTTTAAAACAAATGATATAATTATTTTTTAAAAAACATAAAAACTGGCATATAAAAAAGTAGTATTTTTAATACGTTTTTGGGAAAATACTACTTTTCTATTACATTTTAAAAAATAGTAAAAACATTACTATAAAAAATGGCACAAAAAAGTAGGATTTTTAATACATTTAAAAATGCATTTAATTGATTTAAAATTGCTTTCAATTTGAATTTTTACTGCAAAAAGTAGTGAAAGTACTACATTATTTAAATAAAATTTGTTATACTTTTAATATAAATGAAATCATATTTCTTTAAAAAAAGCATTCCAAAAAAGTAGTATTTTCAATACATTTTGAAAAATAATACTTTTCATAAATGTAGTATAATTATTTTTTAAGCATTTTATATATCTCCTAAATTTAGTATTTTTAATACTTTTTTGAAAAAATACTACTTCTCATAAATGTAGTAAAATTATAATATTATCATGCATTTAAAATTGCTTTCAATTTGAATTTCAATTACATTTGTAAAAGTAGTAAAAATATTTCTAATAAAAATTGTGATACTTTTAAAATAAATAAAATCATATTTGTTTAAAAAGCCATAAAAAATGGCATACCAAAAAAGTAGTATTTTTAATACTTTTTCGAAAAAATCTACTTTTATAAAATGTAGTATAATTATAATATTTGTATGCACTTAAAACTGCTTTCAATTAGAATTTCTATTACCTTTGAAAAAGTAGTAAAAAATAAATTTTTTATAATAAAATTTGTAATACTCAAAAAATAAATTAAACCATATTTGTTTTAAAAAAACATAAAAAATTGCATCCCATAAGTAGTAATTTTGATACTTTTTTCGAAAAAATACTACTTTTCATAAATGTAGTATAATTATTTTTTTAAGCATTGAAAATTGCTTTCAATTTAAATTTCTGCTACATTTAAAAAAGTAGTAAAAATATTACTTTTTTTAATAAAAATAATGATTATTTTAAAATAAATGAAATTACATTTTGTTAAGACGCCATAAAAAATGGCATACCAAAAAAGTAGTATTTTTAGTACTTTTTTGATGAAATACTACATTTTATAAATGTAGAATAATTATAATATTTTTATGCATTTCAAATTACGTTCAGTTTGAATTTCTATTATATTTGAAAAAGTAGTAAAAATATTTCTTTTTCTAAAAAAATTTAAAATCAAAGAAATCATTTTTTTTAAAATCCCATTAAAAATTCTATACCAAAAAGGTAGTATTTTTATACCTTTTTAAAAAAATGCTACTTTTGTAAACTGTAGTATAATTATAATATTTATAGGCACTTAAAACTGCTTTCAATTTGAATTTCAACTACATTTAAAAAAGTAGTATAAATATTACTTTTTCTAATAAAAATTGTGATACTTTTAAAATAAATTAAATCATATTTGTTTAAAAAGTCATAAAATGGCATACCAAAAAAGTAGTATTTTTAATACTTTTTTAAAAAATACTATTTTGAAAAAATGTAGTATAAATATATTTGTATGCACTTCAATTGAATTTCTACTACATTTAAAAAAGTAGTAAAAATGTTAATTTTATTAATAAAATTTATGATATTTTTGGAAATTTTTTATATGTACTTCTAAAATAATATAAATCATATTTCGTAAAACCACATAAAAACTATCAAGCAAAAAGTAGTAGTTTTAATACCAAAAAAGTAGTATTTTTAATACCAAAAAAGTAGTATTTTTAATACCAAAAAAGTAGTATTTTTAATACTTTTGGGAATAAATTTAGTATTTTTAATATTAGTTCCTTTTGAAAGTTTTTTAATTTTATAAAATTAGCAGTAGTTTTTTCAATAGTAGTATGCTTTTATTACTTTTTTAATATCCATTGATTTGAATCAATAACTTTGATTAATTGCAATGGCCAACCTTCTCCTAATTTAATTTCTTGTAACATCTAAAGCAGTTTGTTAAGGCACAAGGAATGTAAGAATTAGAGGCTGTAGCCGTTTATTAAATAGATGAGTATCGCTATCTGTGAGCATGCGTAACCAGAAATATTTTTCAAATGTTTTTAACAAAAATGACTGTTCCCTCGTACCATTTGATGACGAAGAGAAGAGCTAAAAAAAACACACTAAAGCCAGGAAGATATTCATTCCACTTCGTGTACGTACAACAAATAAGTAACTGAACTGGATTCTTTCTTCCAATCGTCGTCTTTTTTCTATTTTTATTTAATTTAATATTGAGACCTTTTGCTTAATGCAGTTTAAAACTAGAATTAAGAAAGAAAAATAAAAAAAAAAACAGCGTAAAGGAAAATTCTTTTCCATAAAAAATCATAGTAAAGTACAAGACGAATTCCGGCCAACTATTTTTGCGTGGATGTAAATGTGTCTATTCTGCCTAAGAATTGTTGTACAAATCCAACCACTATAATTATCCAAGGACGCTTGTCTTTCATTTTTGTTATTATAGTCAGAGTCTGTAGAGGCGTTGTGTTGTGATGGCCAGAGAATGTTGTTCTTTTCCCTTTTTTAAATCATTATTTTTTTTTCTTTTTCTTTTCTGCTTTTGTTTTTTTTTTTTTTTGCTCTCTTTAGTAATTTTTGTTATTGTTATTGCTGTTTTATGGCATTTTTGTCAGTAAAGGCTTTCAGTTGGTCGCTGTTGTTGTGCTTACAATAGTGAAACGACCTTGAGGTTTTGACGTTTCAAACTGGGCAACATAATTTAACATGTTCGCTCACATGTATGCCTGCATGTGTTGGTTGTTAGTACACATACGTTAAGTACTAATAAATGCTAAAACGTCTAAGTTCCACATATTTTCAAGAAAATATTTTGTTCTTGTTTTTTCTTATTGTTGTTGTTGTTGTTAGTGCTTTCTGTTAAGTGAAAAAAAAATTATGAAAAAATTCCAATTATTTGAAAATCTTTTAAAGTTGTTATTTATACTTTACAAGTTTTCAGCTTACATGAAGCTTTATTTAGCGGGAGAGATTCACAATATTTTTTTGTTTAAAAAAAAATAAAAATATAAAAAATTTTCCATAACCTTAAAATATTGTGTAATTAAGTACCTTCTCTAGGTACTTTTGTGCTAAACGTGTGAATATTAAAAAATTTTAAAAATAATTTTATATTAATTTGTTTTTGTTAAAGATTAAGTAAGAATCCTTTATTTGGACCTTTAAAATCCCATGATAAAGTAAAAGTACTTTTGTTAGTACTTTTTTTTTTGAAAATGGGTAAAATAATTTTTGGGATTAATTACCAAATAATTTATCAACTATTGTTTGTTTAGATTCCATACAGAGGCTTCTAAAACTTTGTGATATAATTGTTTCGCCAGTATCAGAGAAGTACCTTTTTTACTTTTTAAAGTACTTTTTGTAAGACCTTTTTACGAATTTTTTAATTCCTTTTTTTAGTATTTTTTAAATTGTTCTGAATACTTTTTTAAGTACTTTTTTAATTCTTTTTTTGCAGTAACAGTTCAAATGTTTTTAAGAGTATTTTTTCAAATTCGTATGTGTATTTTCAACAAGCAAGTACTTTAAACAAAATAAAGTACTTTTAGAGTATAAGTAGCAATAAAAAAATTTTTATCAAAAAATATTAGGTTTTAATAAAAACAATTCTATTTATACTCTAAAAGTACTTTATTTTGGTAAAAGTACTTGTTTGGTAAAAAGTACTTATTTGCTCAAAAGTACTTTTTTGACGCAATTAAAAAATATATATAATCGCACTAGTATAAAATTAAATTAAATTAAAATAAAGTGTTCACATAAAGGGTGTCCCGATAGAAGCTGTTACTTTAGCGATTGTGGTATTATATTTTGAACTGTTATAGGCAGATGCGATAAATTCATACAGAGTATGTATTACTATATCCACTATAGTAATAAGTAAAAAAAAATAAAGAGTAAAGGGTGTCCCTATAGAGACCGTGAATTAAGCATATATAAAATTATGTATCTATTAAAACGTGGTCAGCAGACATTTGAAATTTACACACAGCAAGTAGACTATGAACGCCGTAGCATCAAGTATAAAAGGAATTCAAATTAAAGGGTGTCCCCATAGAAGATGTCATTGTGAAGTATACGTGCAAAAAATTACAATTAAAAAAAAAAAGACATGAAATTAAAAATTAAAGAGAGTCCCATACAAATTGTGAAAACATAATTATTTTTTTTAGTTTTATAAGTAAAGGGTGATCCATTTCGAGATCCTTTTTTCAGTAGCCTTTTTTTTGACAGATCACGTGTGATTCGATTCATGCTGTCGTGTTATAGAAAGACTTTTACGGCTGAATCGCTTCGCTCTATGGGCTCTTGAAAAGTTCCAAGAAGATCGATCCGACATTTTCGAGGCATATTTTGTTTAGCGATGAGGCGCATTTCTGGTTCCATGGGTATGTAAAAAAAAATTGCCGCATTTGGGACGAAGAGCAACCTGAAGAGATTCAAGAGCTGCCACTTCATCCAGAAAAAACAAATTGTGAAAACATAATTATTTTTTTTAGTTTTATAAGTAAAGGGTGATCCATTTCGAGATCCTTTTTTCAGTAGCCTTTTTTTTGACAGATCACGTGTGATTCGATTCATGCTGTCGTGTTATAGAAAGACTTTTACGGCTGAATCGCTTCGCTCTATGGGCTCTTGAAAAGTTCCAAGAAGATCGATCCGACATTTTCGAGGCATATTTTGTTTAGCGATGAGGCGCATTTCTGGTTCCATGGGTATGTAAAAAAAAATTGCCGCATTTGGGACGAAGAGCAACCTGAAGAGATTCAAGAGCTGCCACTTCATCCAGAAAAAACAATGGTTTGGTGTAGTTTGTAGGGCGGTAGAATCATCGGTCCATATTTCTTTAAAAATGATGCCGGTGGGAACGTAACCTTCAATGGCGGCCGTTATCGGTCATGCCATGATAACCGACTATTTGATGCCTGAAATTGAAGCTCGTGATCTTGGCGACATGTGGTTTCAGCAAGACGGTGGCGCCACTTCCCACACATCGCATCAATCAATGGATTTATTGAGAGAACATTTCGGTGAGTACATAATTTCACGTTTTGGGCCAGTCGATTGGACACCAACATTGTGTGATATCACACCGTTAGACTTTTTCCTGTGGGGATATGTAAAGTGTAAAGTTTATGCGGACAAACCACCCGCTTCGATTCAGGACTTGGAGCACGCGTATCATTCGCGAGTTACCATTCCAAATGCTTGACCGAGTCATCGAAAATTGGACTCATGGGATGGACCATCTGCGACGTAGCCACCAACATTTGATAGACATAATCTTTTAGAAATAAATGCCAAAGAATGTTCTTTCAAATGATAATAAATATTCTTCATTAAATTTGAATTTTCTGTGTTTTTTTCTTTAAAAAAGTAGGGAACCTAGAAATGGATCTCCCCTAATATTGTACAGTGGTACAGAACTCCACGTTTGTGATTCCAACTCGTTCCTGATTGATTTTTTTTCTGTTGTTTTAAAATGAAAAAAAAAGTTGTTTAGGAATTTGACTACATTTTTAGGAGTGTAGCTTTTATTACAAAGCTAAAAGTACTTTTTTTTCTGGTACTTTTTTCCAATATAAAGTTTATTATGTGTCTGATTTTACTTTCAGATTTATTTTAAAATTAATAATTTTAAAAGGCTTTATGTAATTTAATTTATTTATTTACAAAAAACATATTTAAAAAATTGTTTACTTGGTTTCTTACATTCCAGTTCTATAATATTTCCAGGTACGTAGGTTCTATTAAAATTTAGATTGTTTTAGTTTTTTTTTAACGATTCCTTACTATTTCTAGTTTGTTTTTTTAAACACCAATAAAATTGTTTAAAAAGTGGAGTCAATATTTATTCATTTTTGTCATATTTCAATAGTTTTCTAAACAATTTATAAAAGAAAACAACAACAACATGCGAGGGAGATTGTAGAATTATCTGACTCGCCCTTATTGGAAAATTTTTAATATATATAGCATGTTAAAATCGGTTCTGTAAAAGGGCTTCAACAATAGCGCTCCAAATTTTTTTTTTTCATTTTAAAATTTAAGTTGAGTTTTGGGGTTCTCCTCGTTTTTAGCCTTCTTTTTCTTGAGTTTTCTAGCCTTAAAAAGTATGGAAATTGTCAGTAAAAGCCAATGACTTAACTGACTCTACTTAAATATTAAAATTTAAGTTGAGTTTTGGGGTTCTCCTCTTTTTAGAATTCTTTTTCTTCAATTTTCTTGCCTTAAAAAGTAAGGACAGGGTCAGTCAAAGCCAATGCCATTTACTGACTTAACTCACTCTAATTTGAAAGAGGAATAATTTGAAAAAAAAAAACAAACTCATATTAACTTTTTGTTTTCATTTTTTTTCTTTTCATTTAAAGTCCGTCATCTAAATAACTGGGCTTAAAGTGCGAACACCAATTTATACGAGGTTTGGTTTTGTATTTCATTTTTGTTTTAACCATTTTGCCATTAAATATTTTATTTTTATTTATTTATTATAATTCGCTATTGTGTTTGCTGTTGTTACTGTTTTGTTATTTTAGGACGGTTGGATAAATTATTATTGGTTGGTATGGCGTCATTACCTTGGTTGTTTAAAGGGTGTGGGCTTATGGCTGGTGCCAAGATTAATGGTTGTATACCATACACTTTTGTATTATTTTTGCACTATTTTTTTTTTTTTTTGTTGTGAACTACACGTACATTTTTTTTTCTAGTTTTTTGTTTTTTTTTGTTGCATAGTTCTGGTGTTTGCTGACTACCACAATTTTTTTCTTTTTTTTTGCACCATATGTGGAGCAGTAATGCATGCAGCAGCAAAGTTTGCGCAAATGAAAAGCATTAAAGTGTGTAAAAAAAAATATTATTAATTTTTTTCCATTTATTATAATTTAATAACTGTTATTATTAAAGCCAGAAGAGAACAACACATCTTCATTAACTTGCTGTTAATAAAAATGAAACACAGCTGTTTGTGTGTGTGTGTGATTTTTTTAATAAAGACAAACCAGCTGTCAGTTTGTTTTTCCTTGAGGCAAAAGGACTAAATTAGTAGAAAAAATATTATATGTATTTACCTTCAATTAAGTTAATAGTTTACAGAATTTTTCAAGTGGGAATAGATTTTTTTTTCTGCTACAAATAAAGGAAAGACTATTTTTAAGATAAAAACTTTTAAATCAGAGAACATATTCATATGATTAATTTAACTTTTTTTAAATAGTTTGCCAGACGAAGGACAGTGGTCCATATAAATTTAAAAACTGAAAAGAGTTTTAGTAAATTCAAAAAATTATTTTTGTAAATTTCGTTAATAAAAAATATAAAGAAATACAATTTGCTTAAACTAATGCACACACTTTATAACATTTTAGACTGAGAACAGTTTTTAAAAGTCGTAATATTTTTGAATCTTGCTTTATTATAGATTTGTTTTATTAAGCAAACTAAGTTTGCAGTTTCTGGCACTAGGAACAGTTGTTTTTAGAAATTGGGAAGAGTTAAAAATTACAATTATTTTAAGATAAAAGTACAGAGTTTTCTCTTAATAATCATATTCTAGAGAAAAACTAAATATAATATTTTTTTCTGAACTGGGAAGAGTTTTTTGAAAAAGTTAAACGGTTCAAAAATATATTACTACTTCCTTTCTTTAAAAAAAATTTACAACACAAAAGCTGTTTATACTAATAATTCTATGTTTACTTACTACTTTTGATTAGGAACAGTTATTTCAAATTTTGGTTTCAACCTTTATATATCTCTGATTTCAGATAAAAACAAATTAAAATATTTGCAAATTTCGTTTACTAAATGAAACCTACTTTTGTTTAAAAGGAATAAATACAATTTGCTTAAACTAATGCACACTTTCCAACATTTTAGACTGAGAACAGCTTTTAAAGGTAGAAACAATTTTATCTTCAAAATTTTCACGATTTGTTTTGCTAATAAAACTTATTTTGCTGCTTCTGGCCCTGGGAATAGATTTTTTTAATTGGGAAGAGTTTGAAAGTACATAAGTTTTAAGGTTAAAGTACATAGTTTTTTTATTAATAATTATATTCCACCAAAAAGTCAATTTTAATATTTTTTCTAGACTGGGAAGAGTTTCTGGAAAAATTAAACAGCTTAAAATTATGTTACTAGTTCCTTTGTGTAAAAAAAATTAACAATATTAAAGCTGTTTATACTAATAATTTCATGTTTACCTACGATTTTGGACTAGGAACAGTTATATAAAATATTATAGTATTTTATATAGTGCTTTTGCCATAAATATATTTCTGCTTTAATATAAAATTACATAGTTTAAACCAAAAAACTACATTTCGTCTAAAAATCTAATAATAAGGCTGGGAAGAGTTTTTTTTAAGTAGGGACAGCATAATTAAATGCCGTGTTTGCTTTTTTTAAACAACTTACTAAACTTAAAGCTATTAGCATTAAAAAATTTTTGATTTTTACTGATTTTGACTAGGAACATTTTCACAAAATATTGCAGAGAATTTAAAACACCTCATCTTTAAGAAAAAAGCACATATATATTCTTGTCTGTACAGTAAAGTAAAATAAATATCTTTAGAAAACTAATTTTGCAATTTCTTGCACTAGGAACAGTTTTTAGAAATTAGAAAGATAAAAGTATACGGCTTTCTATTATTATTATAATTGATATTTTTATTATTATTTCCACCAAAAAACTTATTTTGAATAATTTTTCTGGTCTGGGAAGAGTTTGTTGGAAACAGCTTAAAAATATATTATATATTACAGCTTAAAAATATATTACTGGTGACTTTGTATAAACAAATTTATAATATAAAAGCTATTTATACTAATAATTTCATGTTTACCTACGACCTTGGAATAGGGAACAGTTATATGCAGTTCTGCTTTAGTTCTTTATATATCTCACATGGTATAACCTAAAAGCAAAACGATATTTCATCTAAAATCTAAAAATAGAAAACTTATATTTTCTCGGTTTTAGGCTGGGAAGAGTTTTTTTTAAGTAAGAACAGCATAATAATGGTTAGTATTTGTCTTCCTTTATATAAACAGAGTGCCCCGGTAGGTTAGTATATAGGTGGCAGTCTACTTGGGGTTGTGGGTTCGATTCCCATTATGTTTCCCTATTGTCACATAACAAGGGGTGAAGGTAATCATTACTATGCGCGGTAAATTAAGTTCAAATATAAATTGTAATTGTATTATACTATTTAACAATTATACATTAAAACATAATATATATTCAAACCTTATGTTTGTTTTCATGTCTAGGTACGTACAGTAACAATAAATATTTTTAAGAGATTTCAACATCTCATTTTTAACATAAGAACAAATATTATTGCCTTAAAAATTATATTCTACTGATAAAAGAAAATTTTAGGTGTTTGTTTTTTTTTTTTTTTTTTGGTTGGGAAGAGTTTATGAAAAAGTTAGGTTTGCAACATATATTTTGGAAATTGCATTTTTTAACAAATAAATAACAAATTAAATAATTCAATTTTTCTGTTTTTGCACTAGGAACAGTTATGTTTATTAATATTAAGTGACAAATAATACAATACGAGTTGTGTATTTGTAGGATAGGAGAATATAGTATCGCTTTAAAATTATATACCAGCAAAAAAAGCAAATTTTTACTTAGTTTTTCAGCTGGGAAGAGTTTGTTAAAAGTGGGAACAGTATTAAAACAGTTGGAATTTGCTTTCTTTAAACAAATAAATATTATTAATGCCATAAATAATAAAATTTGTAGAAGCGTTTCAGGAATTGTGACTAGGAACAGTTATATAAAATATTGTTAACACCATAAAATACCTCAAGTTTTGAATAAAAGCACAAAATATTGTTTAAGACTATAGTTACTTTGCTAAAAATGTAATTACTTAGATATATCTAAACTGGGAAGAGTTTAGAAAAAAGTGAGAACAACTTTAAAAAGTTTTGGTTTTTACCTTTTTAGGCAAATAAATAACATTATTGCTATAAATAGTAAAACTGTTGTTTTTCACAAATTTTGCCTAGGAACAGTTACATCAAATATAGGTAAGAGCTTTAGATCATATGTAGTTTTTGGAAAAGTAAAAATTTGTTTTAAGAAATTATTTATTTTTTCTTTAGGTTTTTTCTTATGGGAAATTGCAAATAAGTTTACAAATTTTGGAATTTTTTTGGTATTTATGTATTTCTTGGATTTTTTTATTCTGGGAACAGTTTTTAAGGCAAGGTAGATTGAGTTGAAAAAAGTGTTCTTATTTAACAAAAATGTTTTATATAAAGTATTTCATACTTATTTTATATTTAGAGGCATTTTTGTTTTTAATTGAGAACAGTTCTGTAATAATTTCATTACAGAAGTCTTGTTTTAATTTTCCTTTTACATTTTTTTGTTTAAAGTTATAAAAATGTTAAATACATGGTACGATTGAGAAATAATTAGTTTGTAAGTTTCTCATTACCACTATAGAACAAGTTGTGCCTTTGTTCCAACATTTTTGTGGGGTCATCACACCCTTTGGGATGTTTGCTTAGAACACATGTTTTTAAAATTAATTTACGGATTTTTTTTTAAA
This sequence comes from Phasia obesa, assembly GCA_949628195.1. Taxonomy (NCBI): domain Eukaryota; kingdom Metazoa; phylum Arthropoda; class Insecta; order Diptera; family Tachinidae; genus Phasia; species Phasia obesa. Next base: position 135,599,311 of record OX451217.1, read on the forward strand.
TATGTTTACTGTAGTATGTAATGTATTATTGCAAAGAGGAAATATACTTTGATATTTAATGATATGGCTGGCATAAATAACCACATTAGAAATATGTTTGTATACATATATTTTGTATTTAATAATAGTTGGAATAACTATATGCATATTTAAGCATATAGTAAATTACTATGAATAGTAAATGTGCTATGGATAAAAGTATTTAAAAATATAAGAAGGGAAGCTGCTTAAGTATAGACATAGTAATATTTGAATTGTATTACGGAGATGTGTAACCATATCTCATTTTGAAAATAGCTAAATAATTTAAAATAAACCATGTTGATGATAAGACTACGTTATGTTAACAATTGCTACTAATTTTTTTGTCATGCTAAAACTATGTTTTTAGCTACGTCTATTAGGGCTACGTAATTAAAAAGCTACGTAGTTAATAAGCTAAGTAATTAATTATATACATAATTATATACATAAGCTACGTCGCTAATAAGCTACGTAGTTTATAAGCTACGTAATTAATTACATACAAAAGCTACGTAGTAAATAAGCTAAAGCTAAGTAAATAATTATATACATAAGCTACGTAAATAATTATATACATAAGCTACGTAGTTAATAATCTACGTAGTTTATAAGCTACGTTTAATTTAATTATCTACGCAGTTAATAAACTACTTAGGTAATAGGCTACGAAGTTAATAACCTGAGAAGTTAATAAGCTACGTAATTAATTATCTACGTAGTTAATAAACTACAAAGTTAATAGGCTACGTAGTTAATAAGCTAAGTAATTCATAAGCCACGCAATTAATTATCTACGTAGTTAATAAACTACTACGTAGTTAATAAACTACTACGTAGTTAATAAACTACTACGTAGTTAATAAACTACTACGTAGTTAATAAACTACACATATTAAAGGCTACGTAGTTAATAAGCTGCGTAGTTAATAAGCTAAAGTTCAAAGGCTACGTAATTAATTATCTATATAGTTCATAAACTACATAGTTAATAGGCTTCGTAGTTATTAAGCTGAGCAGTTAATAAGCTACGCAGTTAATATGTTACGTAATTAATAAGCTACAAACACAGTACAACACGGAAAAAAATAACCATATACGGAAACCACTACGTGATAAAAGACAAAAAAAAGACCCCTGTCTCCCAGTTTTGCCCAAAGTCTTCCAGGTTTAATTTAAAAAATTCAATTTTTTTTAAAGTTTTTCACTTTTGCGGCTACCTAAGCGCTACCTAAATGGTGTTAAGAATCATTCCTAGGAAGTTCATATGTTCCAGAAAGTTGTTTATTGAGATCTTAGGTTCATTAGGTTCATTGTAGTTGATTGTTTCCTTGAATTTTGAACGGTTTGCTACCTATGAACCTGAACAGGGGAAAAAGGGTATAAAAAATTGAATTTTTTATAGTTTTTTGCGATTTTGACCTTGAAGATGAAGTTTTTTTTGATTTTATATGTTAACAATTTTTGTTCTTTATGACAAGAGCTACAACTTTGCCTCAGAGAGTATATCAAAATTTCAAACGTTTTGCAAAATATGAGCTTGAGGAAATGATAATTTTTTTGCAAAAAATGACATCGAGGCTCCATATCTTTGAGGGCCCATAAAAAAACAGGAGGACTTTGGGCAAAACTGGGAGACAGGGGTCTTTTTTTTTGGTCTTTTATGACGTAGTGGTGTCCGTATATGGTTATTTTGCCATGACTTAAAAAATTACACAGTGTGAAAGTCAAGAGTAATCAAGTTAAAAAGTACGTAGTTAAAAAGGCTATACCATGTCTGATTTCGCAGCCATGTTATATTAAAGCATTTACCTAGGCCATGTAAGCCATTGTTCATTAGACTACGTCGCGACCTTGGCTGAACTTATAGCGATAGCGTACTGTGGTAATACTAATATACAGGGTGGTCTAAATAGAAGTAACTTTTTAAATCATATGTTATTTTGCAGCTGATAAAATGTTTATGTCCAAAATGTTGACTATCAATTCGAATCATACCCCCGCTTTACAAAATTGGGAAATTTTAAACATAATTGAGAAATGGAATGTTTGGTTTTATCAGGATGACGCAGCTTTTCTCACGACTCTTTAAACGATCAATCTTTTGCGCACTATGTTTGGTCTTATCAGCCTTCTTGGTGATATTAAATGTCATCTTCTCAGACCTACGATTTGATTGATTTAGACTTTTTTTTTAGTTGATTGCCATTATCGATCTATACACTTAAGATCGTTAGCACCCACCGAGCCATTTGTGTGATAGAATTAGAAACCGTCAACAAAATCTTGAAAAATCGGACTGACGCCAACCGGGACAGTTCAAGGGATGAAAGCATGTTTCATAAATAATGGGAATATTTTTTTTTTTAATTTCTAATAAAGTCATTATATACCAGAAGTAATTAAGTATGAATGAATGGATGACTCATTATTATTTATGTATGTAGGGGGGGATATCGAAGCTGCCTTTTTGACCCCTTTGATCTTTAATAATATCTGGTCCATAAAAATTTAAGTTCCTTCAGAGAATTACTTTTACACCTTGCATTCTTTTTCGGATTCATATGATCGTATTTATTTTTTTCAAAATTAGAATTCATAAAATTTCTAGTAATGGAGATAAGTTATTTATCTACACCGAGCTCTATAAGTACGCAGGTAAGTCTATGTTAAAACTGGAGGTAGATGGGTAGCTATAATTCGCTTGACAAGAGACAAGATCTAACTAGGAGCAGGCTACTTACTGGCTGTTACCATGACTACATATATAAGTCGGACTACAATAAGTTGAGCCGAGCTATAGTCTTGTAACAGCGAGCCGACGGCTGTGATATGACGGCCATGCCATTTGTGATGTAGCAACGTAGATGATTAGACTACATAGTATAATTTTATAGTTACGTAATTATAAAGCATTAAGCTACGAACTTTAAGTTGCAGCGGCGTAGTCGATTAGACTACGTCATGCACTGAACTACGACTTTTTTTTCATAGTCATGTAAACATAAGACTACTGTGCTGTTTCTGTAAGCCAATTGAATAAACCGTCTAGAAAATTTGTTTAAAATTAACTCCAAAAATTTAGTGCTTTTCATACAAATTTTCTAGATGATTTGTTCAATTGGAATACAGAAACAGCATTAAACAAGGCATTTTTAACCAGCTTAAACACAAATAATCGATAACTAAAAGAAATTACTTTATTATTTCAAAATTCAGCAAACTGCTTAAGTTTAAGTTTTTATTTCTGGGGTACCTTAGGTTGGCCACTTCTTTTAAAAAGCAAACATTTGCCGGAATATTTTAATATTTAAGTATTCAGCAGCGGGCTGTTAGCTAAATGGAGGAGGAGATTGAGAAGAAAAAACTCCAAAACAACCGTTATAATAACTTGTACAACAAGTTGGCCTAAAGGCCTTAAACATATGCTTCGTATAGACAAATTTCTATTTACTGTCTGCTCCTTTTTGTGTCTAATGAACACACTTTGTAGCAGTCCATAAATATTTATTTCCTAAACATTCATTTGTAAGAATTTTGGAAACAAAAAAAAACAAGGCTTAAACGAACTGCAACTATTGTTTTTTTTTTGTTTCTTTTTTGTTTTCAGTTAATGCCACCTTCAAGAAGAAATGATGTGAAAACTTTAGGTTTTAAATGTTGATTTTGTAACGTTAATAAATAGTCATTGGCAAGTAAACACTTCCACCCACCAGTTCATTTGGTTTTACAAACATTTTGCCAATATTTGTCATTAAGTGTTGGCCACAACAGCAACAACAACAACAACAAAAAGTCAATAACCAACCAAACAAACATGGTTAAAACAAAAAGAAGTTGTACGTACGAGTACAATGAAATTAAAAGAAGAAAGAAAACAAAAAACGCTCAGTTCTAAATGAAAGATACTTCTATTACAACAAAGCCAAAGAACAAGGCAACCAACGCATTGTTTAAATAAAGCAAAACGAAAAAAATGACAATTGCAATTGTCTGTAAATATTGTTACTGCACCTTTTAGTTTCTGTTTTATTTTTTACATTTGTTGTTTCTGTTGCTGTAGCAATTTACCACACAATTTTCAGTTGTCTTTAATGCACAGCGAGAAATCAAGTATTGTAGTTATGCTCTGCACTGTAGCTTAAACTTAAATGAACCTTAATTGTATAAAATCCAAGGTCAAATCGAGTTTTAGTTGATAATTTAGGCATCAACGTTTTGTTTATTTTTAAAGGCACTACATGCGAAGCTTCTGAGTTGTCTGCAGAAAACATCCAGAGAATTTAGCGGGTTTGGGAATCGCAACCCCCTGACTGAGAGATGAACACACCATTCAGTCTACCTGAACCTTATAGAGTTAGCTGAATTACCAATCGGCTGCCTGAAATCATTGACCATCCAAGAAGATCAAATAGGGACCCATAAAGTTAGTGGTCTGTTTCAATAGACCCCTTATTTAATGATAATAATAATAAAAATAATAATAATAATAATAATAATAATAATAATAATAATAATAATAATAATAATAACAAGCTGTTATCGAAGTTATAAACAGAGTTTACATTTAGCTTAATTATTTTTATATTTAGTTTTACGGTTTTATCCTTAACCTCAATCAAAAGTCTTTGTATAATCCAACCTTAGTTCCCTGTCGTTCAACTACAGGTAACAATCAGCGAAATTAAGTTCTAATTAAAAGTTTTAGTAAATTTAATCTTTAACAAGTAAGAGTGCTATAATCGGCCATGCCGATTATTATATACCCTTCACCATAGAAATGCTAGATATTGTGTTACCCTCTTATGTTTCTTTAAACATTTTTTTTGAATTTTTTTTTTAAATTTTTGGAAAATTTTTTGTTAAATTTTTTTTGAAATTTTTTATTATATTTTATTTGATTTTTTTTAAATTTTTGTAAAAATTTTTTGTTAAAATATTAAAAAAAATTTTTTTTTAAATTTTTTTGTAAAAATATTTAAATTTTTTTTTAAATTTTTAAATTTTATTTGATTTTTTTTTTAATTTTTGTAAAAACTTTTTGTTAAAATATTTAAAAAAAAAATTTTTTAATTTTTTTTTGTAAAAATATTTAATTTTTTTTTAATTTTCCTCAATTTTATTTGATTTTTTTTTAATTATTGTAAAAATTTTTTGTTAAAATATTTAAAATTTTTTTTTTTTATTTTTTTTGTAAAAATATTTATTTTTTTTTTAAATTTTTCTGTAGAAATATTTAATTTATTTTTAAATTTAATTTTTGTAAAAACTTTTTGAATTTTCTTTAAATTTGTAAAAATATTTAAAATTTTTTTTTAATTTTTTTGTAAAAATATTAAAATTTTTTTTTAATTTTTTTAAAATTTAATTTTTGTAGAAACTTTTAGAAAATTTTTTGTACAATAATTTTTTAAAATTTTTTGTAAAAGTTTTTTTTTAATTTTTTTATAAATTTCTTTTTCCAAAATTTTTTTTATTAATTTTTTTCAAAATTTTCTGTTTAATTTTTTACAAAATTTTTGTTTAATTTTCAAAAAATATAATGGAAAAATTAAATTTTTTTTTTGTAAATTTTTTATTGGTCTCTATGCACTGCTTGCGATCTAGCTGTCGCGATCGAATATTTTTTTAACGCAGCCTCCAAAGGAATGATCTTAAGTTGCTGAATTGCAATCCCAAAATTTCTGAAACTATGCTTGGCAGATTGATGGGCTTGAAACTTCTGTATCTCGTCTGGTGCCTTGGCAAATGACATTACTACCCGAACACAGACAGGCGGACATCGTTTAATAAACTCTTCTACGTATGAGGATCCAGAATATATGAACTTTATGGGTTCGGAAATGAATATTGTATAAATTACACACGGTGGTGATGGGTATAATAAAAGCCATTTGCACAGTTTAATCTTAGCTATAACCAAAGATCAGAATACGGTTATGTCGTTACTAAAATTAAAGGTTATTGTCCAAGAAACTTAAAGCTTCAATTTAAGCTGTTTATTGCAGTCCAAAGTTCATTTCAAGTCAATGTCTTCCTTTCAAGTCTTGGCTAATTTTAAAGATGGCCTTAAAAGCAACTTAGTCTTAGATTAAATAGAAGTTCAGCTTGAAGTAAAAATGTTTTCAATGAGGATTTTAATGCTACTCTACTCTGGCATATTTTAACATCCTTAAATATTTGTCTGCGTGTAGCCAAATGATGATTTAGCACTAGAACTTGATAAACAAAGAAAACAAAAAGAAAGGCAAAAAAGAATAAAAACTGCAAATCTGAAGTGTCCACTTCTGTTTCAACAACTCATGTGTAGAAGCATCTCACACTCGTGCAATTATAAAAAAAGTGTTAAGGAGAAAGAAAAAGACTTAGAGCGGGAAAAAGATGAAGAAATGTTGCAACCACAGCTGCTGCTGTTGCTGCTTTAGCCTCGGTTGTTTAATAAAAACAAAAAAAAATAACTTTTTTTTTATTTTGTTGTTCTTGTTATATGGCTGGTTACATTTAGCTGGCGAACACCAGCAACTCCTTCTTTATGAAACAACAGCAAACAGCAAACAACAGCGCAACAGAGCAACAGAAGCAACACTTCTGTTTTCTTGCCCATTAACTTGGTAAAAGGACCATCTCATCTTTGTTTACATCTGTAAGAGTTCTCGTATTTCCATCCGTATTTGTACGGTTTGTTGCATTTCCGTTTCTATTTCGAAATATGGTTGTTGTTGTTGCTGTTATTTTCTTTAACGAGTTTTGTTGTATTTTGTATGTCATCTTTGTTGTTGGTTCAAAGTTAATTGCTTTTTAATGCAACAATTGTTGTTAAATAAATTATAAGAAAAAAGAAACCTGTAAAGTTTTTAGTTTTTCTTTTTTGCCATTTTAAATCACGAAAATTTAATAAAAAAAAAACCTGTTAAAACAAAAGCTTTTTTTGGCAGTTAGAAGTTATAACTACCCACTTCAAGTTGCAAAAAGTTTTATTAATATCAAAAAAAGAAAACTTTTATTTTATTAATTTAACCATTCGCCAGGCCAAAAATTAATCTGTGTTAAAAAATGTGCAAAGCAGAAAATAAAAAAAAAAAATAATAAAAAATTATTAAAAAAATATATATTTTTGACATTTATAAAAAATAATTTTTTTTTAGATTTATTATTATTATTATTATTATTATTATTATTATTATTATTTATTGTTATTTATTATTATTTATTATTTTTTATTTTAATTTATTATTATTTTTTAATTTTTAATCTAAATACTTTTAATTTTAAATTTTTTTAGAGGAATTTTTTTTTTGATGTTAAAGTATTTTACTTGTAGTTGCAATGGTTTTTAAGGCTCTAAAATAATAAAATAGAAAATCAGATAAGAAATTTACTTAAAAATTTTATTTAATTTAATATTTTTTTTAGATAAAATCATTTTTTTATAATATTTAGGAACCAAAGCTTTTACGCTTTAATTGATTTATTAAAAATATGTAAAATAAACATTATTATTGTGCAAAAAAAAAAAATAATAAAATTTTTCATTAGAATTTAAAACAAATATTTTTTCATAATTATTTAATTTAATAATTCTTCGGTTAAGTATATAATTAAATTTTTTCCATAAAGGATATTAATTATTAATAAAAATTATTTAAAAAAACTTATTTTTATGCACAAAATATTAATAAAAATTTTCATAGAAATTCAGAAAAAATCTTATTTATTTTATTAATTACAAAATTAAATATTGTTTTCAAGGTTATTATGATATAATTTATGTCTTATTGTTAAAATATTTTAAAATCTTTTTTTTTAAATTTGTTTGTAAAAATATTTATTTTTTTTTAATATTTTTAAATTTTATTGGTTTTTTTTTAAATTTTTGTAAAATTTTTTGTTAAATTATTTTTTTTGTAAAAATATTTAATTTATTTTTAAATTTTTTTAAAATTTAATTTTTGTAAAAACTTTTTGAATTTTTCTTTTAAATTTTTGTAAAAATATAAATATTTTCAAAATTTTTTTTGCAAAAATATTAAAATTTTTTATTTAATTTTTTTTTTTTAATTTTATTTTTGTAGAAACTTTTAGAAAATTTTTTGTACAATAATTTTTTAAAATTTTTTGTAATAGTTTTTTTTAATTTTTTTATAAATTCTTTTTTCAAAATTTTTTTTTCAAAATTTTTTGTTTAATTTTCAAAAAAATTATTTGAAAAATTTTAAATATTTTTTGGAAATTTATTGTAAATATTAAATATTTTTTGTAGATATTAATTATTAATAAAAATTATTTAAAAAAACTTATTTTTATGCACAAAATATTAATAAAAATTTTCATAGAAATTAAGAAAAAATCTTAAAATTAAATATTGTTTCCAAAGTTATTATGATATAATTTATTTATTAAAATTATAAAAAAACAAAATAGACGCAAAAATTTAATAAAATTGTTCATTAAAACAAATCTTTAATTTTTCTAATTTTTATTCCTTTTTAATTATAAAATTAAATAATTTCTGCGAAGTTTTCACAATTATTATTTACAATTTATTAATTAAAATTGTATAAAAATAATGATTGTGCGCAATGTAGTACTAAAATAAATATTTTTTTTAATTACTAGATATTAAATTTGTTATATATTATATTAAATATATAATTAATTATATAATTAAATTATTTCCGTAAAGTTTTAACGATATAATGTATTTAAAAAGAATATTTAAAAAAATAAAAATAATTAAAAAATTATTATTTTTCTGCGAAAAAAATTAATAAAAATTTTTATTAAAACTACAAAAAAAATTTAAATTTTTAAAAATTATTATTTAATTTATTAATAATTATAAAATTAAATATGTTTTCCAAAGTTATTATAATATAACTGATTTATTAAAGTTATATAAAAAAATTATATTTTTGGACACAAAAATCTAATAAAACTGTTTAATAAAATCTTTAATTATTTTTTAATTATTATTTTATTTATTTATTGATTATAAAATGAAATAACTTCTGAAACTATCGTTAAATATTATTAATTTATTTTTTAAAGTTATTTTATATACATTTAATTTATTTTATTTATAAATATTTAATTTGTTTTACTCTTAAATATAATTAAAAAAATTATTATTTCTTGCACAAAAAAAATTTAATTTTTTTTTATAAATTATTATCTCGTTTATTAATTATAAAATTAAATATTGTTTCCAAAGTTGTTACAATATAATTTATTTATTAAAATTATATAAAAAATTTTAATATAATATATATAATTTATTTTTTATAAAAAAATAAATAAAATAATTATTATTTTTGAGCACAAAAAATTAACAAAAAATTTCGATAGAATTAAAAAAAAATAAAATTTTTTAAATTATTATTTAGATTACTATTTCGTTTATTAATTACAATTACAATATAATTTATTAAAATTTTAAAAAATAGTATTTTTGGACGCAAAAATTTAATAAAATAGTTTATTAAAATAAAAAAAATCTTTCATTTTTTATTTCTTTTTTCTTTTAATGAAATAATTTCTCCAAAATTTTAACCATACAATTTATTTATTAAAATTATATAAAATAATTATTATTTTTGGATGCAAGAATTTAATAAAATTGTTCATTAAAATTAAAAATATTCTTAATTTTTTTCAATAAAAAAATCTTTAGCCTTTTTTAATTATTCTTTCTTTTAATAATTATAACATGAAGTAATTTTTTAACGATCCAATTTATTTATTAAAATTATACAAAAATAATTATTGTTTTTTGTGCGCAAAAAAATATTAAAATTTTCTATTAAAATTAAAAAAAAATCCTTAATTTTTTAAATTATTATATTATTCATATAATAATTTAATAATATTTTTTTATTAAATTTTATTTAAATATTTTCTCCAATATTTTACACCATTAACAAAAATTATTTAAAAACCTTTATTGATTATAAAAAAAAATTATTGTATAACAAATTTAATTGAAAATTTTTAGTGAAAAAATTATATACAAGATGCAATTATAGAGATTTTGGTTATTATTAAAAAAACGGTAAGCAGCGAATTTTGCTAAAAAAAAATATTTTAGTGAAAAAATAGCGTATAAAATTTTAAAAAAGCTTTTTACAATATTTGACAAAAAAAAACTGTTATCAAAATTTTATTTTAAATTAAGAAAAAATAAATACAAAGGTATGAAAAAAAAATACTTTTACGATATTTTTGAAACAAAAAAACAATTCTTTTATAAAAATAATAATAATAATAATTTAAAACATTAAAAAAATATTAAAAAAACATTTAAAAATAGAAAAAAAAAAATATATAAAAGTTTTCGAGCCAAAGATTTTAAAGAAATATTTTTCATAAAAATATTTGTCATATAAAAAATTTCGCAAAAATTAAAAAAATCAATGTTTTAAAACATATTTTTTATCAAGTTTTTAACAAATTTGATTTTTTTATGTATTTATGGTTAGTTAATAATAAAAAAATAATTATTTTTTATAAAAATTAATTTGAAACAATTAAAAAATATATTAAAAAACAATTAAAATTTAAAAAAAAAAAAATTTATAAAAGTTTTCGAGCCAAGGATGTTTAACAAATATTTTTCACATAAATATTTTTCATATAAAAAAAATTTGCAAAAATTATTTTAGAAAAAATTGAAAAAAGCAATGTTATGTTATCCAAACAAAAATATTCCTAACAATTCCTTGTCTAAAATTTAAGAAAAACGAAATCAAAAAACATTTTTATTTTTTTGTTTTTTTTTTTCTCAACAACCTTCACTCTTAAACTTCTGAAGAGCTTGATAAATTTAAAAATCTTGTGTGAATTTTTCCATTGACTTAATTAATCTTCCACATGATTGCTTGTGCCAATTCGCAGCTAAAAAGGCCTGATTGACCCTTTTCAACAACATCAACAACAACAACTAACACTTTATTACCTTAACACTGACTGACCCACTTCAAGTCATTAAAACTGTTTGTTCATTTACTTCTAATAACTTGATTTGACCTACAAGCAAAAATATGTAGTTTATATGTTAACGAAAATTTCTATTTAAATAAGATTCAACAACGAGACCCCCTCCCCAAATAAAAGATAAGAAAAATGTAAAATGTACTTAACAATTCTTAAGAATTTACATGACGTTTAAAAGTTGCAAAATACAACAACAAAAAGTGCTTGAAATAATAATAATAAAGTACGAAATAAAAATAAAATTAAAACTGGCAATAAATTCACCACGACTAACAATCGATCAATCAATCAATTGTTGCTATTTTCTCATATAAACAAAAGTCTCTAATAACTCTTTTACCACCAACCACCAACTATCTAGCGTCCATTCTTTCTTTTACATTAAGCTGAGACAGGGGCTTTCTTTAAAAACTCCCCTCCCCCCACACCCTAAAGCACTTCATCTTCTCTTGTTGGAGAGTTTCAAGTGAAGCTCATGGATGTTTTATATTGTTTTTGAACCAATTTGACAGATTCCCACAAAATATACTTGGGCCAGTAAGTAACATCAGCAGCAGCAGCAGCAGATACAACAACAACAACAAAACAGCTCATCAGCCAAACAACTAAATGGGATGACTGAATACATTGTTGTTGTATTTTTTTCTCTTTTTCGTTTTGGGTGAAATGTTAAGGTGAAAAAGACACTGCAAAAAATTTTGTGTATCAGGTAGACAATTTTGCTACTAACACGTAAGCATTATTCACATTGTCAATTAAGGCCAGTCAGAAGGTTCTTGTTTACCGGTCTTCGATTTATCCTATAACTGATTAAAAGGTGCAATGTTTGGAGAATATGGAGCTTGAGTTGGATGGTTAGTTTCTATTTTGCTACAAACGATTCCGTTTTGTGTAGAAAAAATACCAGTCTACTCGTCCAAAAAATAATGTGAATCCAACCCAGGAAAAAGTTACGTTTACTTGGAAGCAGGTTTGAAAGGGAGAGAGATATAGACTCTCCATTCCAACGTGCTTCAGGAAGGCATGATTTTTATTTGCAATGTCCCATTTGGTAGGTCTCTTTGCTTCAACATTTTCATTTCAAAAACTTATTTGCTTACATACCTGCATTCGCGTAAGCAAGAGAGGTCTCTTTGTTTTATAAAGAAAACTTATTCGCTTACATATCTGCATCCTAGTAAGCGAGAGAAGATGCAGTTTGTTTTTATTGTCTTACAATTATAGCATTCCCTAATGCGCTTTTGAGAACCGCTTTTGATAGACATGAGTTTTATTTTATTATTTTACTGCTTACCAAAACCCAATAATTTTTAGCTGAAAAGTTAATAGCCAGATCCATCCTGCCGCATTTAGATATTTTATAACGTCCTCAATAGGGTCGCCAAATTTAGTACTGTACATAAGCAGAGAAGTTGAAAGACCGCTTGCTGCTTTCTCTCCCTCTTCTCTCTTTCTCTCTCTCTCTCTCTCTGAGGGACCTCACCAATAAAAATAAACGAGATCCTGGATCAACTTTGAGCTACCGGTCTCCGTGATGGCAGTAATCAGTCCCACTAGTCAGATCTCTAGGGTCCTCAAGTTCCAGGCTCGACCTTTGCAAGGCTCAATGTCTGTTCATATACCCCATACACAAGCAAGCTAGGATCTCCAACACAAAAATATGCACCCTGGAGGAACTCGTTCAATGTCAGATATGCTACAGAATAATATCAAGTACCTGTATTTAGGCTTAAACTGATGGTGGTCTTACTACTGCATAAAACTTTTGTAATCATCCAGACATACTGAATAAGAAAGTACAGGAGTTGGATGCCATCTGGCTGCATCTGTTGTTATACGGCGACACGTCGTACTAAAATCTGACCTGTCTGCGCTCTAAAACCAAAGCCAAACTACTGCTCTCCACAAAGAGCTCAACTATAACTTGACACAGGGACCCTGGGTTCCCACTAAATATTGCCGTGATGTGATTGATTGATTGATACACATCCATCTTACAGTTTTAGGTTACTGCAAGCCTCGGTTGTGGTGTTTAAATTTACATCGGAAGCTTTAAAATCTTCTCTATAATTCGTTAACGGACAGTTTAAATTGGAAATATCCTTTAAATGCTGACAACTATTTAATAAACTGATGGGTAGAGCTCTATTTTATCAGCCTGGGGGTTGGGAGTTCAATTCCCACCAAAGACTCTGCGTGTTATCTACAGGCAAGCAGTTAGCTTCGCAGATAGTTTTGTTTTTTAAAAAAGTGGTTTCATAAGATTTTTAAGGCTTGGGCTTATAATTCGCCATTGTTGGACTTTATTTTCTTGATACTACTGGCGCTAGTAATTACTAAAGACTCTGTGATGAGGCCGACAGTCTGAAATTACTAAAGTCAAGATTAAAAGCTGGTTGTAGCACGTGACTCAATGAAAGTAAGTTTGCCGTAAATTACAAGGTGGTTGCTTATAATCATTAAGGACGGAAGGGGGGCGGGGGGGGGGGGGGTGAAAAAGGACCCATTAAGGAAGTGGCCCCTTTAAATTAGAAATAAAACCTTGTAGCTCATAAGGAGAATTTAACTCCGCTTTACTGGCGCTTTAAATCAAAAATGAACTATTATCTGTAGGACATTGTCAAACAGCTGTGATATCTATTTATTTCGATGGCGAAAAGAAAGTTCTTCACATGATACTTTATACATATTTCTTTCACTGTAAACATGTGCTTTTTAACAGTAGTTGTTGTATTGGCTTCCAGCTACAGCCATCAACAAACTGCAAGACAAAAAAAAAAAACACACACATAAATATGTCAACTGTCAAAATATTGAAAATGCCAGCCTAACTAACGAGATGAAAATAAGAACTATCTAGAAAAAAAAAACAACTACTACAAAACCAATAACTACTTAAGCTGCAGAAAGCAAAAAAACAAAAAAAAACAATATTTTAAAATATAACTTTACGAACATACAAAAAAGAAAGAAAAAAACGCCAATAATAACAAAAATATACTTGAAGATAAAATGGAAAGGTTTCCAACCCAACCACTTCATCTTCCTTTTCTGCTGTACTCACAACTCGTAACAACCAGAAATCAATATGAATAAAAATAAAAAAAGTAATAAATTACTTAAGTCACACACATAAATTAATAAATAAAAAGATGTCCACTTAATTACGCACACACTGTATAAATAAACATAAGCGAAGAATGGGCGATAGCGAGAGGTTACATGTGAAGCCAGCAGCATAAACGCAATTAAAGATTCAAGCGACAGGCGATAAGTTAAGTGGGAGTTTGATTTTAAAAATGTTTGTACTCTATTAGGGTAGTTTAATTCAGGGACTTTTTTTTATTTCTAGAGCAGTAACTTTAATTTAGTAACTTTTGTATAATACTGGAGTACTGTCAAGTACTGAGCCAGCAGCAGCTATTTGATTCTTCTTGGCAGCTATTGATAGCATTCAACCTCCTTAATTTTAACAAAAATGGTGAAAAGTGAATTTTATGTGCTGATTAAACCTTATAGTTTATGTTAAAAGACCTGAACCGAAACCCAAGAATGCTTTGATGAATACTAAAGGTACTCCACACCATCAGTTTCAATGGTTAAAAGGTAGTTTTCTGAGTTTCATAGTAGATTCGAACCAGCACAAATGATGCCAAACGTTTAGGTCGTAGAAAAAAAATCGACAAAATCATCCATGAAACAATATAAGACGTTAGAAGTGCGTGAAGTAGCTGAGACTGTAGGTATCTCCACAGAGCACAGGGCACATTTGTTTTGATATGACTAGGCTATTCATGCGATAGAAGTAGCAATTGCTCTACCGTGTCGTTAAGCCGAACCGTGTAACGACCTAAAAGAAGTTTATTGGCAATGTCCGTCCGCAATTGGAATGATTTTCCATGCCGACGTTTAACCGTGAACGAAACATGGATCCATCAAAACACATCAGAGATCACAGAACAATTAAAACAGCGGGTACCTCCTTGCGAACGTACACTAAAAACGATCTAAGTTGGATCTTCTGAACTAAAGCACTGCATGAGCACAAAAAGAGAAGCTCATAAGACGCTCATTATAACGTTTTAATAAATTCATGTCTGCTCATTGCACACTAGTAACGATGAGTGGATAATAATCAACAGCGAAGAGCAGTGAGATATATAGGGAATGATAAATGAGTATTATACGACAAAATTGTCTAAAAACAATCGTTGTCAAAGTGCATTTAGAGAAGATCAAATTATAGGCAAACCCGTACTAACGGCTAGGAGGCGCCTATATGCATGAATCAAACCCGCAACCTCCAGACTGATAGACTAGCGCGCTATCAATCAGAGGCTGAGCCGGCAGCGCAAATTGTGTGTGAATATCCAGCACTGGTTAGCATAAGACTCAGGACCACTAATAAAAGCTTGTTAAATGTGGCTGCCATGGGGGACCTGAGCCTTGAGCAAATATTAGCAATTACTAGAGACTACGTGATGAGAAAGAAGGCCGGCATTTACCAGTCGACAGTCTAAAATCACTAAGGTCAAGATTAAAGGTTGGTTGTAGCACGTGACAGGTTTTATTATATTCGCTTCATTTTATGAAAATGGTACAGATTTATTCTTAAATATCGGGAGGTTAAATTTTAAGGGCCGATGTTGAATGTAAACCACACCTATACGTCAAGTTAGTTTCGGCATTTAATTTGACATTTCTCACTTTCAGACTAACTTAATTTGAACCATGCATGGGCTTATTATCAGGCTTATTATGAAAAAGGGCGTTCAAATCAAAATGCATATCGTGCGCTTCGTGATTTTTTCGGTCAATTTAATCGTCCAAATGGAAAAATCGTGTAAATATTTGAGCAAACGGGGCCTGTATGAGACGTGAAAACACCAGCGCATGCTCGTACAGCTCGTACTGCAAAAAATATTGCTGCTGTTCGCGATAGTGAGGCTGAAGAGCCGTCCACCTCAACTCGTCGTCGTGCCCAACAATTTCACCTCTCACGCTCGTCGTTGATGACAATTATGCATAAATACTCACATTTGCACGCTTACAAGGTGCAATTGACTCACGAACTAAAGCCTCTTGATTATTCCAAACGTCGCCAACGGTCTGAATGGTGGCAAAAATTGGCAATAGTGGATGATCAATTTTCGAAGAAAATCATCTTCAGTGCCGAGGCACATTTTCACCTCAGTGGATTCGTCAATAAGTAGAATTGCCGTATTTGGGCGAATGATAAACCAAGAGTGATTGTCGAAAAACGAATGCAATCACAAAGAATGGCTGTTTGGTTCGGTTTATGGGCTGTCGGCATCATCAGGCCATATTTTTCCAAATTGAGGCCGGTCAGGCAGTTCGTGTGAATGGTGTTCGCTATCGTGAGATGATAATGAACTTTTTATGGCCCGAATTGGAAAATATGGATGTGGACGATATGTGGTTTCAACAGGAAGGTGCCACTTGCCAAACAGCTAACGAAACAATGGCTCTTTTGAGGGACAAATTTAATGGCCGTCTTATCTAACGTGGTGGCGATGTCAATTGTCCGCCAAAATCATGTGATTTGACATCGTTGGACTTCTTACTTTGGGGTTATTTGAAAGAAAAGGTGTACGTCGATAAGCCAGCAGCAACTCAAGAGCTAAAGGATGAGATAATTCGGCACATTAACGGCATAGAAGCTCAATTATGGCCCAGCATCATCGAAAGCTTAGAGCATCGGATGAAGGTGTGCTGCCAAGGTCGAGGCGGCCATTTGGCCGATATTTTGTTCCGAACATAATTAAACCCTACAAATATTATCAAAATAAAAAGAAATGTCAATAATTTCCTAAATAATTTGTATTTTATTCAAAATCAACATCGGCCCCTTAAAATTTAACCAGCCTTTATAATTAAGTTATAAAATGTCTTTTTTAGGGCAAAACATCACTACAAAGCGATCTTTTTTCCCGCCCATTTTTTCATTAAATATTTCAGCTATTAGCTGTGCTTCGCAAACTGTTATTGTCAGCGATCTTTTAACTAAATTCAAAAGCATTCCTGTAAATGATTAGTATTTCCAAATGAACTATTTGTTATGTTTAATTTGTGAAACCAATATGTCTTCACAGCTTTCCCTGTATTGCTACTTTCAAAGCCAAAATATTTAATAGTGAACTTAACGATCGATACCAAGTACATATTTGCATTATTTCCTTTAGACTCCATATTTCGTTGGGTCATAATTCATGCCTTTTGAAAATCTATTTTTTTCTTACTCGTTTCTATTCTTTATTCGATTTTTAATCCGTTATAACATGATCAATTTCCATTTATTGTGTAGCATACAAATAGAAATAAAAATAGAAAAAGGAAGATAAATGACCACAAAAAAAGTTCTGAGTTTCATTAGCAAAATTTGGGGGATTTTCTTTTTTTTTTTGGTGCTTAAAACTTTTTTTTACCAATTTTTCTTTTCTGTTTCTTTGTGGAGATCTTGCAACTTTTTATCGAAATGCAAAACAGAAAACAGGAAAAAAAAAACTCTTCACCTTTCTTTTTGCCTAAAGGGTTTTTCTTGTTGTGCTTGATCAGTTTGTTAGTTGGCAGCCAAATTTGGGCTATTTATAATTCTAAAGTTACTTGGGAATGAATGACTGTATAGCTGTATATGTCAGACTGTGTGTGTGCTAAAGCCAGTTAAATGTAAAGTATGTAAAGAAGGTTGCTTAATTCAGTTCGAGATCAGTTCCAACAGTATTCGAACTGAGCTACCCTTAATATCAATAGGGAACTTACAAAGCTGAAGTTCATTAACATTTGGGACAAGAGATTGTTGAAAAGCTGAAAGTGCTCTCAATATAGGAGGCCGGGGGATGGTAGCTACAAGGGTATGAGTACCCGTAGCTAAATGTACTGTCAGAACTTCGACTTATAAATCCTTTAAGTGGCGGCCGATAATAGGATCCTTGTTAGGTATTGTCTCTGCTAGATGGCTGGCCTCATTAAATAAAACGAACTCTGAAAAAATGTCAATCTCTGATTTTAATATTCATAGGAGTACGACAGGAAAGCCTCGGAAGAGGTGAAGCGATTAATTCCTAAAGTAAATCTGGTTTTTATTGGCCTCAAGAGATGAAGAAAAATACATCGTAAAAATGTGGACGGCTGAATCTCTGAAGGTACTCCTGAGCAAGCAGCCACTCGAAAGGAAGTTCAGAGAGTTGGTTGGATATAATCGAGATATCTTAAGCTGGATAGCTGCGTGGTAAGTAGTAAGCCGTCGAAAAGGGCCCCATTTACCAAGTAGTCTGCCTCGATATTCCTCCTACCTTATTAAGTCGTGGAAACTTTAAGTATCGTCTGGCCAGTGTGAAAATCGATGAAAATATAATATAATGGAAAAAGATGATACTTGTAGGATATTCCTAACTGTATGCTACCCTCTCAGCTTAGAGGGTAGCACACAGTGTATGTGAGAGTCATTAGGTTTACGACGAAGGGTCGCCCCCCCTCGTCCACATCTTTTTATTCCTAGAAAAATGTTAGCAACGAAGGACGACATAGCGGGCAAGGTAATGCTCGATTCCTTACAATAAAGAGCAATTACAGCATTGGGCTGAAAGAGAAGAATTATGTCCGAAGCTAAAGCCCAATTAAAAGTCACAAATAAATATTGGATACAACCATAAAAAGTGAAAGCTACATATTTGACATTTGAGAACTAGACAGCTGTAGTATACAGACGGATAATCAATAGAGAGCTATATTCCGCAAGAGAGTGGAATAATTATGTCAATTTAATCGGTCGTTAATGTTAGCGTAGCTTTCGTTTCGACGTCTAATTACTAATCGTGTCGCGTTAGTTGCTTGACTCGAGAAGACTGAAACCACAGAAGACTTTGCAGGGCGAGGTCGCCACTGGCCTGATCGTTCTGTCAAGATTATAGCGGCAGTGGTTGCCGATATTGGCGAGAATGAACAAACATCAATCAGACGACGGGCCACGCAATAAGACCTAACCAGACGGACTCTACAGCGAAATTTAGGGAAAGACTTACCCTAGTTTCCGTCCAAAGTGCCAACAGTGTATCTGCTAATGCCTGCTGATCATCAGTTGTGGGTGAAATAGTATTGAGAGTCATCCTGAATCTCAATAAAGAAGGGATCTATTTTCAGTCGAAAATCATCATGAGCGATGAGACCCATTTTCAATTTAAGCTGTTAAGTCAATAAACAAAATCTTAGTTTCGAGGGCAGTGAAAATCCGCCTGTGATGCACGAAAAGACTTTACAGCCACTCAAAGCTGTTGTGTGGTGGGGCGTTTACACGAGATTAGTGATTGGGATATGTTTTTTTCAGGACGTCATCGGCAGTACGATTACTATCAGTGGCTAACACTACAATACCATTATAAACGACTTCTTACTGCCGGTGTTGCATGAGCCTTCCGCTAATGCAGTTTGAAACGTACAGTAGGAGCCATAATGGATATTGTGAAGGAAGCGTTTTGAACTACATACCCAGACATCACGAGCCACGACAAATATTGTGAAGAAAGCATTGTTTCCTGGTTGCGTAATTTCCCGTTTTGGCAAGTTGCCAAAACAACTGAACTTAAGGAGTCTATACGGCAGGAATGCGATCAGTTATCGCCGGAAGTCCTGTGGAGTGTCATGGAATTTCCGACAGAACGGGCACAAATTTTTCCTCACTATCAAGACTCGAAGGGTGTAGGAAGTAAAGCGAGCTATAAGACTACAAATGAGAAGATTTGTTTTTTGGTTAATTCTGCGACCAACCTCCTATTTATTTCCAGCTTACAGAAATGATCGTGAAGTGTTCGTTTAGCTTAGATTTTCAGAAATTGTTGGTTGTTGCTGCTTTTTCTTATGATTGAGCATTGAATCAATGTTCGTTTTAGGTTCCTTTAGCAGAAAACCAAGAAAAAATATTGCTTGCATTTAAATTTGCTCAACAAAAAAAAAAGAAAAAAAAACTAACAGTTGATGTGGCATATTTTAAAAATTTTGTGTAATAAATCTTTCATTTACACACGATTTCCTAGAGAAAATAAATGGGACCAACTTGATGTTTAAACTTTTGCAAATTAGTGAATGCAAAGTATTTGTGAAGCTTTCGAAACCCTTTCTTAGTTGGTCATATTTTTTTTGGTGAAAAAGATTTCATTTCATATTATACGTCCATGACCTTCTTCTGTAGCATTTAACTTGTTACATGTTAATGTAGAATGGGGAGGAGGAGGGAGGAGGTTTCTTAACCAGCCAAAGTGTTTAATGTATTTATGTATATGTGATTCCTTTTGACTTGGAAAATACAAGAAATATTTTGAGAAAAATTTTGATTTCCTAGATTTAAACCAAAAAGAAAAAGAAATCTGTTTGGCACGACTTTGAACTTCAGATGATGGCCAACATAACATTTCATTTCATTCGTTTTTCTACTTAAATGGTTGGCTAAATAACATAACACAGACGACAAATTGTAGCTGCCTTTCCATGCAGACATGACTGTTAAGCATAAAAGATCACACAAGATTTAATGGAATGGGGAGGGTGAAAGGGGGAGTGACAAGAAGAAAAAAATATATTCCATCATATTTTCTAAAAACTAAAAGTTTAAACAAATTATCACTAGCGAAAAGACAACTATGGCTAATAGAAGTTTCCATTTCCTTACAGTGGCCAAAAGTACCACTAAACAATTTGAGCTTTTTTTCGCCTGTTTTGTGTGACTCTTTTGGCAAAAGTATACATTGAGGATTCATAGTGGAAAGTTAATTTAATCTTAAAATATGTAAAATAAATAAAGTAGAGAGGAAGTAGTAGACCACTTAGTGTCCCTTTTCGACCAGCTTCGGTCCTCAATGACTTTAGGCATCCGTTTGCTAATTTACGACTACCTTACTTGCGTTGAGTGTCATCCTGACACTAGTCTTTACTCTCATCCACTGTAATTTCAGACTGTTGACTGGTAACTGTTGAATTTCTGCCTTATCATTAAGTCTATTCTAATTGCTAGGATTTGTCTAAGACTTAAATCCTCTACGGCACCCACATTCAATATGTGTCTGCTAGTGGTCCTAACCCTTATGCCAGCCAGTGCTTAACATTCACAAATAATGTGTGCTACCATCTTAGCCCTTATGCCGGTACAGTCTGCCGGTTTTCATCTGGGCCAGATGATACTTGAAATTTCCACAACCTATCAGTACTTCATTTATCCAGCTTAAGATCCCAAGTAACTTTCTACACCTCGAGTCGAGAGGTTATTGTCTCAGGAGTGCCGTTTGAGATTAAACTCTCCACCAATTGATAGGTATTCGTATTCATCTCTTCTGGCCAATTTAAACCGGAGTTCCTTAGGAGACTGATCTCTTCCCCTTTTACAATGCTTTTTTTTCATCGTTGTCGTATTCTCTTGGTCCAGTTTGATTTCATAAAAACTAAAATTCGTAAAATTTCCGGTAATTGAGAAAATCTGTCCATTCATACAGAGATACATATGAACAGGGAAATCTATATTAAAACTGTAGTTGACAGATATCCAGAGTTAGCTCTACTTAATTTACACAGCCTCCTAGCAGAGACAAGATCTAACAAGAACCAAGATCTAACTAGGAGCCTCTTACCTTCCGCCACCTCCAGGTAGCATAAGTCGAGCTTGCATATCTTGAGCTTGCCAGCCGATGATCTTAAACAATTGACAGATAATGAGAGTGAGACAACTGGAAGTGTAGGGTTTGGCAAACTTAGTAATAGAGCGATACTCAGTTGAGCGACTGATAAAAGATATTTAAAAGTTTGATGAAAACGGCCCTTCTACCGCCAACACAACCGACCAACTAAGTCATTTAAAGGGTGGTTAAATTTTAAGCGCCGATGTTGATTTTGAATAAAACATAAATTATTTAGCAAGTTATTACCATTTCTTTTTATTTTGATAATATTGGTATGGTTCAATTATGTATTTAACAAAATATCGGCCAAAATGTCCCTGCCATCTCAGCGACACACCTCTATCCAATGCTTCAAATTTTCGATGATGCTGAGGCATAATTAAGGTTCTAAGCCGTTAATGTGCTGACTTATCTTAGCCCTTAGCTCTTGAATTGTTGCTGGCTTATCGCCGTACACCTTTTCTTTCAAATAACCCTAAGGAAAGAAGTCAAACGCTGTCAAGTCACATGATCTTGGCGGCCAATTGACATCGCCACCACTTAAGATAACACGGCCACTAAATTTGTCGCGCAAAATAGCCATTGTTGCGTTAGCTGTGTGGCAAAGAGACACTGTCCTGTTGAAACCACATATCGTCCACATCCATATCTTCCAATTCGGGCCATAAAAAGTTCGTTATCATCTCACGATAGCAAAGACCATTCACAGTAACTGCCTGACCGGCCTTATTTTGGAAAAAATACCGCCCGATGATGCCGCCACCCCATAAACCTCACCAAACAGTCACTCTTTGCAGGTGCATTGGTTTTTCGACAATCACTCTTGGTTTATCATTCGCCCAAATTCGGAAATTCTGCTTATTGACGAATCCACTAAGATGAAAATGTGTCTCTTCACTGAAGATGATTTTCTTAAAAAATTGATCATCCAACGTTGCCATTTCTTGCTACTATTCTGACCATTTCTTGATTGTGTATCTTTCATGGTTCAAATTCAGTTAGTCTGATATTGAGAAATGTCAAATTAAATGCAGAAAAAGACTTGACGTTTAGGTGTGGTTCACATTCAACATCGGCCCTTAAAATTTAACCACCCGATATAATTCGATTGGTGCAGAAATTCCAAGAAACCGGATAAATGCAAGGCGTGACAACACTCTTGCGGTGAACCGCGACGACCTCAGTTTGTAAGGAACAAAATAATTCCAGTAAAAGGTATACTTTGAAAGAAATAAATGTGACCTTAGCTAGCTTATCTGTTCTCCAGTGTTGTATGAAGATGCTAGCTCTTTAACCTGTATCCCATAGGGTTACATGAGTCCCCTTGTACTTTATACTCATTTTATTTTAAATCAAAAAGAAATGTCACTGAATGTTGTTATTGAGAAATGCAGATTAGATTATGCTAATTGGATTATGTGGCCAACGCCAAGGTCCCTATTTTATACCTGAAGTGTAGAAGCTCCTTAAGGTTTCGAATATTTCTCCTTGGATTTAGTGCTTAACTTTGTAAAAGTTCATAATAAATAATTTTTTCCTACAAGTTATTTTGGCAACGACAAAGAAAAAGCCGTCTAATTCCTGAGAGGATCAGACAATAGTAGGGGAGGGTATTCAGAGTCTCTTCTCTTTCTTCTTCGCACAATCCACTAATAGTTTTTTCCAAAAGAATTGCAGGGTTCTTGCGATCAAAACTGCGTTCTGCTAAAAGTTTACATCAATTTTTCCGGACCTCCCAAATGTGTGAAAGCGAATTGGTTCATTGATCTGCATGATTTAGGAATTATTTAGAACCACACAGACTTGATAATCTAATGCAGTTGCCCTTTTAATTCATTAGTTTCTATGAAGCTAGTTTGGTTGCAAGAAAACTGAAAACTGTTATAGGGGTACCCAGTTGCAACTAGAAACTAGTTCAAACTAGGAATTCATGAAAGATACCTAGTTGAAAACTTGCTGTCTTGCAAATGGGTACCCCTATAATAGTTTTTTTGCAACCAAACTAGGTTTATGGAAGCTTATGAATTAATCGAGCAACTACATTAAATTACCAAGTCTGTGTGGTTCTAAATAATTCCTGCAATTTATCGGAAATTCCCACCCGACTTTGTGATGGCGAGTTCGTTCATACATCTGCATGACCTGGTGCCTAGAGAATTTTTGGATTGGATAGACTTGCTGTTATTTAAATGTGATTGGCATTGACCAGCCAACTTGAATTTAATGTACACATTCTATGGATAAAAAATTGAGGGTGCTGTAGCTTAAGTGGTTAGCACGTTGACTACTAAGCAATGGTCACGAGTTCAAATCTCAGCCGTGGCAACATCAATTTTTCTGATATGTATTAATTTTTCTTTATAATAATGCATATCACAGCACCCTCCTTCGCCGGTATTACCACATAGCACTATATCGCCGGCGAAGTAAAATAATTATAAATTGGCTATACTATCTTCGAACTAATTCGCCTAAATAACACCAGAGGCGCTGCAATACTGTTCTAAAAATAATCATAACGTGCAATTGCAGTGTTGCCAGAATCGAAGCTTTACTATCACTAACCATCTGTCTTATCTACTACTATTTCTTTCCAAAGGAAGTACCACAGTTAATGTAGGCATTTACTGTCTGAGTGGTACTTCTCTTTAAAAAAAAAAAAAAAAAAGTGTGGACCTGCTATGGCTATATGTCATTTTATATACCCTGTGGTTACCCTGCTAGTTAAACGCTCTTTTAATAAAATTTCAGCTTTACCATAAACTTTATCCTTGGTTTAAAAATAAACCAAAACGAATTAAGACACCAACCTTTTCTAGACCCTGCTTTAGACTCGGCTGCAAAGACCTAGTTAGCCGAACGTTACTTAACGGTACGTAACACATGGAAGTTGTTGCTGATTTTGGACTTAGAAGCAATCTGTTGAGAATAGTTTGGCTTACATTTTAACGATACATTGATACAAACAAAGCAAAGCGAGGTCAGAAAGAGCCTCAAACTACGACAATTTAAATGTGTTACGTTGTGCTTAAGTTAAGTTCGGGTAACTGGGCCTTAAGTTCTACTTCTTAATAACATATGTATGTAAATTTTCCATTGTAGATGACGTAATCAATATTGATCCAGCCGTTTTTTTTTTCAGGGAGAGGTGCGACCAAGTATTCAGTGTGTTGCCTCGGTGGGCTAGTCTAACAGTCCAGGGGATTGTGGGTTCGATTCCCCCCAAAGACTCTGACATTTTTCACTACAAGTTGGCAGGAAGAGGAAGAAGAAGCTAGGATATAATCTGGGTGCCTACAAATGGTTAACGGACTGTCAAGTATTATCCGGCCAAGTTAAAAATCAAGGTAAGACGAAACTTGCAGACTTTGCCTGGAAATAGGCTAACGTAAAATAGCTTTGAACCACGGGCAGACACAAATTAAATAGAGATGCTGTGAAGGCCTTAGCCTTAAGCAAATGTTAGCAATTATCAAAGACTCTGTGTTGAGAAAGAATGTCGACATGTATCAGTCGCCAGCCTGAAATCACTACAGTCGATAGTAAAGGGCTAGTGACAGCACGAGACTCAATGAAAGTAAGGTATTCGTAAATTATCAGTCGGATACCAGAAATTATTGAGAAAGGAAGGGGGTGGAAAAGAGAGCCATGAAGTTAGTGGTCTGCTTCGGTAACCCCCAACAAAGTAATAAATAAGTTTTCAGTTTGGCCAGAAATGTTCGAAACGTAACCCAAAATGGTCGCTCGACGTACATAAGAATTGCACAGTGGGCGACTGATGTGGCCCAGTGGCACTAAGTCTTATTGCTTTTGTTTAAAAGGTTCATATCCGTGGCGACTTCGCATAGTAGCATGGTTCGATGAGGTCCAACTTCATGAGGTAGCTCGAGACATAAACATAAACAATTTATATTACGTATTTTTAATATTTTTTTTTTTTCAAGAAAGAGCCACCATAATTTCTGCTGTCCCTTACAGCGCTAAATTTAACATAAAGTTGTTGCCATATTTTGTTAATTATTATTGTCTAGGCGATTAATGAATCCTCCTTTCCTAGATATTTAATGTTTCTATGTTTTTTTTGCTGATTGTTGTTGTTGATGTTGTTGGATCTTCATCAAAACTCGTATGTGGGTCAGCGTTTTCATTGCTGGGTTAATTTAATTTCTAGTTTTATTTGTGGTTTTTATAGCCATTTTCTTCTATTTTTTTTTTGTAAAATTTCGCTTTATTTGGCTGCAATTGTTGTTGCTGTATCGTTAGTTGTTGTGTGTTAGTGTAGGTAGGTTTTGCAAACAATCCTAAGTTCAAATTTATTTTCAAACGAATCATCAGCACAAAAAAAAAAAGAAATATTAACGATATTTTATTCATATTCTGGGAATTTTCATATGATTCAAATGAAAAGAAGGCAAGAATTTGTTGATGACCTAAATTGAAAGCCATAAAAGCAGCAACAACGAATAATAAAGAAATTTAAATAAAAAGGTCAAACGAAAAATAATGCAAAAAAAAGTGCTTTGAATAAATAATTATTCTTGTTAAGAAAATTTAGGGCTAAGAGAAGGGGCGGGATGGCAACCTAATGAGATTTTTTAAAAATTTTTTTTTTCACAACTTCCTTCTTTAGGAAATAGAAAAGTGATTTTATTAAGTCCTGCAGATAGTTTCGAGTTTAAATTTGAGGATTTTATAACAAACCAAAACGATGTATTTGTTTACATATTGGCCAGTATTGGCCAATTAAAAAAAAAAAACAAAATGTTTAAGAAATTTTGTTTTTGCAGCGCCTTTTGATTGAAAAGCTTAAAATGTCCTTTAAAATGTGACAATAAATGATACAAATATGTATATGTGACCCGGCCTATGAAAAGGGAATAGGTGGCTTATGAATCAAAAACAAAATTTCGAAAAATTAGCTGTTAAAGATAAACAATGCAACAAAAACAACAAAAAGTGGAATATTTTTTTTTTTTAGTCATAAGCCACCTTTTCATAGGACGTGTCACATATAAGAGTAATATATCGGTTGGATAAATTTTAAGGGCCGATATTGACTGTGAACGATACCTAAACGTAAAGTTTTTTTTTTCTGCATTTAATTTGGCATTTTTCAATTTCAGACTAACTCCATTTGAACCATTAAAAAATAAACAATCGAGCAATGGTCAGAATGGTGGCAAGAAATGACAACAGTGGATGATCAATTTTCGAAGAAAATCACATCTTCAGTGATGAGGCACATTTTCACCTCAGTGGATTCGTCAATAAGCAGAATTGCCACATTTGGGCGAATGATAAACCAAGAATGATTGTCGAAAAACCATTGCAGCCACAAAGAGTGACTGTTTGCTGCGGTTTATAAGCTGGCGGCATCATCCGTATTTTTTCCAAAACGAGGCCGGTCAATGCAGTTACGTTACTGTGAATAGTGTTCGCTATCGTGAGATGATATCGAACTTTTTATGCCCCGAATTGGATATTGGAAGATATGGATGTGGACGATATGTGGTTTCAACAGGACAGTGTCACTTTGCCACACAGCTAACGAAACAACGGCTCTTTTGAGCGACCACTTCAATGGCCGTGTTATCTCACGTGGTGGCGATATCAATTGGCCGCCAAGATCATGTGATTTGACACCGTTGGACTTCTTACTTTGGGGGTATTTAAAAGCAAAGCTGTACGTCGATAAGCCAGCAACAATTCAAGAGCTTAAGGCTGAGATAATTCGCCACATTAGCGGCATAGAAACTTCATCGAAAATTTGGAGCATCGGGTGGAGGAGTGCCGCTGAGGTCGCGGCGGCCATTTGGCCGATATTTTGTTCCATACATAATTGAATCCTACCAATATTGGAAAGAATGGATGCTATCTATTACACAAATCTGCTTAACAGATATGTGATGCCTTACGCTGATTAAAAAATACCGCTTCAATGGGTGTTTGATCAAAATAATGACCCGAAACACACATCGTAGTGAGCAAAATATTGGTTTAAAAAAAATGGGGTTGATGTTTTAAGCTGGTCTGCTCGGTTGCCAGTCCTAAACCCATGGAGGACTTGTGGCGAATAGTTAAATTCGCTCTTAGGGGAAAACATGCAACTAATACAGATCACCTGTGGGCATTAGTAAAAGGAGCATGGAGTAATATTCCGATTGAGCCATGACAAAAACTTGTTGATCCTACACCAAAACGGTGCTTAGCCGTTATCAAAAATAAATTATGTTCCACTTAGTACTAAGGTAATAAAGATATTTAAAGTATATTATTTCATTCATCTCTTGGAATTTTGTGTTTTTTCTTTTAATTGAAGTGGATGGCTCTATTATTTTTCACACCTAAAATCTTGAATTCCGAATGTTTTTACGTATATATTAAATTTTAAGTTTTTTTTATCAAAATAGGTCTATAGCATTTTAGTAGGTCAGTTGTTCGGTCACACAAAAATAAAAACCTTAAAATTTTTTATGAAAATTTAGTATACTTTTTTCTCTTTCGAAATAGGTATGTATGTAGTAAAAGGTGGCTCTATTTTATGGAACACCACTGTAGGTACATAAATTAATATTTTCATTTAAAGCACACAGAAATTATTCCATACTTAAACTTGCTTTTCTTTAAATGATTTTAAATTTAATTAACAACCCTCCCACTTAATATAATTAACTATTTTGCCAGTAACAATAATAAAATCAAAAGAAAAACTAATTAAAACGGGCATAAACATGCACTTCACTTATTAAAATTAAAAAAAAAAACACATGCAAAGCAATAACAGAGTTCAACTGCAACAAAAAAATGTAACAATAACAATCACATTGCAAAATCAATTGCTCATACTCGTACAACACAATGAAGAGAATACAAAACTCATAAACGCATCATTAAGAGAAAAAGAAAACTAAAATGCAAACGCAAACGCAACTTTTTATACAAATACACACAAACATACATACAATCGTGTACTTGCATAAACAACGCAACTGTAAAAATTACAACAACAAAAAAATGCCATCAATAAAACAAATAAAATGCATGGAGCAACAACAACGTTTGCAGTGCAATAAAACGAGCGAAAATAAAATGCTTTTGTTTTGATTTTACACAGCAACAACAACGACACTTAACAACAAAAAATTCTTGATCTAGATCGGGAAGGAAATCAAGAGTCGTTATAACACTGCTTTACAAATTATTAATTTGGAAAAGTACCAAGAACGCCACATGCCTAGGTCGGCTAATTTGGACCTCCTGAACACGAAAAACGGTAAAAAAAAATTTTTCCCAAGTACCGTTTTTTAGATAACGGTACTTTACTGTTTTTCGGTATATGATGCCACTCAAACCCTTGTGTATCCCAATGGAAAAGTCCGATCGAGATATATGGCATATCTGTGGAAAGACAATCGATTGGCCTTTCCGCCGATATGCCACAAATTTCTAGCAGGCAAAAAATGTCTGAGTTATGGCACCTCAAAATTCAAAATTTGAAAATTTTTTACGTTTTTTTCAAAATTTTTCATTTTCATTTCGTTTTTTTTCTATGTTGTGCTAAAAATCTGGAATGTTTTATTTTTTTACCAAATGGTTTATTTAGTTGCCAACATTTAAGCACAATTTGAAAAAAAACGGATGAAAAATAAAGTTTTTATTAAGGATTTTGTGGAATGACAATATTTTCATTTTCATTGCTCATACACTATATTATGCGTCTATGAGTTTAAACGTTAAAAAAAAACGGAATTTGAATTTTTGTATATGTTGGTAGCCCTTATTAACGAAATATAAAATTTTTCGAGCGCTTTGTCACGAAAAATAAAATGTGTTCAATCGATCCCAACGAATTTTGTTATGTTTGTGGTGTTCTTGTGAAAAAGAAATCACAACATTTGATGCGAAAAATGAGTACTAAAAGTTTATCTGAAGCGTATAAGAAGTATTTCGGCTTTCGACCTGCGTCTCTCGACAAACCGTGGACACCGAATAATGTATGTAACAACTGCCGAAAAATATTAAATAAAATTGGTAAGGGTCAAGAAGTTAATTAAAGGCCCAACTGTAATATGCATAAGCTGTCTTAAGCTAATATCAAAAAATGAACGAAAAGTCTGTCAAATGCTTAAGCAACTTATTGAAGACTTTTAGGTGGCTACAATGTACTTACATGAATCTAAAAACTATCATGACACAGTTGCACATTTGTTTTATTTGTACTTTTAAAAATAATAATTTTTTTCTGAATAAATTAAATTTGTTAACAAAAAGGTATTAAATAAACATATTTTATAACACCATTCATATACAAATTATTAATTATTTTTAATAGTTTTAAGACAATTTCGAAAGAACAATTTGACATTTTTGACTGTTTGTGTAGATTTGGCCAAAAGTACTAAAAATACAGCGGTGTGCATCACTCAACTCATAAACAATAAAATGCTCTTTCTTTTTAATTACGATTATTATACAACGCCTCCCTTTTTTCTTAAAGAAACTTCTTTTTTTAAACATTTTATATTAAATTTTTATACCTATAATTTGTTCCCTTTTATTCTCCATTACAATTTTTTACGAATATACATTCATATGTAAAACACAAAGCACAAACAGCTGTTTCCGTACGGAATGTGCTTAAGCAAATGACATTTGACGAAACTCAACGAAAAGTGTTGTTAAGTACATTATAGTTTGCCACATATGATTTATATGTAATTGCAGTTGCTCAAATTGGCTTAAGCTAGCTTATGCATATTATAGTTGAGCCTTAAGGGTAAAATGTACTAAGTATAAAACTTGTTTTTTTTAAATTCAATTTAAAAGTACTTTTGTGTAAGGTAGCCACTTTTTAGTAAAAAAGTATAGACAGGTTCATACATACATATGTTCATAGATAAATATAAAAAAAGGATTTTAAAAAAGTAAAAAGAATATCAAAAACGATTATTTTTAACCGACTTCAAAAAAGAAGGAGGTTGTCAATTCGCCTGAATGTTGCTTTTTTATGTAAAGAGTGATTTTTTAAGAGCTTGAGAACTTTTTTTTAAAAAAAAAACGCATAAAATTTGCAAAATCTCATCGGTTCTTTATTTGAAACGTTAGATTGGTCCATGACATTTACTTTTTGAAGATAATTTCATTTAAATGTTGACCGCGGCTGCGTCTTAGGTGGTCCATTCGGAAAGTCCAATTTTGGGCAACTTTTTCGAGCATTTCGGCCGGAATAGCCCGAATTTCTTCGGAAATGTTGTCTTCCAAAGCTGAAATAGTTGCTGGCTTATTTCTGTAGACTTTAGACTTGACGTAGCCCCACAAAAAATAGTCTAAAGGCGTCAAATCGCATGATCTTGGTGGCCAACTTACCGGTCCATTTCTTGAGATGAATTGTTCTCCGAAGTTTTCCCTCAAAATGGCCATAGAATCGCTAGCTGTGTGGCATGTAGCGCCATCTTGTTGAAATCACATGTCAACCAAGTTCAGTTGTTCCATTTTTGGCAACAAAAAGTTTGTTAGCATCGAACGATAGCGATCGCCATTCACCGTAACGTTGCGTCCAACAGCATCTTTGAAAAAATACGGTCCAATGATTCCACCAGCGTACAAACCACACCAAACAGTGCATTTTTCGGGATGCATGGGCAGTTCTTGAACGGCTTCTGGTTGCTCTTCACTCCAAATGCGGCAATTTTGCTTATTTACGTAGCCATTCAACCAGAAATGAGCCTCATCGCTGAACAAAATTTGTCACATTTGAACATTTCGAACCGAACACTGATTTTGGTAATAAAATTCAATGATTTGCAAGCGTTGCTCGTTAGTAAGTCTATTCATGATGAAATGTCAAAGCATACTGAGCATCTTTCTCTTTGGCACCATGTCTGAAATCTCACGTGATCTGTCAAATACTAATGCATGAAAATCCTAACCTCAAAAAATCACCCATTACATACATATGTAATCGCAGAACTCAGCCATTTCTGAACCGATTTTAAATTTTTTTTCCTTATTTGAAAATTTATGTTTACACATTGGTCCCGTTTTAAAGACAGTTCATTATTTTAAAAATTAAAGGCTGTCCTCATACAACATTCATGTTTTTTACGTGTATTAACAACCGTTAAGGGCATTAATTTAAAATTTTAAGAAATTGCGTGTCACTATAACTCCTAACAACAGAAAGTAATAAAAAAATATATAATATATTTTTATATATATAAATGTTTATATATATAATATATATATATAACATTTAAAGGGTGACCCCATAGGTGACGTAATTTGACCTATATGGGGCTAGCTTTTGAACCGTACTAGCCAAAACCTTGAAAATATGACAGAATTTCGATAACTATGACCTTTGCATAAAAAGTATAAATATTCAAAATTAAAAATTAAAGGGTGTTCCAATAGTTCATTATTTGAGGTATATGGCCATAATTTTTAACAGTTGTACACAGACTGTTGAAATTTACAAAGAACCTGTAAGAACCTGCTATAATAAAAGGTATAAAATTTGAATTTGGAAATAAAATGGTGTCCCAATAGTTAATGTAATTCTATGTATGTATGTGGCCCAACTTTTGAACTCTTATAGACAGACAGCTGAAATATACAAGGAACCTGTATTACAAAGTCCGTTTCAACAAGTATACAATTTGAATTATGAAATTAAAGGGTGTCCCCATAAATGATGTAATTTTATCACAGGACCATATATCTTTTGAACCGTTATAGACAAACGCTTGAAAATTAGGCAGAATGTCCACTACATTGTCTGATATAATAAAAATTATAAATATTTGGAATTATAAATTAAAGCGTGTCCCAATAGTTCATGTAATTTGATGTATATGGCGAAACTTTTGAACCGTAATAGACAGACATTTGAAATTTACAAACAATCTTTGTGGCCAAGTCCTCTATAACAACAGGTCTTTAATTTACCCAGTAGGTAATATTATTTAATCTATGTGACCCTATCTTTGAAACCGCTATAGACAGAGGCTTGAAAAGACGGATGCTGGTGAAAATAGCTTAATTTTTTAACAGTAATATGGAGATGCTTGACATGCACATAGTCTTTACTTTTCTTCCCGCTAATTTTTTTTTGTGTTACAGATTACTTCTTAAATTTTTAGCATAGAATTGGTGTCCATCTATCTGTTTTGAAGTCGGTTTTTTTCTGCAAGAATTATTTAAAAAGTACTTACATAATATGTAGGCACATATAAATAAAATCTTCATCATAACACAACTAAGCTTTTTATGGAAAGAAAATTCCACCATGCTATGCTCACTTTTTTCAGTAGCTTGAAGAAAATAATAGGTAGATATTTGGTATTTTGCACCAGTAACACTTTTTACCTTACTGGTGCCTTATTAATATACATATGTATGAATATGAAACACAGACTGAATTTTTGTGGATGGGTGTAGCAAAGCGCACCGGGGACAGCTAGTAGTTAAAAAATGATCTTTAAAAAAAATTTATTTTCAAACATAGGCCTTTAAGATGGCTTTCTTTTCACATAAGGCACCTTCATTAAAAACTATTATTTTCAAAAAGGACATTTTAAAAACTTACCGCCGCCAAAATGCACTTTGTGAACAAAACCCTTTTTACAAAAGAACCTATTGAAAAGGGCCTTAGAAAACGGGCCTATTAAAAAATCTCTTTTTAAAACCACCAATTACCTGTGTCTTTTACAAAAGGATATTTATAAAAAGTAGGTACAACGAAAGACAATTTTTTATATTTAATATTTAAAAAATTTTAAAAAGGTAACTTTTTTAAAAATCTCTTTTAAAATAGGTATAAAAAATTCCTTTTAAAATTAACAAAATTAAATAAAAATATTTTATATAAAATTATATTTTTATTATATATTTTATATAATTTTATATTTTTGGAAGAAACATTTAATTTTATTTTAAAAATGAGCCTTTTTTGAAAATCCCTTTTTATAAGTACCTTTAAAATAAGTATGAAAAACTACCTTTTAAAATTACTTTTAAAAAATTTACTAGTTCTTTTTAAAGAATATGTTTAACGCATAACAAAAAAAAAACTTTTTAAAAGTGTATTTTTTTGAAAATGTACTTTCTCTGCATACCCTTTTAAAAAGTACCTATTTTGAAAATTCTTTTTTAAATTAATCTTTTTTTAAATATATCTTACCGTAAAAAATATTTTTACGGAAAAAGTACTATAAAAAAGTGTACTTTTTTATACTTTTTTTTAGTGCATCCTTTTATAAAAAAGTACCTCTTTCGAAAACCCTTTTTTAAATGAACCTTTTTTTAAAAAGTAGCTTACCATAAGAAAGATTTTTTTTGAAAAAAAAAAAATGGTAAAAACTGCTTCGACAAGGCGATTTTTGAAAAAAGACTTTATTCAAAAGTACCTTTTAAGAAGCATATAATAAAAAATAACTATAAAAAACTACCTTATAAATGAATCTTTTTTAAAATATATCTTACTGTAAAAAAGATTTTTTAGGAAAAAGTGATCTGAAAAAGTGGACTTTTTTGTACTTTTTTAGAGTACCTTTTTAAAATAGTACCTCCATTGGAAATCCTTTTTTAAATGATCCTTTTTCAAAAAGTAGTTTATCATAAGAAAGATAATAATGAATTTTTTTTTCAAATATTTTCTAACTTAAAAGTGCACACTTAAAAAGGACCTTTTCTTTAAAAAATACCTTTTAGAATAAGTAGCTCTTACAGCAGAATGTGTCGTTTAAAAATTACGTTTCAGAAAAGGGTATTTTAAAAATGTACTTTTTAAAATAGTATCTTTTAAAAATTTATTAAAAAAAAAGTATCTTTTTAAATTTACTTTTTAAAAAGATACTTTAAAAATTTAATAAAAGTATCTTTTAAAAATTTACTTTTTAAAGAAGAATCTTTTGTAAATGCACCCTTAAAAAAATATCTTTTAAATGTGTACTTTTTTAAAAAAGTACTTAAAATAAGGACCTTTTAAAAATACCTTTCTATTTAACTTTCAATAAGTACCTTCTTCCTCTTTAAAAAAATGGTTATTAAAAAAAAACTTATCTAAAATAGATTTTTCAAAAAACGCATAGTTGCAAAAAAAGGGCCTTTTATGAAAAGTACTCTTAAAAAAAAAAAAAAATAATTATTTAGAGATGGTCAATAACAAAGTAAATTTTAGTCAGCGTACCTTTTTGATAAGGGGTAATTTCTTTAATAATATACCATGCATTGAGCGCATGCGTAAGATTAACAAGCTTGTGTTAAAGTTGTGTTCAACTGTAAATAGCAGCCTCTAGCTTTATGTTTTGGTACTTTTTGTAAAAAAAAACGAAATGCAATAACCAAAGCAGGAAGACAAGAAATACATAACTACATACATACAGATGTATGTATATCTATTAAATTATTATATTATATATTTTGAAACAAAAAAAAAAAAGAGTCACGCGTTGTAAAGTCAGGCGTTACGCTGGACGAAGAAGGCCAGAAACTGAACACAAACCGAATTGAGCATAACAATTGCCAACCAATACGTAACGAAAGAAATGTGCACATTGGCAATATAAAAAGAGAAATACAAGCCAGAAGACAGAAGAATGCAGCAACATTGCAACACCAACAGCAGCAGCAGCAGACTTTAGAACATTCAGACAGGCACAGGGACAGATGGTCAGACAGCCAGCAAGCAAGCCAGTCTGTTTGTTTGTTTACTAGATAGTCATTTGAAAAGCATATTGCTCAAATCTCTACTTTTCATTTAAGGCTGCAGAGTCTTTGGTGGAACTTCTTCATCTTAAACAAATCAGCAAATTCTAACTGTCTGTCCATGTCTCCCTCTTCATCTTGCCCATCTTGGCTTTCATGTTATTCATCTGATATTTTACGCAATTCTAGTTTTTGGTTTCTGATGCATGAGATGATCACAATGATGTTGACTAACGATGATGATGCTGAGGATGATGATGATGACGACGATGATGGTGCCATTGCCATTGCCATTTAACCAGTACCACACGTTATGGCACCAGTACCGCCAGTGCCAGTGCCATGGCACTTTTTTTTTTAGCATTTTAAACGACCAGAAAGGGAAAATAACAGTTGGCACATTGCGGTACATTTGATTACGTTACGGAGTTGAAAACTAAAAAACCAACTTTATTTTAAGGAGATTTTTATTTTTTCGTTTTTGTTTTTGTTTTTATAAATGGCTTAAGAAAATTACACATGTCTGCTGGTTTTTAAGATTAGAATCCACCAAAAAATATGGCTGGAAAAAAAGTCCACATAATAACGAAACAAAGAAGAACAAACGAACGAACGAACGAAGAACCTCTATCTTAGGCCAAACTTGCTTTATTACTTGTTTAAAAAGTGGGGGATTACATGTTTGTTACTGGCATCCACAAAAAAAATAAAATAAAAAACTAAAACAAAAAATCATACAGGCAATCATCCAGCCAAACAAACAGATTTTTTTTTTCTAAAATGTGATTGCATAAGTTTAGAATTACGGTACATACGTTGTTTCAGCTTGTTTTAGCTTGTTGTTGTGTGATTTTTATGTTGTTGTTAACACAGAGCAAAAAAAAATATTCAATTTTACATTGCTGCGTTCACCCAAAATAAGCCTCCAAGATAAGGAAATACAACTTTATTTTCTGCATCTTCTACCACCTGCCAAACCTCTTCGTGCAGCTTATAAGCTGCCTGGCGAACAAAAAAAAAAAAAGTGTTTAAGAATTAATGTTTGTCTTGTTAGAAATCATAAATAATTGAAATGTGATAGTAATAACGATTTAAAATTCTTAAAAAGAGGATTATTTAGAAAATCTTAGAATGAAAAAAAAAGAAATAAAAGACCAGAAATGTGCAGGAATTGTGTTGGGAATATCTTAGTATCTTACAATAATGATTTTTAAGAAGAGCATATTACGAAAAAAGGTATTTTTTTTAAATAAGTACTTTTTTCAAAAGGTACTCTCTAAAAGTACTTTTATTAAAAGGTACTTTTTTAATCTACATGTTTAAAAATATAATTTTTAAATACACTTTTTTAAAGAGTTATATTTTCGAAGTTTTTTTTTTTCAAAAGTACATTTTGCTGAAGGTTTTCTTAAAAGTCAAATTTTAAAAGGAAATTTTTATACTTTGATATTATGAAAAAAAGTATTTTTTTAAATAAGCACTTTTTTCGAAAGGGACTTTTTTAAAGTACTTTTTTAATCTACAAAAAATATAGTTTTTAATCGAACTTTTTAAAAGAGCTATAGTTTCAAAGTTTTGTTTTTAATAAAGCACTAGTAAAAGTACTTTTTTCTAGTTTCTTAAAAGTACATTTTTAATACTATATTTTTATACTTAATTATTACATTAATGTTTCGAAAAAAAAGTATTTTTTAAATAAGCACTTTTTATCAAAGGTACTTTTTAAAAGTACTTTTATTTGAAGGTACTTTTTTAATCTACATGTTGAAAAATCTCCTTTTTAAAGTTACATTTTAAAAGAGCTATATTTTCAAAGTTTTTTTTTTCATAAAGTACTTTTTTGTAAAAGTGTCTAATTTTCATTCACAAAGGAATTTTTCTCCAAAAAGTTCCTTTTTTCAAAAAAAAAGTTTTCCAAAGCGGTATTTTTTAGGAAAGTTAAAACCTTGATTAATTTAAATTAGACCGAAAAAAATGTCTGTTTTTCTCGTAGGAAGTTATGCTTGAATAGGAAAGATAGGATTATTGGCGTATAAAGGCCATTTTGGGGGTTGCAATGCCGCCTCCAAACTTGCTGTTGCCCCCGGCCCAGAAATTTTAAAAATTGTACTACATATTTATTTTCAGAATATTATATCCCTCTAGAAAATTTAAGCTTCTACGCTAATGGATAGGATTCATAAAAAGTACTTTTTTCAAAAATATACTTTTTCCAAAAGATATATTTACAAAAAAATAAGTTTTAAAAAATTACTCTTAAAATTTTTTTTTCTTCAAAAAGATAAATTTTCAAAAACGTACTTTATTTAAAAAAAGTACTTTTTGCATTCCCGTAGGAAGTTACGCTTGAATTGGAGAGATAAGATTCAGGGCGCATAGTTAAGGGAATGTATTTTCACAAAAAGTACCTTTTGCAAAAATATTCTTTTTCCAAAATTTAGCTTTTGCAACAAAGTACTTGTTCTAGAAAGTACTTTAAAATTAATTTTTTCTAAAAACGTACTTTTTGCATTTCCTTTTTTCTCGTAGGAAGTTATGCTTGAATAGGAACGATAGGATTCAGGGCGCATAGCTAAGGGAATGCATTTTCACAAAAAGTACCTTTTGCAAAAATATTTTTTTTTTTCTAAAATATAGCTTCTTCAAAAAATTTTATGTTTAAGAAAGTACTTTTAAAACAATTTACTTTTTTTAAAAAGGTACTTTTGCAAAAACGTACTTTTTTTCAGTTTTTCTCGTAGAAAGTTATGCTTGAATAGGAATATATGCTTTAAAAAAGTACTTAAAAAAATACTTTTTGTTAAATGGTACTTTTTCCAAAAAAGTACTTTTTGCATATTTTTTTCAATACAGATACCTTTTTCAAGAAGGCAATTTTTTTCAAAAGATAACTTTTTCACAATGGTACTTTTTCAAAAAGATAATTTTTTCGAAGTATACATATTCAAAGAAGTTCTTTTTTTTCCTAAAAAGACACTTTAATTTTAAACACAATTCTTTTTATTCAATTTTCGCATTTTTAAGAAGATGCTTATCATTCCACAGAGGTTCCTTTTTCCCAAAAAGATTTTTTTTTAATTTAAAACATAAATTTTCTTTAATGTTCGTTTATTTATTGTTGTCTTTGACAAGCCGTTTAAAATCTATATTGGCCTTTTAACCTCATTCCAAATACTAAAAATAATCTATCTAAATGAACGATCTTCATAAACGTGTTTAATTAGTGCAAATTTATGCATTTTTTAGCGGACAAAAGAATTATTTTATTTTTGATTTTTAAACTTAAGACCCCTTAAGGCCAAAACAAAAACAGAAAAAAATATCTTTATGTTGCATGAAATATTTATCTGTTGAAAACAAAATTAAATTTACAAGGACATGTTGGTTGGGGTAAAATGAACGTATAAAGAAGGGAGGTTTAACAAAATGATCAGCAAAGTAAATTTATTTAAATTCATAATTCTACTCCACTTGACCGCCAGAACTGACTTAAGACAACTCCAACACTGCGAACACTTTTTAAACCGTTTAAGCGGATTTTTCTTTAAGAATTTGCTTAACAAATGATCAAGCCGTAAAAAAGTATTTAGTGCTTTACACATGTGTCATAGCCTTTGTTGGGTGTTAATAAATAATATGACTAAGAATTTTATACAAGTAAAAACTGGTCATTTCCATTTAGGAAAAAAAAAGAATATAAAAAAAATATTCTAAATAACAATAGATAAAACATATTGATCACTACAAGTTGGCTTTATTCAGCATTCGAGAAAAAAATGACTAATGGCTGTAGAAACTTTTTTCTTTTATGGAATTACAACAAAATCATAAGTTTGTTTGTTAATCAGAATTGGGTGGTCAGTACAATATATTTGAATATTGAAAAAATGACACTTAACATACAAGTTAAATGAGTAATTTACGATTTAACAACTACAGATTGAAAATACATATAAACAAAAGCGGAAAATGATTAACACATTTTTATAAACAAAATAAAAATTAATTAAAAAAAAGAGCCAGTTTTAAAAGCAAATCCTGCTTAAAAATCAATTCCTAAAAACTTCTTTAGAGTAAAGTTAAAAAAACAAACTTAAACAAAGATTAATAAAGCCAGGTTTAGTTAAACTATTTTCCGTAAATCAGTTTAATATAACTAGAAGAAGCTTAAGTGTGAATTATAGATTATAATATTTAATTTGTGCTGTGTAGTCACAGCAGTTTTACTAAATTCCC
Organism: Phasia obesa; assembly: GCA_949628195.1. NCBI lineage: Eukaryota > Metazoa > Arthropoda > Insecta > Diptera > Tachinidae > Phasia > Phasia obesa. The sequence continues at coordinate 135,638,946 of OX451217.1, forward strand.
TAAAGATTATTTGCCAAAAAGGTTTAATCTGAGTTTAACTGGGTCCTATCAAAAAATATAATTCAACTTTTAACAGACCTTCATAAAACAATCTAAATAAAATTACTAAATCTAAAGTTTAAATATAAATAAAATAATGATAAATTCATCTTGACTCTACAATAAAGTTTAACTAAGGATTAAGTTAAACGACTTTCCGTAAATCAGTTTAATATAGCAGAAGCTTAAGTGTGAATTATAGATTATAGATTATTTAAATTGTGCTGTGTTGTCAAAGCAGTCTTATTAAATTCCCTAAAGATTAATTGCCAAAAAGATTTAATCTGAGTTTAACTGGGTCCTATCAAAAAATATAGTTCAAGTTTTAACACAGTTTCATAAGACAATCTAAGTAAAATTATTAAATATAAAGTTTAAATAAACTAATAATAAATCTATATTGACTCTACAATAAAGTTTAACTAAGGGTTAAACTTAAGTTAAGTTTAATTTAGAGTAGACGCTTTAAACATAACAAAAATAATTTTTGTAAATTAATTATTGAAGTCAGGCGTAAATTCAATTAATTTTTTCTAAGTAGAAAGCATATTTTTTATTTTTACTTAGAAAGTTTTCAACGAGCTTAAGCTTGACTTCAATATTTATTAATTAAATTTTTATGTTAATTAAATAGTTCGCCTAATAATTTAAAACATTCTTAATATAAAAAATAATATTTTTTAGCTTTTATTTAATGTTTATCTGGTTTATAGTTTAGTTAAACTTTGTTTGAAGTTTAGTTAAACTTGCGTTTAGTTAAACGCCCTTAGCCGCAATAAATAAACACAAGTTAAAGTTTAGTTAAATGAAACAATTTCATAGTAATAATTTTTGGTTTATTTAAAATGTATAAAAAAACATAGCTTGAAATTTAAGCTGAGTTTATTTCGCTGCTCATATTTAATTGAAAATTAACTAAAATTTTCAATCTCGTTTTTTAATTAAATATAACTGCTTTTGGTAAACTAAAATTAAACTCAAGTTTAGCAGATTTCCTTTGTTCATTTAAAATGTATTATAAAACCATCCCAGATTAGAATTTAAACTGAGTTTATTTTGTTGTTCATATAAAATTAAAGTTTAACTAAAGTTTTCAGTCTAGTTTTATATAATTAATCTCAACATAAACATAACACTAAAATGAAATTCAAGTTTAGTAATATGTTTTTATTCATTTAAAATGTATTCAAAAAAATCCCAGCTTAAAATTTAAACTGAGTTTATATTACTTACAGTGAAGTTTGTCCATTAAACTCAACTTTAAGTTATGTCATTTTATTTTAAACTTTAATTTGTTAAATGTCAACTGAAATTTTACTTAAGTTGTAATGTATGAAAAAACATAGCTTGAAATTTAAAATGAACAGTAGAAGTTCATATTAAACTGATGTTTAACTAAAGTTTTTAGTCTCGTTTTTTTAAATAATCTCTATTTAAATATAAACTGAAATTTAACTCAAGATTAGCTGGCTTTGTTTGTTCATTTAATATGTATTTAAAAAAAAACATCCCAGTTTTAAATTAAAACTGAGATTAGTTTGCTCTTAATAATCAATTGAAGTTAACTAAAATTTTTAGACTATCTTTTTGGCATTATATTGAACTTCAAGTTAAACTCCAATTTGTCCACTGGTTCATGAATTTATTGAACTTATTTCACCTATAGCAAATCAGTAAATTATCTTAGATTAATAAAAGATTTACTAGCTTAACTTAAACTAAGGTATATTTCCATTAAGTAGTCTGCGTTTGTTTTTTTCTCAATTTAACTTAAACTTTTTCTTTATCAAATTTAACTTAAATAAAATATTGATTTGATAAACCCTCCAGCATGTAATCCTTACTTAGGTTTAATTAACCCAAATTGGGTTTAAAATTATTAAATATGAGTATGAAATGAAATGAACAACAAAACTATTGTTTAATTTCATTTAAGTTATACGTTTATTTAAAAATTTTAAGCTTAAGTTTAATCAATTCTTCTTGAGTAAATTAAACTTAAGTAAAGCGTAAACGCACATGGGTTTATGGTTAAATTGGTTGGTTTAAATGGTTTCGGTTAAACTTAAGCATAAATTTAATTCACAAAAGTAGTCTTTCTTAGTGTTGATGTTAAATTTATTTAAAAAATCAGCTTAAAATTTAATCTCACGTTTACCAGAGGTTTATCTTTAACTTAAGATTAACTCTGATTTAAAAGTATTTTTTTAATGTAATAAAAGCTAATTTTAGCAGATTTTCTGCAGTAAGTTTTGCAGTTTCGTTTGTTTAAATAAACTCAGGTTTAAGTTCTGTTCATTTAATTTAATATCAGCCTCAATCAATTTAAAAGTCAACTATTTAAATCTTAGTTTATAAATAAACTCAACTTAAACCTTAACTTAAAGTTTAACTAAGCAATTCTGTGCTTGAGTTAAGTTGGCTTTGTTTTTTTTTTCCTTTAAAATGTGATTACATCATAACTTTTTTCAATTAAAAAGTTAAACTGGGTTTTTTACGGTTTAATGCTTAAGAAAATATTATTCAACTAAGGTTAAACTAAACTAAGTTTAAATATATAAAAATCTAACATAGACAACATTTTATCAACAAACAAGAACCGTTTAATTCCTTTCGAAGACCTAAAATTTTAAAATAATTAGTATAAAGTAATCTTAGTTAACTAAGGTTTAAAATAAAAAAAGTTTAAGCAAGAAATGTTATGCTTTAGAAAATTAATTTTATCGTGAAGAAATATTAATGCTTTAATTTAATTTTTATTAAAAATTGTTTAAATATGCTAAACATTGTTGTTTACAAAATGAATTCAACAGTTTTTAAGGGATTCAAATAACTAGAGTTTAAACTTGGAAATCACATGTTTACTAGAGTTTAATTATTTATTTGAAAAACAAAAATATTATTAAAAAAAATCTTATTTGGGAGGGTAATAAATTTTATTAATCACTTAAACCAAGTTTAACTATATGTAAAGCCTATTTCAACATCATTTTCAGTTTAGTATAAAAAAAAAAATACAATTTGGTGTTATAAATGTTTAATTAAATAATAAAAATGATAAAAATCACTCAAGCTTAAGCTTACAACTAACGAGGTTTAAAGGAGTTTCGATTGTTATTTAAAGGAAAAATAAATTATTTAAGAATATTTATAAAACATATAGTTTTTATTTAATTTTTCGTACTTATAAATATACTAAAATAATTTATAATCTTAAACCAAGTTTAAACATTAGTTATTTGAACAACATTCTTGTCTTGAACGTGTTAACAGGCACAAAAGCTTTTTGGTTTGAAAAAAAGTAACATATCAAATCTGGTGGTTTACGAATAGTTAAGTTAACTAAAGTTTAAACCTAATTAGCTTAAGTTTGAAAACAACAATTCTAGCTTGAGCTTCTTATTTAAATAAACAAATTAATTGATAAAATTCTATTATTTTAATTCAAAATATTTTATATACTTTTTTACACAATATGTAAAATTTTAATTGACGTTTAAACCAGGTTTAAATTTAAGCCATTTTAAATTTATTTTATTCTATCCGATCCAGGTGATTTTCTTTGCTTTTTAAAAGCATCAATTTAAATAAAATTGGAAATTTAAATTTAATGGAAAGTTGAGTTAACCAAAGATTAAACTAACTAAAGTTTAAGCTTTAAAACAAAAATTTTAAAAGCGACCAATTCCAATATTTGAAAACAAATATTAATGAAAAACATTATTTTATTTTAAATTTTAATAAAGTATTTTTTTTTTTGGAAGTATATGTTACATTTGATTTTAGGTTTAAACTTAGTTTAAAAATAATAATGTAAATCCTTTTTAATAACTTTATAGTCTTAGGAGAGTAAACATATTTATGTTTCGGTTTTTTTAAAAATCAAAAAATTAAAAAAAAAGATTCTTGATAAAAGCAGGTTTTGCTAATCATAGATAGAGCTAACTATAGTTTAAGCTTGAAAGTAACAAACTTAAAATAGTTAAATTTTTATTTTATATTATTACTTGAAAACAAATGTTAATGAAGTACATTATTTTATTTTAAATTTTAATTAAGTGTTTTTTTTAAGTATGTGTTATAATTAATTTTTGGTTTAAACTTAGTTTAAACATAACAAAATAAACCCTTTTAAATAACTTTACAGTCTTAGGCAATTAAACAGATTTATATTGCCGTTTTTTGAAAACATCATAAAATTGAAAAAAAAATTTCTTGATAAAAGGTTTTCTTAACCAGAGATTAAAATAACCATAGTTTAAGTTTAAAAGTAAAAAACTTAAAATAAGTTAAATTTTTATTATATAAAAAAAGTTATTACTTGAAAACATTATTTTTGTTTCAATTCTTATTACGAGTAATAAAATATTTTTATTTAAGTTTCTGAAGTTTAAATCAAGTTTAAATGTACATATAATTTTTATTTAAATAATTTAACGAGTTTACGATCGCAAGCCAGACAACTATGGAATTTCTGTACTTTCTTAAGAACAAAACTTCAAAGCAATGTGGAATTTATTAGTAAAAGTTTAGTTAGGTTAACGAGGGCTTAACTTTAGTTTAAGCTTTGTTGAAACGATTTGGAGTAAATAAATAGACTTTAGTTTGTGTACTTTTGAGAAACAAAAATCTTAGAAACATGGAATCTAATAGTAGATTAGTTAGGTTAACGAAGGTTTAACTTTAGTTTAAGCTTTATTATTAAGATTTTGTGTGGGTAAACAGTTATGAGTTTCTGTATTTTTTTAAATAAAAAGACTTCCATAAAGTATAGAATTATTAGTAAACCCAGGTTTAACTAAAGTTTAAGCTTAGTTATTAGTAGTTTAAGGGAAGTTACTTAATTCTTTCTATAAGTTAAAATATTAAGCGTTATTTAAAACAATATTTATATATTAAACTTAGTTATAATTGAGAAAATTTCTTAGTTTAATAAAAATTTATAATTAAAAAAAATTGTTTACCTTTTCTTAGACTCAAGGCTGCTAAACGTTGACGCAACATTGATATGAAAAATTATAGTTTTGTAAACTTTATATTGTTAACACACACACACACGCACAGTTGGGCCAGCACTTTTTCCACAAGATTTTGATAATTTTTTTTTAATAAAATTTAAAGAAAAATATCTATTTTTCTTTTAAGAATTTTACTCGTATAATGAGATTTTTATTTAAATTGTAGAATTAATTTTTTATGAATTCTTTTCGTTTGAAACGCTTTTTTTAAAGCTTTTGTAAAGAACTTTCCTTGTTTATTTCAAATCACGCGTCCACTTAGAAAACTGACGTCTTTTTGAAAAGATGTTTAAATTCAGACTGGACGGCGTAAAAACTTCCTGCCTTGCATTTAGACACTGTAAAATGCATTTCAATTCATTGCGATTCTACTATATACATTTAAAAGAGATGTTGTTGAAGGCTTTTAAAACTGGGATGCAGTGCTGTGCTGTGCGATCCCAAATCCCTGGTTGTGTATGTTGTTGCCACAAGAATCTAAATCTCATGAATTTTGCAACTAAAACAATAACAAAAGAGTTGCACAGAAACAGTCAAACTAAGTTTTAGAACTTGTTTAAAAACGGTCTTTATGGGGTAAAGAAATACTTAAACGACACTCAAACAACAACAAAGCAACCAGTCAGTCAGTTAGTTAGTTAGTTAGCCAGTCAGGCAGACAGGCGGCCAGCTAGCGAGTCAGACAACATGCCTTTTTTCTATAGTTTTAGTTCATGTCATGCTTATAGCTGCTAAAGATGTTAATGATGATGATCATGATCACGAAGAAGCAGGGATCTAGCAGTTAAAGGAAATGATCACAATGATCATGAACTTTTGTTTTTTTTTTTCAAAAAGATGGTTAAAAAATGATTTGAATTGTTTGAAAGCAACATGTTGGTTGCAATAAATAAGAGTTAAGATTTCAAACTGGATTTGGAAAGAGAATTTGTTTAAGGTAAAGAGAAGAGAAAAAGAGAACATTTAAAGTTCTAGTTTCTAAAAAGAATTTGTTCTAATAAGACCAGATTTAAGGGAATGACTCCCACTAATGCGTTAAATTAACACTAGGAGTAGATGTTAGGGATAGAATGATCTTTGAAAGTAACTGCCTTCGCTACCTTATTAAAGAAAGCCTAACAGGTAAGTAATTGGTGGCAGAAATGATCATATCAAAGATTGTAACGCCCCTCCCTTCATGCAACATAGTAATATCTCCAATAAAATCAAACTTACCAAATGTTAGCTTTATGTTATGAATAAATAGTAAGTATTTATCTTTAACCTTGGTTTGGCTTAAGATTAAATTCTGACATTTATTTAACAAATAAAAACGCAACAAAAGAACACGTTTTCTTGACTAAATTTAAAAATTTTGAATTTTTGAGATATGACACTAAGGGGCATTAAAAAAGTGATATATTAAATTCAATATCGCAAATTTATTGCTCAGGCCTTCCTTAAAACAATCAATGCAGTTTTGATTCCAACTGAGGTAAGTTCAGTCCGTTTGGGTTTCTCAAGGAGCAGCTTTCATTAAAATATCTTTCTAGAGCGAAAAAGTGGAGTGGTGGGAAAAGTACCTATCGACTATTCACTTCCAAATGTTCAATCCTTTCTCGTTTATCTGCATAGATCGGGGACTTTAGATATCCCCGGATAAAAAATTCTATTTGCGTCAAATCATATGAAAGGGATGTACAATTTAGCAAAATGTAATTTGTCCATTACACCAAAGTTTGTTCTTAATAAATTGATTGTATAGCGCTATCTGCGACATGTGGCACCATCCTGCAGAAAATGCCTTTCAATTGGGATCGAGGCACCCGAGGTGTAGTAGGTAGTGTGCTTGTTTATATTAACCCCCTGCGAGGGCCGATTTTGTGTTTATATTTAGGTTGGTAAGGGTTTTCTCTTTCGATTTGTATTAAAGACCTTTATAGAAAGCAATACAAATAGAGGTAGCCAATAGACCCACAGGGTGCCCACTGGTAACCAGAAGCAGTTAATAGGTTCTTTCAATATAAGGGAATTTTTTTTAGGGCTTTTTTTTGCTTCAGTCTGACCATTCTAACGCAATATAGATTGCAGGAGGTTCGTAATTAAAAAAAAAAAACAAAAATTTACAAAAAATGTAAAATAAAAATTCAAAAACAATTTTACAAAAAAATTATTACAAAAAACTTAAAAAATAAAAAATTTACACGAAATTAAAAAAAAGTTTTAACATAAAATTTCCAAAAAATTTTTACAAAAAATTTTTATAAAACAATTTTCAGAAAAATATTTACAAACAAATTTTACAAAAAATTTCCAAAAAATTATTAGAAAGAATTAAAAAAAGTTTTAACCAAAATTTTTTTAAAAAATTTTTACAAAAAATATTTTCAAAAAAATTAACAATAAACTTACAAAACTATTGCATTGTAGACTGCAAGAAGTTCCTAATTTTTTAAAACAAATTTGAAAAAATTTAAAAAAAAAATCAAATAAAAATTTGAAAAAAAAATTTAAAAAAATTTAAAAAAAAAGTTTTAACAGAAAATTTTTAAAAAGTTTTCAAAAAAATATTTACAAAAATTTTCCTAAAAATTTGAAAAAATAATTAACAAACAAATTTCAAAATTAACGCAATATTGATTGCAGGAAGTTATTAATTTTTACAAAATATTGTTAAAAAAAAATTTTAAAAATATTTCAAAAGAACTAAAAAATGTGTTTACAAAAAATTTGAAATTATTACAAACAATTTCAAAAAATTTTCACAATAAATTTAAAAAAAAAAGGTTTAACAAAAAATTCTTACAAAATTTATTTTACAAAAAATTATTACAAAAATTTTCCAACAAATTCTTACAAAAAAATTAAAATAAATAATAAAAAATTGTTAAACTTAACGCAATATAGATTGCAGGAAGTTACTAAGTTTTACAATAAAAATTTACAAAAAATTAAAAAAAAAATCCAAAAATATTTACATAAAATTCCAAAAAATTATTAAAAAAAAATTCAAAAATAATTTTAAAAAAATTTAAAAAAAGTTTTAGCAAAAAATTTCTAAAAAAATATTTTACAAAAAAAAAAATTAAAAAAAATAAAAAAATTTTACAAAATTTTTAACAAAAAATTTTGAAAAAAATATGTTTACAAAAAATTGCAAAAAATAAAAAAAATTCAAAGAAATATAAGAGGATAACACAAAATCTAGCATTGCTATAAGAGTCGCCATGACAGAATATAGCAGAACTCTTACTTGTTCATTTACAATTTTCTCCAAAACTCTGATAAATTTTCCTAACTGTTTTTACATTAATTAACAGTAGCAGCAGGCATTTAGAGAACAGAACAGTAACTAATAATTTCAAAACAATAATTTACATTTTTGATTTGGGGGCGACGAATAATTTTCTCATAATATTTATTGGCTGGCCAAACTGAAGCAAAAGAAAAGCTTCTTTGAAAATATCAGCAGCTGCAAACAAAGCCATAAAATATTAATGGAAGGAGGTTAAGGAGGAGTTTAAGTTTCTTAGAAAATTATAACTGGAAATTAACAAGCAACTAATTTGCGATTTAACCTCAAAAACCAATTTTTTTTTAAATGATCAATATTCAAGTGGTTGGTGTCAAAAATAATAAAAAGTAAATAAAAAAAATAAAAGCTAAAATACTGCCGGCAATTTTTAGCAACTTAATTTGCCAACATGTTTCATTTCCAAACATTTTTGCTTTTATTTTTGTCTTGTCATCTTATTTTGATTAAAAAATTTCAGTTTTAATTAGATCGTGTTCATATTGATATAAAAAAAAGAGTCAACAAATAATCAATTCAACACAAAATCAGTAACACAAATTTATTATCAAATTAAAAGACAGAAAAAAACGAAAAAAAAACGTACTTAACAGCGCTTTTTGAGCTTTTTGGGCGCCACCACATAATTGCTTTTAATAAAAATCGAAGGTCAATTTACTTGAGATCAATTTAGAGCAGCCTTGTTATAAACGAAAAAACGGGAAGTGTCTCTAGTGTAATAGAATTTTTTTAAACATTTTTTCAAATGAATATTTGGACACTACAAATAAGAGTTAAAAAAATATTTAGAACAAAATGAATTCAATAAAATTAAATAGAAATATAAAGTGATAAAAAAACAAAGCTTTTGAAATTAATTAATTAGATTCATTAAACAAATCAAAAACTATTTGAGCTAAAAATATTTGAATATTTAAGTTTTATTAGTTGAACTATTTATTAACATATTAATGAATTGCTAAAGTAAGGCTTAAGTTCGTTTATTCTCTCTGACTGCTAATAGGGTTGAGAGAATATTTTTTTTTTAATTAAATGATTAATTTTTCATTTAAATATTTGCATTTTTAAACCAATTCGGATTTTAATTTTAAACGATGTTTACAGCCTCTCAACAAACACCGTCTACTTACATTGGGGTCATAGTCTGGAAACTTTTTTGTCATACCCACATCACAGGATAGTCATATTCAGGTTATAAAGAGAATTCTAGTAGGGCTTTTCTATAGTAGGACCAGCACTCAGGGTATGACCTTATAGTTCATAGTTCAGGTATAGACTAGTGATAGTCTGGAAATAGTCTAACCTAAATCTAAATATAGTCTGGCTTTAGTCTAATTATATTTTAATCACAGACACTTCACAGTCTACTTGTAGTCTAGTTATGTTCCCCTTATACTCATTTAAAGTTAACATGGAAGTATAGCCATAACCAAATAATAACAGTCTTGTCTCACTCAAGTAATAATTTGGGCATAGACTAGGCATATACAAGTAATAGTCAGTTCAAAGCAAGTCATAGTGGAGTCTTAGACATAGTCTAAGCATATAACTGTCTTACTCTAGTTATATTTTTGGGTCACAGAAAATTCAGTCTAGTTAGTATAATGACAGGATAGTCATAGCCCAGTCATAGTCGATTCAAGACAAGTCATAGATTCTTAGACATAGTCTAGCCATATCATTGTGTTACTCTAGTTATATTTTTTGGACACAGAAACTTCATAGTATCTTTTTAGTCTAGTCATGTTCCTAAGGAATGACTCCTAGTCCAATGACAGGTTAGTAAAAGATTAGTTGTATTATTGCCACAGTCAAATAATAATTTACGCAAAGACTAGTCATATTTACATAAGCGTTAGTCGGTGGAAGGCCAATCTAGCCGTAGTCTAGTTAAAGTGTAGTCTTAGGCATAATCTAGGCATATTATTGTCTTACACTTACAATTATTTGTAAGTTTAAGATGATTGGTAGCTGTGCCGAGAACCTGAATGGCTAGTTAGTGTTTAAAGAGGACTAGTCGTTAACAGCTCTCCTAATCAACGATGGAACAGGAATGCGTGGTCAACAGAGTGCTTTGCCTTTAGTATGCGAACTCTGGATAGCGGTCGACCTTCAATTTCAATGTAGACTTACCCACACGCATAAGGAGCTCTGTGTGGGAGGATATCGTTTTCTCCAATAATGGTCTGTGGGAAGAATTCAGAAGGGATGGATAGGAACGTCTCGCAAGGGGTAAACAATTTAATCTCTAAAGGTTCTCCTATGGCGTTTAACCGGGATATTTCCATAGGGATGGACAAGTAAGTCTCGTTAGAGGTGGAGAGGTTAATCCCTTTAGGAACTTCGGTTGTCACTGGTCAAGGGAGGATATCGAAAGAGAATGACAAAGAAACCTCGCAAGGGGTAGACCTGCACGTCTACAAAGATACTCCTGTGGCTATGGAGGTAAATATGGATGAATTGCACGTACCTAGACCTGTGGGCTTAGGTAAAAAAAGGCACCGGAAAACTTTCCTTCAACGTTGAGTCGGAGTCTCTACAGTTCAAAGTGAGCCTAAAAGTGAGAGGCAGAGGCAAAAGAGGAGACGGGGAAAGGAAAGAGGCTGAGACGTGAGCGCACATTGTGTGTAAATTGCCAGCACTGGCTAGCATAAGACTCAGGACCACTGGTAGAAGCCTTTTAAATAAGGATGCCATGGCGGACCTGAGCCTTGAGCAAATGCTAGAAATTACTAGAGACTGCATAATGAGAAGGAAGGCCGACAGGTACCAGTCGACAGTCTGACGTGACTCAATGTAAGTAGGTTGCCGTAAATTATATTTCGGTTGCCTGTAATCATTTGGGACGGAAGAGGCGTCGAAAAGGGTGGGTCTCTATGGAAGGGGTCTGCTTCGATATTCCCCCTACATAAAAAAAATTGTCTTACACTTGTTATATTTTGATCACATATAGTCTGTTGTCTAGTCATAACCCATTCGTAGTCTTGTTGTAGACACGGTAATAATTTAGGCATAGACTAGGCATATTCTAGTTATAGTCTGTTTGAGGCATGTCTAGTTATATTTTGGTCATTGTGTAGTTTTAGACATATTCTAGGCATATTACTGTCATACTTTGGATAAGGAGTAGTAGTTTGGTCTCAGTATTAATATGGTCTAGACCCAGACTTGATATAGTAATAGTCTTGATATAGTCTAGTCACAGATCATATTCAAATACTAGTCTGATCGAGTAAAGTCTAGTTATAGTCTGGTCATTGTGTAGTTAGACATATTTTAGGCATATTATTGTCATACTTTGGCTTGTCCCAGTCTTGATATAGTCTAGTAACAGTTTTAATATAGTCTTGTAACAGTGTTGATATAGCTTAGTCACACTTAAATCTTAGTTTATTTATAATCTAGTCACGGTGCGCTTAAAGACATATTCTAGGCATATCATAGTCATACTTTACACATGGACTATTAATAGTCGGGTTTCAGTATTAATATAGTCAAGTCACAGTCTTATTATAGTCTAGTAACAGTCTTGTCATAGCCTAGTCATAGTTAAGTTTTAGTCCAGTCATAGTATTGTCATTGTGGATTTTGTGTAGTAAAAAATTATCCATAGTGTAGTAAAACTATATTCATTATGTTTTCACAGCCAAAGAAAAGTGTAATAATAGTACAGCTATAGTCTATTTATAGCATTAACATTATCCTCCAGTCATAATCTAATCATAGTTCAGTCATGGTTTAGACATCGTCCATTCAAATTCCGTTGATAGTTCATTCAAAGCTTTATATTTTTATGCTGGAAGTTGACAACTTTTAAAGCTTCGACGCCTACTGGTCGGATTGCTAACGACTAAATTATTTATAGTCTTGTCATAGCCTACTAGTTATCCTCCAGTCATAATATGGTCACTGTTTAATCATATTTAAGACATCGTCCAATCAATTTCTGTTCATTCAAAGTTTTATATTTTTATGCTGCAAGGTGACAACTTTTAAACCTTCAAGTCCTACTGGCCATGTCGGATTGCTAATGACTAAAATATTTATAGTCTTGTCATAGCCTATTAGTTATCCTCCAATCATAATCTGGTTACAGTTCAGTTATATTTAAAACAATTTCTGTTCATTTTTCAATCAAAGTTTTGGTTTTTCTGCTAGAAGGTGAAGCCTTTATTGTTTTAAGTCCTACTGCATATGTCGGGGCTTGCTACCGACTAAAATAAATACTATCAATGACACCACACAACTGCTTGGAAATGAGGTCAGTCTTCTTTTCTGCTTTTTTTTTGCTTATTGCTATTGTTTTTGCGACTTTTATTAAGACAACACTAGCTGCAAAACTACTTGCTTGTCTGTAGAACGTACCCAGAGTCTTTGGTAGGAAACGAACCCGCCACCCCCAGACTGATAGATTATCGCACTATAAATCAGTCTTTTGACGACTCTTCTAAAGCTTTGCGAATGTGGGGGCCTGTTCGCAGAGAGTGTTACTGTTTCGTTGCACGATGTTAGCGGTCGTCAACCATTCACCTACTTCGGCTTTCAGCAAAGCTTGGACAGATGAAATTTGCCTGCTCTGCAGTTTTAGTCTCCTTAGGGACAGTGTGAACTTCTGGGTTATCGGCAAAAAGCAATAAATCATTATGTTGAAACTGTTGCAAGTAGTGTGTAAAACCTTTCAATAGTAACAAATACTTTTTAATTTTTTTTTAAATATTTTTTTTTAAATAAATATTTTTTTTAAATATTTTTTTAAATAAATATTTTTTTTTAATAAATTTTTTTTTCTTCTAATTTTTGATTCAAACTCTTTAAAGTGTCATGGAGGAAATAAATCTTAAATAAGCGCCTGTCCAAATAATGATTAACATTTTTAATTGCTAAATTTTAAAACTAAATTTCTCAAGCGCAAGTTGCCATAAATGAATATTCATTTTCGTATTGAAATACTGAAGAGAACTGGCAAAAGTTTGCTTGTATGAATTTGAAATTTTAAACGCCCCAATACTTTCAAAAGCGTGTAAAATATTAGCGTGAGAATCTTTTTGTTTTAATAACAAAAAGATCTTTATCAAATTAACATGTTTAAATGTTATTTAATTTTCTTTTTCTTCGTTCGTTCAGCATCTTGAGTTTGATGTTTGTGGAAATAATTTCAAATATTTGAAAACTGCACAGTGTGTTTAAGCAGGTGATTTGTTGAAGTTGTGTTTAATATGTTCAGCTTATCAGACACTTGTCAGTTTAATATGATAATCTAAATGAGCTTTTAATGCGAACAGTTTTAAGTTTAAAGCCATAAAAAACGTACTAAAATTCAAGTTACATTATAGAGATGTTTCAAAGTAATTTAAATGACTGGTCATTAATCAAACTGATTAATTTAGTTTTTTTTTACCAAGAATTAATCGATTTTACACAGTTTTTATTGCAACAATTATTGGCTTAAAAGAGTCACAATAATTTTGTAACAACGTATGCTTAACCGCAACTAACTTTGTATTTAATTTTGGTCTATTATACTTTTGTAATATTCTATTGCTGAAACCTTCTGTATCGTTTTTTTTTTTTGTAATTTTTTTTCTTCATTAAAATCTTATGTAACATAACTTAACTTATGTGTTTTTTGTTTAAATTTTGAACTATTTTGGCGCATTTTTCTGTCAAGAACTAATCGCCTTAAAAATGTGGTAATAATGGCTGAAATCTGTTTGCCATATTTTAAGCTTCTTATAGTTGTAATAACAAAAACATAAAAGGAAAATAACAAAAATATTGTGTATGATAATTTCACTTAAAAGAATATGTTATGCAAATAGTATTAAAAAAGAATACATAAAGACTAATAAATAAAAGCTTTTCCTTTATTAGTCAATTCAAAGTACTAAATTGTTAACTTAACATACTTGATTTAAGTATTTTGTAATGAAACTTTAAATATGTATTACCAAATATTTTATATTGCGTATTACATTAAAAAAAACGTGTACTAAAATTTAGTACGAAAATTTTAGTACGAAAATTTAGTTACAAAATTTATGTCATTTGTAATAAAACTCTAAATATGTAGTACACAATAATAAAAAAAAAATATTAAAAAACATGTACTAAAATTTAGAACTAAAATTTATGTATTTTGTAATAAAACTCTAAATATCTAGTACACAATTTTTTATTTTGCATATACATTGAAAAAAAAACGTGTACTAAAATTTAGTACAAAAATGTAGTACTAAAATTTATGTATTTCGTAATAAATCTCTATATATATATATGTTTGTAGTACACCATTTTTTATATTGCGTATTATATTAAAAAAAACGTGTACTAAAATTTATGTATTTTGTAATAGAATAGACTAGACGTAGACTAAAATTTAGTACCAAAATTTATTAATTTTGTTATAAAACTCCAAATATCTAGTAGACAATTTTTTAGTACGAAAACTTTGTACTAGAATTTAAAACTGAAATTTAGTCTTTATATGACAAAGTTAGTTTTTCAACATTTAGAACTAAAATGTTCAACATTTTATACTTCAATGTATTTGTTAAAAATTGAAATTTAGTACAAAAAATTAATTTCTTTTTTAATGGTAAGTTCTAAAGATTTTTATTTTTGTAACGTAATTTCTTAATATTTAGCACAAAGGTTAACCCACGTAATACTAATTGGTTTTAAATTTAGTACCAAATTTTTTATATTAATTTTTAAACGTATGTAGTATTAAATTTATTTATATTTTTCGTATTTTTCAATATCTTGGAATTAAAATTTTCAACATATTATACTAAGTTTTATCTACTTGTTTAAAATATTAAAATTTAGTACAAAAATTTAAACGTTTTAATAGTAATTTCTCAAAACTTAATTTTTATAACGGAACTTCCTAATAATTAGCACAAAATGCTACTCCCTTTATAACTAATTGTTTGTAAATTTAGTACCAAATTCTTTTGTATTATTTTTAAATATATAAAGTACTAAATTTATTTATTTTTTCCTAGCAGGTTTTAAGTAATTCGTTAAAATGTAATTATCCTATTAGCTATTTATATTAATATAGTAGCTGAAGGGCCTGAGGTTAATGTTTAAAAAATTCCTAACATTTGAAATTAAGTTGTTGACATTAAGTACCAAATTTTAAAATATTTCACACTGAACTTTCCATTTAAACTTTTTAGTACTAAAAACAAAGATATAATAATAAATTTCTACTCGGTACTAAATTTTCTGATAGTTAGTATTTAATTTTAAGTTTTTTTAGTTCAAAATTTTTTTAGTACAAAAAATTTAATTTTGAAAATTTTAGTACTAAATATTTAATATTGAAAATAGATTTAAAATTTAAATAATTAAAAATTTAAAAATAATTTATTACAAATTTTTTATAATTATATTTTTTAAGTTTTTAGTACTAATTCTCCTATTAGCTGTTTAGATTAAATAGTAGTTAAAGGACTTGGACTATGTCTGTAAATTGCCGACATTTAACATTAAGTACCAAATTTTAAAATATTTCGCACTAAACTTGATATTTATATTTTTTAGTACTAAAAACAAAGTTTTAATAATAAATTTCTACTCGGTACTAAATTTTCAGATAGTTACTATTTAATTTAAAGTTCTTTTAGTATTAAATACTTTTATTACTAAATATTTTTAGTACTAAATATTTAATTTTGAAATTTTTAGTACTAAATATTTAATATTGAAAATAAATTTAAAAATATTTTATTACAAATTTTTTTATAATTATATTTTTTTTAGCTGTTTAGATTAAAGGACTTGGAAATCAGGTCTGAAAATTTTCGACATTTGAAATCAAGTTCTTGACATTAAATATCAATTTAAATTTTTTTTTTTGAATTTAAAATAAAATATTATTTTATTTTAAATTTTTTTCCTAATTTATTTTTTTTAAGTTTTTAGTACTAATTGTCCTATTAGCTTTTTGGATTAACTAATAGTTCAAGGACTTGAGGATTATGTCTGAGAGTTTCTAACATTTGAATCTAAATCCCAAATATTATTAGTCATATTCGTAATAAATAAAATGTACTTGAAATAAATTTTAGCACAAGTTTTTTATACAAAATTTCTTCTAAAATAAATTTTTTTCAAATATATTTTATTTATTAAGAATATAAATATTTTGCACTGGAATTTTTATTTCAAACCTAATTATTTTAGTATTAAAAACTAAATATTAATATAGAATTTCAACTCGGTACTAAATTTTCAGATATATAATATTAAATATAACATTTTTAGTACCAAATATTCAATGTTTGAAATAAATTGCTTAAATTTTTATAACCAAATGTTTCATTATAATTTCTTTTTAATTTTTTAGTACAAAATATCCTATTATCTATTAAGATTAAATAGTTGCTAAAAAACTTAAGGTTTATGTCTGAAATATTTAGTTCAAAGCATCTTTTCTTTACGGAAACGAAAATGATTCACTCTAATTTTGTGTCATTGTTAAAGCTTGCAAACATTTATTTAGTACTTTATATTCAAGGTTGAGAATTAATTTTATTATTGAGTGTCATTTAATTTTAATTGCATTAGAGCCTTTTTTGAAGGAGTGGTGCGGTGCCTTGCCATCTTACTTTTAAATTATCAGGAAATAATAAAAAGTATCAAGATTTTTTTATGATTCAAAAATTTTGTCTTTTAAATTATTAACATTTAAATTTTTTAAATTAAATAAATAATTTTTGTTTTTTTTTTGTTTTTTTCGTTAATAACGGAAGTATTAATTTAAAAAATAATGTTGTTGCTGCTGCTGTAAATCACATGGTTATTGCTGCATTATGAATTTAATTTGACACAACGACAGGCTTGGTCGGGTATTTGTTTAAACAATTTCAATAATTTTATATTTCTTATTAAAACAATACAACACAAAAAAAAAATTGCGGTTACAAAGCGAAAGACTTGAGAGCGTCAGAGTTTTAAAACGAAAGTTGTTCGTTCGGGTTATTGAAAGGAATTTGTCATTCATAGATTTTTTTATTGTTACTGTTTTTTGCAAGTATTAATTTAAAACTTACATAATTTTGAGATTTATGTCATTTATTTGTTACACATCCACTTTTTTCAATAAAAAGTAAACCATGATACACTTCACTCACTCACCTAAAATGAAAAGAAAGAAAAAAGATTTTGTTAAAACTATAAATAATATTATGTTTAAAATGTTCATAATTAAATTGTTAAACAGGCACAAAGACGGTTTAATTTAACTTAAATAAACTGAAAAATGACGTATCAATTTTTCCTTAATAGTTACATTAATATAGGAAACTGTGTAATTTTACATTAATATAGGAAACTGTGTAATTTATCGATAACTTTACTTTTCTATTGAACAATTTTATTCTTTATTTGTTTATTGTATCTTCAGATATAATTGTACTAACAATGAGTGTTCTTATCATAAATCTACCAAATTATAGTTAATCAGTATTGACGATTCACTTTATGCTCTAACACGGGGTTTATCGTATCATAAGATATAGTCATTGATTTTAAGAAATTTAATTTTTATTGAGTCTTTGAAATCAGCCTGACATCAATTTGTTAATTCTTAAGGAAGTACTCGGCTCGACTTCACTTTTGTGTTAGAATATGCCACTTGCGTTCGAGAAACATATTTATAGATAAATCATGGTGTTATTTTTCCAAAAATAATTATCGATAACTTTAATCTTCTAGAGAAAAGTTATCGATAACATTACTTTTCTGGAAAAAAGTTAGGTATAACTTTAATGATCTAGAGAAAAGATATCGACTACATTTACTTTTCTGGAGAAGTCATCGATAACTCAACTTTTCGGTCACCTGTATTTTTTTACAAAATTAATAAATAACATAAATATACTATATAAATAGAAAATTGTATATGACATGCATTTTCTTTATCGATAACATGAATTTTCATTAGAAAATTTATCGATAACATGAATTTTCATTAGAAAATTTTTCGATAACATGAATTTTCATTAGAAAATTTTTCGACAACATGAATTTTCATTAGAAAATTTTTCGACAACATGAATTTTCATTAGAAAATTTATCGACATGAATTTTCTTTAGAAAATGTATGGATAACAAAAAGAAAATTTATCGATAACTTTATTTTTCTGAAAATGTTATCTATAAATTTTATCGTCTGAAAAGTTATCGACTACTCATTTTTTCTGGAGAAGTTATCTACATTTTAACGTTTCATATAAGTTATCGATAACTTAACTTTTTGGAAGACATTATCGATAATTTTACTTTAATTTCACAAACTTATCGACAACTTTACCTTTTTAGATAGAAGTTATGTGACACTCCACTTTTTAGCTTTCTATGGAAAAGTTATCGATGATTTTACCTTTCTATGAAAAATTTATCGATGTTATTACTTTTCTATGAAGCAATTATCGATGTCAATTTTTGAGTTAGTTATCGATTACATTACGTTTTATTCATAGAAAACTTATCGATAACTTTACAGAAATAAAACTTTCTGGAGATAATTTATTCACAATTCGCTTTTCTTTAGATTTGTTAGTTTCTATTGAAAAGTAAAATGTTAGATTTGTTTCTACAGAAAAGTTACTGACAAATTTTTAGTTGTTTGGTAAGTATTCGGTTACTTAAGTTTTCTATAGAAAAATTATCGATAACTTTACTTTCAAGTAGGAAGTTATCGATATCTTTTCTTTTGTACAAAGAAGTTTTCGATAACTTTACTCCTATATAAAAAGGTTATCAATAACTTAACTTTTCTATGGACAATTTTTACAACAATTATACTTTACCACATGAGAGTTGCTGATAACTTCTCCATACAAAAAATTTGAGTAAATTTACCTCTATTGAATAATAACCGATAACATAAGTTTTTTAAAGAAAATTTTATTTTTCTAAAGATATTTTTAATAATAATTATAATGAAAATAACTCGGTTTCCCTTGCTCTTCATTTCTAATTTTTCAAATTCTTTTAATCAGTTCAATTAATCTTTGGCTGCTTAACAAACAAATAAATAAACAATTTAAAAAACAGCAATATTTTTGCTGTAACAAATAAAACATATTTTTCTCTTTATCAAATTAACAGTGGAAATCACAACATGAAAGTAAACACTTCCGTCTTTAAAGTCACATTAATAAAAGTCAAAGATTTCATTGGTGGCTGTAGCAGCAGCAGCAGAACAGCAAAATCACAGGCAGGCAAAAACAAAAGACTTAAGAACCAAACTTTAAATGAAAGCTAATAAAAATCCAAGTTTTTTTTGCTGCTAAGGTTGTTGTTTATATTATTATTGTAGTTGCTGTTGTTGTTGTTGTTGTTAACTGATATCATACAATAAATTTAAGCTTAACAATCTAAGCCATAAAGAAAATTCGCTTTCCTAGCAAACTAAAAATACTAATAAAAATACTTGCGAAGGGGCGAGGAGGGGGGACAGAAATCAAGGAGTGCATTAGAAGAAGAAATAAAACCTGTAATGTAAAGCTAACAAACAAATGGCAAATCTATGTAATTACAAATAATAATTCTAAAAGCATTTATCTTTTTTATATTTTTTCTATGCCTTTTTCTTTAACCAAGATACCAACGAGAGGAAAGAACCTTTTGGCTTTATTTATGAAAACGACAACAAATCGACAAAATGCAATTTATGCGTTTCGTTTCATTTCATTGCGATCTGCCAGCATTTTTTATCTTCTATTATTCTTTGTTGCACTGCACTGCACACACAAATATTAGTTGCCTGTAATCCTCATCAATGGTTTAGGGCTTGATGCCACAACATCGTTAGAATGTGTGTATTTGTGCAACTACTACTTAAAATCCATTTTTTTGCGTTGCTGCAATTCTTTGCAGCTCATTGCTATCAATTGATTGAGATTAGAGGCAAAAGAAAAAAAGAAAGAAGGAAAAACTGCAGAATGCCTGGTGCTCATGTTATGAATTGAAGCTCTTTGGAAACTTTAGCATGAAGCAGTAGTAGTTGGTGTTGTTGTACGTTTTTATTAAAGATCAAATCAATGCGGCAGCTGTAGAATGTAAAAGTTATTTTCTTATTGTTGTTGCTGGCAATAAGAATCGTTTAAAGCAAAAAGTGTGATTTGTTGGCAAAGTACAAAAATGTACAATTTAAACAAATAAGTAAATATTCTTTTTTATTTTATTTAAAGAAAATAAAAAAGTAAAAGCGATCTGAGCAGTGGAAAAAAAGAAAGAAAATGAAACAACAAGTTTGTAAAACAATTTTATCGTCACTAATTTTTAAAAATTTACAAAAAACCAACTGTGTCGCTACGGCCTTTTTATAATTTTGTATAAAAGTTATATAATGTTTATGGGTAACGAAAGTTTATACAGCGCCTCGATAGAATGATTGGTAGCGTGCTAGTCTATCAGTCTGGGGGTTGCGGGTTCGATTCCTGCCAATGACTCTAGGTGTTTTCTGCAGACAATCAAAAAGCTTCACAGATAGTGTCATCTTTAAAAAAAATAACTTAAGTTTATATAGAAACTTTATAGAATTTATAAATTAGCTATTCAAAATTTGTCAATCACCTATTTATATACAAAATTCATCGATAAAATGATCATAATTAAAATTTTTATAGTTAATTCATCAATTACTTAAACTACATATATTGAAAAAATTCAAAAAATTTATCGATTACAGGAATTTTCTTAAAAAAAAATTATTGATGGCATTTACTTTTCTTAAGAAATATTATTCTCTTAAGAAAATAATGAATATTCTTAAGAAAATTATTCTATAACATGAATTCCCCTAAGAAATTTATCGATAACAAGAATTTCCTTAAGAAAATTTATCGATTATAAGAATTTCCTTATAAAAATTAAACGACTACAAGAATTTGCTTTAGAAAATTTATTAATGACATGAATTTTCTTTACAAAAGTTATCGATAACATAAACATTCTTTATGAAATTTATTGATGACATTAATTATCTTTACAAAATTTATCGATAAGATAAAAATTCTTTAGAAAATTTATTGATGACATGAATTTTCTTTAGAAAATTTATCCATGACATGAATTTTCATTAGAAAATTTATCAATATCGATAACATGATCAATCAATTTTCTATAGAAAATTTATCCATGACATGAATTTTCTTTAGAAAATCTAACGATGATATAAATTTTCTTTAGTACATTTATCGATATCATTAATTTTCTTTAGAAAAATTTATCGATATTATTAATTTTCTTTAGAAAACTTATCGATATTATTAATTTTCTTTAGAAAATTTATCGATATCATTAATTTTGTTTAGAAAATGTATCGATATTATTAATTTTCTTTTGAAAACTTATCGATATTATTAATTTTCTTTAGAAAACTTATCGATATTATTAATTTTCTTTAGAAAACTTATCGATATTATTAATTTTCTTTAGAAAATTTATCGATATCATTAATTTTGTTTAGAAAATTTATCGATATCATTAATTTTGTTTAGAAAATTTATCGATATCATTAATTTGCTTTAAAAAATTTATCGATGTCAATAATTTTCTTTAGAAAATTAATCGATACCATTTGTTTTCCTTAGAAAATTTATCGATATTATTAATTTTCTTTAGAAAAGTTATCGATATTATTAATTTTCTTTAGAAAACTTATCGATATTATTAATTTTCTTTAGAAAATTAAGCGATACCATTAATTTTCTTTAGAAAACTTATCGATATTATTAATTTTGTTTAGAAAATTTATCGATATCATTAATTTGCTTTAAAAAATTTATCGATGTCAATAATTTTCTTTAGAAAATTAATCGATACCATTTGTTTTCCTTAGAAAATTTATCGATATTATTAATTTTCTTTAGAAAAGTTATCGATATCATTAATTTTGTTTAGAAAATTTATCGATATCATTAATTTTCTTTAGAAAATTTATCGATATCAATAAATTTCTTTAAAAAATTTATCGATGTCATTAATTTTCTTTAGAAAATTAAGCGATACCATTAATTTTCTTTAGAAAATTAATCAATGTCATTAATTTGCTTTAGAAAATTTATCGATAACATGAGTTTTCTTCAGAAAATGTATTGACAACATGACTTTACTTTAGTAAATTTACCGATGACAAAAATTTTCTTTAGAAATTTTATCGATAAATTTA
The DNA here is from genome assembly GCA_949628195.1 of Phasia obesa. Lineage (NCBI taxonomy): Eukaryota > Metazoa > Arthropoda > Insecta > Diptera > Tachinidae > Phasia > Phasia obesa. Next base: position 135,661,486 of record OX451217.1, read on the forward strand.
AATTTTTTTAGAAACTTATAACATTATTTTTTTTTCGAAAATTATGCGATAACAAAAATTTTCTTTAGAAAATTTATATAATGAATTTTCTCTATAAATTTTATCGATAACATGAATTTTCTTTAGAAAAATTATCAATGACATGAAGTTTCATAAGAAAATTTATTGATGCCATGAATTCTCTTTAAAATATTTATCGATTACATGAATATTCTTTAGAAAATTTATCGATTACATGAATTTTCTTCATACAACAACATATCAATGGTATGAATAAGACATTTTATGGATGGTGTAAATTTTGTTCAGATAATTTATCGATGATATACATTTGTTAAAAAATTTATCAATTTTTTATTATTCGATTGCACGGCATTTCATGTACATATCTCTGTAAAAGAAATTCTTTGGAAAAAGTTATCGATAACAGAAATTTTTTCGCAAAATAATTATCGATAACAAAAATCGATTTATGAGAGTGCGCTTTTTTATGAAACTTATCGTTAATATGACATTTCCAAATAAGATTTTTACATTGACGCGACATGACAACATAAATTTTTTATTAAAAAAATATCAATAACGTGACCTTTTTTGAAAAATTTTTTGATAACATTTAATTCTGTAGGAAATTAATAGGTACTATTTACATATATTCCTAGCCGTGTTTATCAATAACATAAAGTTTTTATAGAATATACATACATATGTATATTAATAACATAAATTTTGGCTCTTCTATGAAAATAATAATCAATAGCATGAATTTTCTTTCGAATTATTCCGATAATAATATTTTGTTTATAGAAAATTATCGATAATTTGTTTTTTTATAAGAATTATTTTTTTTCATATATCAGATAATCATAATTTAATATGGCCAATTTTAAAGTTTTCAACTAACATTAATTCTCTAATCGTCCCATCCATACCCACTGTCTAATTTTAGTGATAAAAAGTTTTCCTATCATGTTGTGCGTTTCTCCCCACCTAAAACCCATAAGTTTTAAAAAAACAAAGACCCTTTATAAGCTTTCAGCTGCCAATATTGTCAATATCTTAAACAACAACAAATACAACATACAAATCTAAAGTAATGAACAGAAAGGAAAAGGAAAAACAACCACATAACCAACTAGTGCCATACAAGAATTAATATAAAAAAATTTAGAAGAGAACAAAAAACTTTAAACAAGAACAAACATGCATGATGCTTAGAAAAATAAACGCAATTTATTCAATAAATGATGTGTATTTTGTAACAAACCAGCAACACAAACTCCCATGAACCAGCGAACAACTAACTTTTCCTAATACTCGTAGCACGAGTACAACTGGGTACGAGTATGTTGATACGAAAGTGAGTACCCGTACATGTGTAAGTACTTGATCGCTAGTTCGCCTGTTTGTGTGCCTGCATGTTTTAAGGTGGAACATTTTGCTCTCTAACTATCTAACGACAAATATAACAGCAAAAAAGCAACAAAAAAAATACAATAAAAACATAATGTTTAATAAGCTTAACAATTATAAAAAAAAAATAAAAATAAAACAAATAAAACCATGCACAATTAAGTGTAAAAGCATAAGAAGGTGAATAAGGGAATGTGAACCTCTCCCATGTTTGTATTGTGTTGATGCTTTCTTCTCCGTGTGGTTGTCTAGCTATCGCACACTTTTATTTATATGGAGAGTTGCGCATTTCGAAAAGGGTTTGATCGGATGCTTAGTGACGATGCTAAAGAATTTAATAGCAAGTGTTGCAAGGTAATTGTTAAAAAATATTTGTGTTGCATAAAGAGACAGAGCGGTAGTTAAATAACAATTTCAAAAATTTTTTAAATAAGATTATTGCTTTCGATAATTTTTTTTATAGAAAATTCATAGAACCGAAAAAGTTATCCACAGAATCCAAGTGATCGAATAATTTTGTATAGAGAGTTTATGTGATCGACTTAATTTCTATAGAAAATCATGTTAACGGTAAGTCTTATTATAGAAAAATCAAGTTATCGGTAAATTGCCCAAGTAAAATTCATGTTATCGTTACGTTATTTTGTAGAAAATTTATGTTACCGCAAAATTTTCTATAGAAAATTTATTTCATCGTTAACTTTTCTCTAGAAAATTCATGTCATCTCTAATTTTTCTGTGGAAAATTATGTTATCGTTAAATTTCCTGTAGAAAATTAAAGTAATCGTTAATTTTTTGGAGAAATTTGATGCTGTTGATAAATTTTCTGTAGAAAATTCGAGCTATTGATAATTTTGTGTGGAAAATTCATGTTATCGATAAATTTTCTGTGCAAAATTCATGGTATCGATAAATTTATTGTTAAAGTTTAATGCAAAAATAAATTTTCTATAGAAAATTTTTGTGAATAATTCATGCTGTCGATTAAATTTATTTGGAAAATTCATTTCTTTTCTTAAATTCATGCTAAAAGTTCTGTTATTTATGCTATCGATAAATTTACTATAGAAAATTCATGCTTTTTATAGAAAATTCATGCTATCGATAAATTTTTAATAGAAAATTCATGCTATCGATAAATTTTTAATAGAAAATTCATGTAATCGATAAATTTTGTATATAAAATTCATGTGATCGATAATTTTTCTATAGAAAATTCATGTGATCGATAAACTTTCTATAGAAAATTCATGCTATCGATAAATTTTCTATAGAAAATTCAAGCTGTCGATAAATTTTCTATAGAAAATTCAAGCTGTCGATAAATTTTCTATAGAAAATTCAAGCTGTCGATAAATTTTCTATAGAAAATTCAAGCTGTCGATAAATTTTCTATAGAAAATTCAAGCTGTCGATAAATTTTCTATAGAAAATTCAAGCTGTCGATAAATTTTCTATAGAAAATTCAAGCTGTCGATAAATTTTCTATAGAAAATGCAAGCTGTCGATAAATTTTCTATAGAAAATTCAAGCTGTCGATAAATTTTCTATAGAAAATTCAAGCTGTCGATAAATTTTCTATAGAAAATTCAAGCTGTCGATAAATTTTCTATAGAAAATTCAAGCTGTCGATAAATTTTCTATAGAAAATTCAAGCTGTCGATAAATTTTCTATAGAAAATTCAAGCTGTCGACCAATTTTCTATAGAAAATTCAGCTGTCGACAAATTTTCTATAGAAAATTCAGCTGTCGACAAATTTTCTATAAAATTGAAGTGATCGATAAATTTTCTATAGAAAATTCATGTGATCGATAAATTTTCTATAGAAAATTCATGTGATCGATAAATTTTCTATAGAAAATTCATGTGATCGATAAATTTTCTATAGAAAATTCATGTGATCGATAAATTTTCTATAGAAAACTCATGTGATGGATAAATTTTCCAAATAAAATTCTTGTTATCGATAAATTTTCTATAGAAAATTCATGCTTGCGATAAAATTTCCAAAGAAAATTCATGCTAACGATAAATCTTGTAAAAAAAATTCATGCTATCAATAAATTTTCTAAAGAAAATTCATGCTTGCGATAAATTTTCTAAAGATAATTTATGCTTGCGATAAATTTTCTAAAGAAAATTTATGCTATCGATATATTTTTTATAGAAAATTCATTTTATCGAAAAATTATCAAAAGAAATTAATGCTATCGATAAATTTAGTAGAAAATTATTTCTATCGATAAATACTGTATAGAAAATCCATGTTAATGATGAATTTTCTATGGAAAATTCATGCTATCGATAAATTATCGATGGAAAATTCATGCTATCGATAAATAATCTATAGAAAATTTATGCTATCGATAAATTCTCTATAAGCAATAAATTTTCTATAGAAAATTTATGCTATCGATAAATTTTCTATAGGAAATTAATGTTATCGATAAATATTTGATAGAAAATTAATGCTATCGATAAACTTTCAGTAGAAAATTAATTCTATCGATAAATACTCTATAGAAAATTCATGTTAATGATAAATTTTCTATGGAAAATTCATGCTATCTATAAACAACTAATGCTATCGTTAAATTTTCTGTAAAAAAATCATGCTATCGATAACTTGTTTGTAGAAAATTCATGCTACCGATAAATTTGCTGCAGAAAATTCATACTATCTATACAATTTCTTTGAAAAAATTCTTGCTGTTGATAAATTTTCTCTAGAAAAAGCTTGTTGTCGAAAACTCTTCTATAGAAAAGTCACGTTATTTTGTAACGAGTAAAGTTATTTTTACCCCGCCTTATATTTTAGTTATTTTCATGGTTGTGGCACGATTATTATATTTCTTTTATCACAAAAATTGGTTTTTTTTTCTTTTTCTAAGTTGACGTCTAGTCAATGACACTTATAGGAATGAGTAAAGATACATGTACATATGTATGTAAGTACAAACTCGTACATATTTTGACAAAAATTGCTTTGCCTTTTTAATTATCTGGGCTTAACTTCGATGTTGCATAAAATCCCATAAATTTCTTATCTTTACTGGCGTTTTTTTTTCCAAAGAATTTACATGATTAATAGGAAAATTTTATTGCAATCCATGGCTAATAACTTTTTAATAAAGATTTTTGCAGTAATAAAAATTTGTTACTTTGTAATAAAAAAATTACTTTACTTTTAACAATATCTCGCTTATTTAAATTTAAATATTTTTTTTTTTCATTTCTATAACTTCATATCAATTTACACCTTATTTAGTCTTTATTCTGAAGAATTAAGTGTTGTCAAATTTGAAACCTCCTCCTGCCAACACCTTTTTATAAGAAACATGTGAAAACCTTAAAAAACATATTCTACCAAAATAAATAAATCTGAGTTCATGTAAGTAAATGTAAGTGCACTTATGTATGTTACATATACACACTCAAACTCACACCTCCGCCTTAAGCTTTTGTTTTTGCACTGAGAAAAAAAAAACAACTACAATTTCTTTTATTTACACTTTTGTTTGTTAATGTGTTTTACATACAATAAGCCACCATGTTTACAATACTGTAAATTCCTCTTGTACTCTTTATCTTTTTTATCTCCCCCTCTGCCCCTCATTTCAAGGTTAGTTTACTTACACTTACACAAATGATCTCTATGGCTCATTATTATTTATATTACGAACAATGTTGCCAGAGGTGAAGAACTATCGATGTTTCAGTCTTTTAGATCGTTTCTAGCTGTTTATTTATTTCAAATTCTTAGTGATGTTAGAGCATGTTCTTACAAGCCGTTTGATTGCTAACGTAACATGAAGTTGGTAACACCTAGAGCGCCAGAACACCCCTAAAAGTATTGAAAATTTTGCTATTGTAAGAAAATCACCAAAAAAAAATGATCGAAATCTTAATCACAAATGTAGATTACGCTATGCATAACCCATTATTTTTGATAAATTATAAAAATCACAATAAACAAATTTTTTTAAATAAAATCATTTAATAACTCTGGCAACACTCACTGTACTACTATGTATGAAATGGATTGTGAGGTGTGTGTGTGTGGTTTTTTTTACCATTTAAGTAAATCTTTTGTTTTTGCGTGTATTTATGGTTTTTGTGATTATTGTTGTTGCTGTTGTTGTGCTAATGACAGCTGCGTGTGTACTGTTGCTGTCAACACATGACACTTTTGTTTGTTTGAATTGATAATGAAATCTGAAAGCAATACGGCTTCTCGTAATAATGCAACACAACACACAGCAGACATTTATTTGATTGTTTGTTTGATTTTGTTGCACTTTTTTCTTCTGTCTCCGATTTGTAGGATAAAATAAAATAAAATAAAAAATGAACCAAATTTAATTACAACGACATTAAATAAAACGCCCCACAATCATGAAAACTTTTTTGTTTTAGACTTTAAGCTCTGCTCTTTTTGTAGCTGTCATTCGTAAGCGCGCAGGCGTTAAGTGTTTATTTAAGGTTGTTTGTTGATTTTGTTGTAATTTATGACCAACTGTTGTATGTTTTTTTTTGTTTTTTTGTTTTTGTTTTCATAGACAAGTAAGTTCTATTTACCTATAAAATTAATCTTTAAGTAAGAACAAGAAACTTTGTCAATAAGCTTTTTGAAATAAGCTGCAAAACAAATACAAGACTTAAGCAAAAGACAAATAAAGGCTTAAAGGGAAGTCTTAAGAATTTTTTTTGTTTTAAATTAAAAACAAAGGATTGTTAACATTTTTCTAGCTGCCATGGAAGTTTTGAAGTTTTGAAAACTTAAACAATTTTAGTCTTAAGTAGTGATCATAAAAAACAAAGGGGTTTCCTACAGGGACTAGAAAATATTAAAACTAAAAAAAGAAAAATGTCAATGACATAATGGGCGGAATAGAAAATCATTTAAATAGCAGCCGTGGCTTTGCTGGATGCGATCTTTCAAAACATATAATTTTTAACGCCTGATGTTTTCCCAATCATTAGTGGCTTAACAACCTAGACCTGCTACTTAATCAAATATCTGCCACAAATAAAATGTCTAAAATTGATGCGATCTTTCAAAACATATAATTTTTAACGCCTGATGTTTTCCCCATCATTAGTGACTTAACGACCTAGACCTGCCACTTAATCAAATATCTGCCACCAATAAAATGTCTAAAATGTCGCTTCTAATAATGCTAGAAATTGTCTAAGATCGTTTTGATTGATCTCCTGCACAAGGTCACGGAAAACGACAAGATTCTTTGATTTGCGACATTGAGTATCGTAAAGATCTCCACATACTGGACTTTACTGCTTCAGGATTAACGCCGACAGTAGTCGCAGAAGCCTTTAAAAGGTGTGACCAGTGACTTAATTACTATTGTCTACGATCTTTTTTGGTGAGATCGTAAATATTCCAGAATTTATACGGATATCAGTCGTAGAAGCTTATCGATTACCTTATAGCTAAAGATAAAGACCTTTCCCGGCTACCTTAGCGCTATCTAAACGGTGTTAAGAATCATTCCTAGGAAGTTCATATGTTCTAGAAAGTTGTTTATTGAGATCTTAGGTTCATTTTTGTAGTTGATTGTTTCCTTGAATTTTGAACGGTTTGCTACCTATGGACCTGAACAGGGGAAAAAAGGTAAAAAAAATTTAATTTTTTAAAGTTTTTTGCGATTTTGACCTTGAAGATGAAGTTTTTTTGATTTTATATGTTCACAATTTTTATTCTTTATGACAAGAGCTACAACTCTGCCTCAGAGAGTATATCAAAATTCCAAACGGTTTGCAAAATATGAGCTTGAGTAAATGATCATTTTTTTGCAAAAATGACATCGAGGCCCCACATCTTTGAGGGCCCATAAAAAAAACCTGGAGGACTTTAAGCAAAACTGGGAGACAGGGGTCTTTTTTTTGGTCTTTTATCACGTAGTGGTGTCCGTATAAGGCTATTTTTTCCGTGTTGCACTGTGTAACTAGTCACTTTATTACTGGAAGCCTAGAAATCCAGAGACTACGGAGACTCAAAAATTGTCTACGATCTTTATGTGGTGGAATCGTAAAGATGTGAGAATTTATAGCAACATCAGTCGTATAAGCTATTCGATTGACCGATGGCTAAAGATAAAGACCTTCAAAGTCTGATTAGTGGCTTAAGAGACTCATAAATTGTCTACGATTTCTTTGCTTCATCTACAGTACAAACTCACGGAAAACGACAAGATTTTCATCATATATTGCATATCGCCAATAAGGTTGGAATTGACGTTATTGCTTCCAGAATTTATAGCGATACAAGTCCTAGAAGCTTGTTGATTGCTTTATACGATAAAGATCTTCGAAGTCTGAGCAGTGACTTCATTACTGGGACCTTGAATCTCATAGCCTAGAGAGACTTAGGGTCCGTCTTTCGGTAATTGGGAAGGTTCTTTGGGGAGTAACGTGGTAGCTGTGGTCTAGGTCCTCAATCGCTTGAAATGGCTGTTACCAGTCCGATGCGCTGTTGTACAGCAACAGAGGCTACCCTAAGCGCCCTGGAATAATGATGGTCTCCAGTGTCTCAAGAAGATATACGAACAAAAGCTTGACAGCCATTAAGCTAAAATTTCTACTTCGCTGTTGATAAAGTCATATTAGGAGAAAAAAAAAATTAACAACTAAAGGTTTCGTTTTAGAAAGGATTTTTCCCATTGAGGGCCTTGGGGTCGGAATGGCGGCAAGAAGACTCTTTGAATCAGCGTTGGTGAGGTCGATTAACATAGGACACACAAAGACTCTACTGGAGTTCGGACTCAACGGACCGCTTCCATTAAACCAACCTCTGGGCTAACGGAATTTATGGTCACTGAGTTTGATTATGAGTGGAATACCCTTGGTTGTAATTCCCAAAAGGGACATTCTGGTTGGGATCTGGTAAACTGTACGACGGGTTTAGGGTGTTCATAGACGGTTCAGAGATGAAAACGAGTATCGAAGCTGGTGTTCACATTCTGGGAACTAGAACACGCATGTGTTTTGCATGAGTGTGTTGGAAATAACAAATGAATTTCTTCAAACACACTCATGCAGAACTCTACTCTTTAACACAGTTATTATTGAGTACCACGACCCAAGTGTTCTTTTAAACAGCTTTTAGGTTTACAGCACCAGTTATCAGGCTACAGATGAAGGGAATAATCTTATACGGTGAGATATCATTCATATCCTAGAGAGCCTTCTAGGCATTTTGGTCTACGAAACCCCAAGAAAAAAAAAAAATCTAAGTGACAACCAAAAAGGATATGTGTTTCAGGTTCATATGGACAACTGGAATATGCAGTCTCAGGCGATTAATGGGCTCTGTTTTTTTATGGAGACAGCTTTTTCTCGTACACATTTGTGTTACTGTGCAAAATATAAAAAAAACCCTATAAGTCTTTTTGAGAACATTTTTAAAAGCTTTGGCAATAAAGTTTCCTTTATTAATGAAACTTCTGTTAATAGTTTTTAACTGGAATCTTCTGTACTGGTAATATGATCCATAAAAACACCAGCTGTTAGAAAAATTCCATAATTTTTTTCATTCATAAAAAGCAAGCAAAAAAAATGTTAAAATTCTTGAAAGGGTGTGTTTCTCTTTAAAGCATAAAAATGTAAAATGAAGGTGTTGCCAAATTAGGGTTTTTATACAATTTTTTTCTTCTTAAAAATAAATAATTTTTTCCTAATAATTTTAAGATTTTTTTTTTTGGAGAAACTAAAGCCGCCCTGTGTGTGGTTTCTGGTAACTGACAACTTAATTTGTTTGGCCCTTAAAAACTAAAAAAAATACAAAACTGCTTTATTAAATTTTTAGTGCTTTAATTCAAGAACATGTTTTGTACACAAAATTAAGTTTTATGTTTCAGCCGAAGCTCCCACTATGCATATAAGAACATTTGTTTTACTCATACTCCTACATGCGGGTACTTTTCAACACTCGGTGCAACATTATTTGGCCTTTTGCAAGTTTTTTTCTTGTTATTTTTGTTATTTTAGTTTTAGCACATTTTTGTTTTATTTTTTTTTAAGGTTTGGTTTGACTTCAACTTTTTAATTTGGACCACCAACCAAGTGTTTGTGTTCAGTTTTATAGAAAATTAAATTTGAAACTTTTTAGAAAGCTTTAGTTTAAGCCAGGCAGCAAGCAATATGAAATTTATAGGTTCTTGGAATTGACTGCAATTAATTAAAAAGGTCACTTCACATATTGATTTAGTTAGAACAAAAAAAAAAAAAATAAAATAAAAAAACACAGACACAGACTCATAAATAAGCAACAACCTATAACGCCATAAAAAAACATTTATAATTAAGTTTTAGTTAGTTAAGCATAAGAATTCAAAGAAAAATTTTATAAAATTTTTTTACTTCAGCAAAAATTGTGGAAAATTTTATGGGTCCCAAAAAAATACTTTTTATAAATCAGTTAATTTTCTAAGGTTTTTCAAAAAAAAATTTTATCGCTCTCTATTGAGACTTTTCCAAGAAGAGGTTTAAATTTCTAAAAAATTTTAAAAAGCTTTAAGGTAAAGAGCTTTCGATGTGACAATATATCATTAGATAGGACTAAGACCAATGACGAATGTCTTCACCAAAAGGCTTGACAACAGTATGTTCTTACCAGCGCAATAAATCCTATTAACGTAATACCTTTGATTAAACATTTTAGGTAAGTTTTTATAAAGCTTTTGATTAAAGATTATTGATAGCTGTTTGTTTAAGACTTTTGAAAATTTTTATAAAATTTAATTCAAAGCTTTTTACCATAGATTTCCCATTATTTATCATAAAAAGCTTTATTGAAGCAAATAATTAAAATTTCTATAAGGTTTTTATTGAAGCTTTCAAAAAGCTTTTTGTAAAATATCTAGTAAAGACTTTAAATTTTAGAGCTTGTATATGGTTTTTATTAAATCTTTTACAAAGCTTTTTATATTAAGCTTTTTATAAAATATCTTCTGAAGATATTAAAGCTTTTCTAAATATTGTTATGGAATTTAGTTTAATAATTACAGTGTTCTCCAAGTTTTTTTTTAATGATATCTTTAGAGCTTTTTTACTGTTTTAATGTAAGTTCTTATAAAGCTTTTGATAAAAGATTATTGATAGCTGTTTGTTAAAGACTTTTGCAAATTTTTATAAAATTTAATTCAAAGCCTTTTTTACCATAGATATCCAATTATTTATCACAAAAAGCTTTATTGAAGCAAATAATTAAAATTTCAATATGGTTTTTATTGAAGCTTTCACAAAGCTTTTTTATTAAGCTTTTTATAAAATATCTAGTAAAGACTTTAGATTTTAGAGCTTGTATATGTTTTTATTAAAGCTTCCAGAAAGCTTTTCATTAAGCTTTTTATAAAATATCTACTGAAGATTTTAGAGCTTTTCTAAACACTGTTATAAAATTTAGTTTATAAATTACAGTGTTCTCCAAGTTTTTTTAATGATATCTTTAGAGCTTATTGAATGCTTTTCATGATAGAATTTATTTAAAACTTTTTCGAAAATTAAAAATGTAATATTTTTTCTTAAAGTTTTTTTTAACAACCTTCAGAGTTTATCATTTTTCAAAAGATTTTAGCAAATTTTTTTTTTTCAAAGCTTTTTTAAAAACTTTTTCAATCATTAATATTTTTGGTATTAAAATTATGCTTTAATTTTAATGTAATTAATAGCTTGCTATTAAAATCAATTATAAATTCACTAAAATTCAATATAACGGAATAAGCTAGTTGCTATGGCCATTTCGCTAAGTGCCTAATTTAGCTCATCAGGAAAGCTTTCTTCCCTAAACCCAACTTTTTAAAATTTTGGAATATCGCGAAAATATTTCTTAAAAGCTTGGTCTTTTGATGTATTTCTTAATCTTTTTCTGTAAGCTTTTCCAAAGCTTTCTCTGTAAACTTTTCCAAAGCTTTCTCTGTAAACTTTTCCAAAGCTTTCTCTGTAAACTTTTCCAAAGCTGTTTCTGAAAGCTTTTGACGAAAGCTATGGCTAAAATGTTTTTTGAAACTTTGACTAGAACTTATTCTAGAATATTTATTGCCTGTTTCACAATGTCAAAAGAATTCCTCTTTTGGTGCAACTACTTTTGTTTTCGTTTAATATAATTGTACGAAAGAATGAACTCTGTCGAAATTGTGCAACAGGCAGAAAATGTTTATTTTAAAAGCTTTTATTTTTTTAAATATATTTAATCAATATAAATATTATTTATAATTAAGTTAATATTATGGAAATTTTTTTTAAGATTTCAATAAAAGCTTATAGAAAAGCTTTTAATATAAACATTATGAAAATAAAGAAAAAATATAATTTTTCAGCAAATATGTTAATAATTTCCCAAAATTCTTCTATTTAAAATGCCCAGCCCACAAAAGCTTAAAAAAATATAAAAAAGCTCTCTTAATCCAAAAATTAATTTATATTATATTAATTTAATTTAATTTATATTTATATCAAAGCTAATATTGTGGCATAGTTTCTTAAAGATTTCTACATAAGCTTCTATAAAAGCTTTTAATATAAACATTATGAAAACGAAGAAAAATACAGCTTTTCAGAAAAGATGTTAAAAATTTGCCAAAATTCTTCTGTTTAAAATGTCCAGTCCATAAAAGCTTTGAAAAAAAATATAAAATAAAAAGCTCTTTTTATGCAAAAATTCAAATTCAAAATGAATGCAATAAAGTTGGTTTTTGCTTTTTAGTCGCAAAAAATAGAGAATGTATTTTTTGGTGCATCCTTTTTTGCATTCGCTCTATGAACTTCCAAGAACTTGAACCTTGATTTTTTTAGCCAAAAATGTTTAGCTTTAAATTTTAAGAAATGTTCCTTTATTTCAAGTTTCCTTTGCTGTTGTAGCTTTTGTGTCGTTATCGATCTTTAAACAATCAATTTCATGACAAAAACATAAAAATGTGATATTTTTTCTATTCAATAACAAGGTTCCTAACCCCTATAAAAGTAACAAACCAACAACAACAACAAAAACATTGCAACAGCAACAGCAGTAGCAAAAAAACGCCGCATGGTTTTGTTACAACAAGAGAATTACAGCGTAAAGTAGCAGCAATGCTGATGATGATCAAAAAAACTAAGGAAAATAAGAAGAAAAACTCAGGCAGCAGCTTTATAAACAAGTCACAATGTCAATGGCTTTAAAGCTCATAAAAATGGTAATGGACACATTTAATGGCATCACGACAATGACATAACTAAACAACAACAAAAACAAAAACAACAACCAAACACATGCACATTTATATGCCATAAACATAGAAACATGTATTTGTAGCATGCCTCATATGCTGTTAACGTTTATACGATTCAAAGGCAACAACAACAGCAACAACAACAACAACTACAGGGACTAAAGAAACAGAATATAAATGTTCAAAAACAGCATCCAGCCAACAACAATAGCAATAGCAATAACAACAGCAACATCATCATAGTTTATTATAGATGAAAATGTTGCTTATTTTAACGACAACAACAGCAATAGACACAACAACTGCAACAACAACAACAATAAAAGAGTACAACAAATGCATAATAAATTGTTACAATGTTAGAAAAAGGGTCGCATAATTTTGCCAACTAACTGCCAATAAAAGTCAATGACAACAATTACAACAAACAAAGAAACAAACAAAAGCTTTCGTTACAAATCCTTTATTTCAATTACAAATTAAACAAATATTAATTGAAAGAAAAAGCTGTCATGCTTTTACATATACTCGAAGACTTAGGAAGTACCTTTGCTTTTAGGCACACTGCCATTACTTCTGAAGGAATACACTTTTATAAAATGTCAATATAATCAGGTGAGTAAGAAAACAAGGAGACGCCATGACCTTCTTCTATGATTTATTCAGGAACACCCAGATGAGCTAAAATTCAAAAAATTGCTGATCTTTTTAAATGATTCTCCCTCTATTCAAGTTTCTACTTCTTGATCAGACAGAAAGTGCCATGTAGGGAAACCTTGCCCCACTGATCGGAACAAAGTTAGCAAAAGCTTATCATTTATATTAGTGCATTGCATTATATGTCAACGAAGTCGGCATTTAATGCAGATTTCTTAAAACCAAGTTAAGCACATATTAAAGCCTTTTTTAAAGCTTTGGATTAACATAGAAGAGCGAAAATGAAAGAAACTAATCCATCAACAATAACAAAAAAATTAATATCATTTCAAATAACTCATGAAAAATGTGTTAGATACAAGTTTCTAAAACTTTTACAAGCTTTTATTAGATCATTATTTTGAAGATAAAAACAAATTATGAGAAAAACAAAAAAGTTTCTAAAAGCTCTAAACAAGCTTTAAAGGAGTTTGCCTTACTAAGATATAGGAGAAAGCTCCTAGCCATAAAAAATTCTTATAAAAGCTTAAGATCTACTGTCAATATTAGTTTAAAAAGCTTAACAAAGCCAATTATTGTATTAATTGTTATCAACAATTAATACAGTTAACAGTTTGCTAAAATAATTCAAAAAGCTTTGAGCATATCTAATAAAAGGTTATATTAAAAAGCATATTGTAAAACGCTTTCTAAAAATGGTTGATTTAAAGCCTTAATAATTAATACAAGATGTGCTTTAAGGTAGCCCTCAAATAGCCAATATTCAGTATATGATTTAATAATGGTGTTCTCATGTCAACCCTATCCAACAAACAGCAAATAACGACGGTCTCCACCGAAAAATATGACGAAAGTTCTTCTTAATATGCAAATAGCATAAAAAGCTTTAAAAGTACATATATCCAGCAAAGCTAACACGAAGAGTTTTGAACAACGCTCAGGAAAAACTATAGTTAAAAGCTTGTTTTAAAGATTTGCAAGCTTTTTAAGCTTTAACACTTGCTTCAACAATATGTGTTAAGAGCCCTAACAAAACTAACAAAAACTTAAAAAAAAAAATTCATGAAAAAATTTTGTAAAAAAATCGAATGAAAAAAATTTTGTAAAAAAAAATTTATAAAAAAAAAATTGTAAAAAAAAAATATAAAAAAAAAAATTGTAAAAAAAATTTATAAAAAAAAATTTAAAAAAAATGTCTAAAAAAAAATTTTAAAAAATTTATAAAAAAAATTATAAAAAAAATTTATAAATTAAAAAAAGATTAGAAAGCCTTAAATGAAAGGCTTTGAATAATATCAATAAAATGCTATAATATATTTTTTCATATTTTAGTTAGTCTTTACAAACACTTTTTAAGATCTCGAGAAAATCTCTAACTAATAGTCTAGCCGTTTTAAAAAGAATTAAAAGGAAAGCTTAAAGCTTTCATAACAAGTACTCATAAAAAGGTATCGTACAAAGTTAGTATCACAGTCTTAGAAATGCTTTAGTTAAAATCTTTAGAAATATACTCATTACCTTTTATTTTAAAGTGAAGAACAATTTTAGGTAAATCTTGGGAAAAGCTTATTTTGAAAGCTTTAAGTAATTTTTTTTTCTTTACTTTCGAAACCCTGCTTTAAGAGCTTCAAATAAGGCTATATATAACAAGCTTTGGATAATTATTTGTTTAAAGCTTTAGAAAAGCTTGTAATATATACCTTATTTGGAGCTTTTGAAGCAGGGTTTACCTTTATTAGAAAGTTGAGGGAAAAAAAGGGCTTAAAGTTTAATATAAAATTTTTGTAAGAAGCTTGGTTAAAGCTGTTATTAAAACCTGGAGAAAAGCTTATATTAAATGCTTAGAAAAGTTTTTATTTATAGTTTAATTTTAGTATATTTTATAGTTTAGGAATGATAATAATTAATATTAGGAAAAAACTTTGTTTTAAAGTTTTAGAAAAGTTGTCAGTAAAAGTTAGCAAGTGGACTTTGTTTGAGATTGACAAAAACTTTTATTAAAAGTCCGTGAGAAGCTTTTAACAAATTCTTGGAAAAAGCTTATTGAAGCTTTAAGGTAGTCCTCAAATAGCCAATATTAAGTATATGATTTAATAATGATATTCTCATGTCAACCCTATCCAACAAACAGCAAATCCACCGAAAGATATGCAAACAGCATAAAAAGCTTTAAAACTACATATATCCAGCAAAGCTAACATGAAGAGTTTTGAGCAACGCTCAGGAAAAACTATAGTTAAAAGCTTGTTGTAAAGATTTGCAAGCTTTTTAGCTTTAACACTTGCTTCAACAATATGCGTTAAGAGCACTAACAAAACTAACAACAACTTTTAAAAAAATTTCAAGAACAAATTTTGTAAAAAAAAATTTTATGAAAAAATTTTGTAAAAAAAAATTTATAAAAAAAAATTTGTAAAAAAAATTTATAAAAAAGATTCATAAATTAAAAAAAGAATTATTGTAAAAGTTGTTTAAGTTTTTAGAAAAGCTTTTTTTAAAGTTTGCTACAAAGTTTCAATTAGGGTGAGGGAAAAGCTTTAATTATTTTTTTATTTATTTTATTAGAAAATTTTAATGAATTCGAAAAAGCTTTAATGGGAGAGGTAACGCTAAACTGTCACAGCCAAGTTAGGTTCGAAGTAAAATAGAGGAAAAGGGGGCTGTAGTTCAAATGGTGAGTTCGGTGAAAATTGTGTAAGCAAAATATCTACTGACTTTATAGATGAAATGGTTACATTGTATTAGGATTTTAAGTCAGAAAACGATATATTGTTTTACTGCTGCAATTGTGAAGGCGTCTTGCATTTGTTTGAGCAATTTGTAATGACCAGTAATTCTAAACACCACGCCTTGAAATAAAGCTTGTTACTTCATTTAACCTTCTACCCTAAAAAAAAACCTTAAATAAGACAGAAGTTCTATCGACTGTTGGCTAAATAAACCAAATCCATAAATGCATGTATGACCACTTAACCTTAAACGACAACTATTTTAAATTTTAATTTGAATTGATTTCCAATACATTTGATCTTTAAACTATAGATCTTATTTGAGATTTATAAGCTTTGATAAAAATCCGCAGCAGCGTTCAATCGAAAATTCAACATTTATCTTTCTAATCTCTATTGACATTTGCTTAAAGAGCAATCATTATGCCTGATTAAATAAATTTGTCTCAAAAACGATAAAACACCCAACTAAACTCACAAATGAAATAAAAATTGAAACAAAAAAACACTCATGTGTGTTAAAAGTATAAACAAATTAACGAATAACATTTTTTTTATTTTTTTGCAGAATATTAAATATCAACTAGATTTCAAAGACCAAAAAAAGAATTTTAAAACTAAAAAAAAAAATAAAATTTATAATCTCAAACATATAGTAAAAATAATGTCATTTTAAAATATATTTGCACGCATCAAATTTCACTGGAAAACTTGTTGAAAAGACGAAAAGTCATTAAAACAGTTGGTGGTTTCATACACTTCTAGCTGGACTCACTCACTCCGTTGCTTAAAGTCACCAACTGTAGCTTGAGAGGTTTTTTTTCTTTCTTTTTTTAAAACGAATTTAGCACAAACAAATTATTTTATATTTATTTCTGTTTAATTGCCTTGGATATACAGGAATAAAGAACTGTTTGTCTGCTGCTCCCTCCCTCAAAATGGTAACCAAATGCACATATGTGGTGGATTTATGGTTAAAAGGGTTAAAAAGTCGTTAAAAGTTATATTTTTTCTTTCAGTCGGTTGTTGGGCAATAAAAAAGTAATACGCAGTTCCTTCACGAATTGCAATTTAACAAATAACGAGGGTGGTGTAAAAAATTTCTGCAAAATATTTTATTTTATTACAAAAAAATTAAAAATTTGAATATAAGCAGCATATGATTTTGTGAAGCTTTAAACTAGAGTTTCTAAATTTTTTTAATATTTGCTATTTTAAAGCTTAACTAAAAGCTCACCAATAAAGATAATAGATTCAATTGTAATATTTAATTTTGGCCAAATGAAAGCTTGCATTAATACTGAATTTTAACTGAAGAAGAAAAAACTTATTAATCAGAAAATTTAATATCAGCTATAAAAGCTACTTTAAAAACTAATCTTAATCTGGCATTTCTTTGCAAAAAATTCAAACTAGTTAATAGCTTTTGAACACATTAAAAGCTTTTCAACTTATTAAAAGCTCTATTCAAAGCTGTGTTTTAAACTTATAATAGGAGCTTTTTAGAAGCTTTAATTAAATGACAAAAGTTTTTTAAAGTTCTATTCTGTAATTTTATTTTAAAGTAACCAAAATTTTCTTAATTATTTTAAAATTTAAGTATTTCATACAGATACAGATTTTAATTCAAGCTTAAATTCGTTATATTTTCTCTAAAAAAAATAATATTTTTAATTACAAATAAGTTTTTCCTAAATTTAGATTTTAATAACAAAAGCTTTTAAAAATATGTATAGTTTTAAAACTTTTGGTAAAAGCTTTCTGAAAGCTTTTTTTAGTGGCCAGAGATTTTTCAGCCTAATTGAAGATTTATTTTAAAGATTCCAGCAACCTAGTTACAATTGCATTTAAGCTGCTTTTATAACTTATAGCATAAACTAGCTTAAAGCTTATTTAAATCCTAAAAGCTTTATTTCTAAAATGAAAAAGCAATCGTTTTATTCTCTCTCAGAAAGAATAATTTTAATAACAAATACATTTTTTATTTAAATTTAGTTTTTAATAACAAAAGCTTTTTAAAAAAGCTTTTTTTAGTAGTAAAAGCTTTTTAGTCTAATTTAACCTCTTAAAGATTCCAACAACCTAATTACAATTGATTGATTAAGATGTTTTTCTAACTTATTATGGTTTTAAAACTTATGGTAAAAGCTATCTGAAAGCTTTTATTAACGTTAAAATATTTTTGAGTCTAATTTAGGCTTTTAAAGATTCCAGCAACCTAGTTACATTACAAATGATTGATTAAGATATGTTTATAACTTATTGAAAAATTTTTCTTAAAGCTTTTTTCAATCCCAAAAGCTTTATTTCAAAAATAAAAATATAAAAGCTGTAGTTAACTACATAATTGTTTAAAGCCTTTTTTATATCAAAGCTTCTTTTAAAACGGAAAGCTTTTAGCAAGATTGCGGCAAATATTTTAACAAAACTGCTATATTAATGGAAAGACTTAAATAAAAGGTTTTTATATTAAATACTTTTTTTTAACACAAACTACCTTTTTGTGGTGGAAACTTTAAATTTATTATTTTAAAAATATTCTCTTAAAGGATTTTTTTAAGTTTTAAAATTTTTCTCAAGCTTTAGAGAAAAACTTGAGAGTTTTAAATAGTCTTCTCTTCGTTTAGTTTATTAGTGAGACTTTTATATAAAAACTTAAAATAAAATTTTTCTTAAAAGCTCACCAATAAAACTTCCGATAAAAGTTCATTTAATAGATATTAATCAGAAAATTTAATTTCAGCTATAAAAGCTACTTATTTATATAAAAACATTTTTATATAAAACTTAAAAGAAATTTTTTTTAAAGCTTTACAAAATGGTTTCGGCTCTTTAGTGCCTATCTTGAAGTTGTTAAGCTTCGACCCTGAGCTTCTTAAGTTTTTTTTTAATATTTTCTGTTTTAAGGCTTAACTAAAAGCTCACCACAAAAGCTTCCAATAAAAGTTTATTTAATAGATATTAATCAGAAACATTAATTTCAGCTATAAAAGCTTCTCTAAAAGTATTAAAAATACAATGGTTTAAAAGGAAGGTAACTCAATTATATTTTTTTAGAGCTTTATTATACAGTTATCAAAAGCCTTCCAAGTTTTTTAAGGCATTTAAAATAAAAAAAAATAAAAGCTTTATTAAAAAATAATTTTAGAGTTTCTCTTGAAGTTGTTTTCATGTGGATTTGTTAAGCTTTGACCTAGAGTTCCCCAAGTTTTTTAATATTTGCTATTTTAAGGCTTAACTAAAAGCTCACCAATAAAGCTTCCAATTAAAGCTCATTTAATAGTTCTTAATCAGAAAGTTTACTATCAGCTATAAAAGCTTCTCCAAAGTTGTTGAAAATAAAATGTTTTAAATGAGAACTAACTGAATTATACTTATTAGAGCTTTAATATACAGTTGTCAATAGCCTACCAAGTTTTTCTTAGGCATTTAAAATGAAAAAAAAATTCACAAAATAACAGCTTTATTAAAATTTTTATTTTACATGAAGCAAATGAAAAAAAGCTTTTTAGTAATTTTTTTTTTTTAATTTTGGCGATATTTAAAGCTTTTAATTAAATAAAATTTTAAATTTTTTTTTATCATAGTGACGGTTTATTTTGAGCATTAATTAGCATAGCTGTGGTCACAGTGTAGTATTTTTCAATTTCTGTTTTGCTAAAAGCTTTCCCAGGCCTGGTCAGCTATTTTGAAAAATAATTAACACATCGTTATAGTGTAGTTTTTCTTTGAGAAAATTAAAATGAAAGATTTTGTTGTTGCAAACAAAAATGTTAATAATTGCAAACGTATTTGAAATGCGGAAAAAAATGTGCAGCGCCAATGAAACATGCAACTACTAAGGCAACAGCAGCAACTAAAACTATAAAGAAAACAACAGTTAGCAATTTTAAACTTAAACTTTGGACAGCAGGCATTCAGAAACAAAAACAGAAACAAAAACAGAAACAAAAACATTTGTTAATATGTTGCAAGTTGTTGTTTGTGTGTGTATTAAACTGTAGGTGAATGAGTAAGAGAGTGTGTTGCAAATAGTTGCACTACGAAAACATGCAATTGATGTTTCATTTCTATGTTTCATTCGCATGTTGTTGCTGTTTTTGTTGTTGTTGCTGTTGTTGTTGGTGGTGGTGGCATTACAACACACATTATGGCGCCAGTAATTACACAAATATCGCCACGTTACAAATTCTTCGCAAAACTGTTTATTTTTTAAATGCTGAATGAAATGCTGTTGTCGGCGGCTTGTTTTTTCCTCCCAACTTCTTACATACGGGTATATTTTTGCTGAAGTGACGTTAGAAATAAAGATGAGTAGAGGATGCTTTTACGAAAAAAAAAAGAAATATATAAAAAAATCTATCCGCTTTTAAGGAAACTGCCAAGGAATTGCAATGGCAGAGTCTACAAATCGGAATGCAACAACTTCTACAATCCACTTGAACATACATGCAATTGCAACAATTTTAAACAACTGTTTGGTTACAGGTTAATGTCGTCTTTAGCCGTTAAAGTAGTTGTTGTAGTTCTCTTTGTGGCCTTAAAATGACGTTAAATTGTTTTAAATGTGACATTATGGCGTCATTATTATTAAATTATCCAGAGACTTGGGAGCAACTGAAACATGAGCTAGAATTTTAATGAACTAAAACGATTTTAAGTCACACATTTGGCTATTGTGTTAATTAGCTGATCAGAAAAAAAAAATAAAAAATAGTAAATAAAATTTAGAAAAAGTCTGAAAGGCCTCAAGAAGATCAAATTGATGTGATAGAAGCTTATCCTTTGGGGCCAAAGTCAATTAAAGTTTGAACATAAAATAAATAGTAATTAAAAAAAAGATAAGAAATATTAACGTTAAAGCTTGCCTTAAACATAAAGTTGCAAAGCAGCAAAACTAATAGCATTTACTAAGGTCTAAGCATATTAAATTATAAAAGCTTTAATGAAAGCTTTTCTGTTTGAAAAGTCTTTTACAAAGAATCTAAGCACCGTTTCTGCATTCCAGTGAATAAAATCGTCTAAAAAATGTCTGTATAAAACACAACTAAAAATATTTTAAAGGTTAACATATTTTAATATAAATTTTCATACTAAAAAGTAAAAGCTATACTAAGAGCTTTTTCGAGCTTTTATTTTAAAACATTATCGTTAAAGCTTGCCTTAAACATATAGATGCAAAGCAGCAAAACTAATATCATTTACTAAGGTCTAAAAGTGCATTAAATTATAAAAGCTTTAATGAAAGCTTTTTTTAACTGAGAAGTCTTTTACAAAGCACTGTTTCTTTCTGCATTCCAATAAATAAAATCTTCTATTGAAAACACAACTAAAAATATTTTAAAAGATAAGATTTTTCATATAAATTTTCATACTAAAAAACAAAAGCTATACAAAGAGCTTTTTCGAAGCTTTTATTGCAAAACATTAAAAAGCTAATAGTAAAAGATTCTTTTTACTTATAATGTAGGTTTTTACTAAAATGCTGCAATATAAAAATATTTAAAAGCTTGTACTACAGCTTTTTGTGTAAGCTTTTATGACAGTCATTATAAACCAATGACTAACGATGGGCTGACATAAGATATACAAAATTTGTTAAGCTAAAAAAAACTTAGATATGTTGCCTTATTTTTAAGATACAAATAATATTTAAAGATACAAAATAAAAACTTTTTAAAAAAATTTTGGAACCTATTATTTCAGATTTTTAGAAAATAGAAATTGAAGTTAAAATTTTTGTTGACTTATGTTTATGCAACTTACTTTTTTCAATTTTTAAAAGCTTTGTTATACCTTTAGAAATATTATAAGTTTTTTCCCGTTAGCGAAAGCAAAGGCTTTACTTTACAAGTTTAGAGTTCTGAAAGCTTTCTATAAAAAATCTTTAAAAGCTTTTTAGAAGAATAAATAAAAGCCAATTAAGTATTTAAATCTTTAGGGCTACAAGCTTTTCTAAAGTAAAAAAAACTCATATTGTTTTAGAAAAGTTTTTTATAAAAATATTTTTAAAACGTTAAATAACACAGTGCAACACGGAAAAAAATAACCATATACGGACACCACTACGTGATAAAAGACCAAAAAAAAAAGACCCTTGTTTCCCAGTTTTGCCCAAAATACTCCATTTTTTTTATGGGCCCTCAAAGATGTGGGGCCTCGATGTCATTTTTGCAAAAAAATTATCATTTACTCAAGTTCATATTTTGCAAACCGTTTGGAATTTTGATATACTCTCTGAGGCAATGTTGTAGCTCTTGTCATAAAGAACAAAAATTGTGAACATATAAAAAAACTTCATCTTCAAGGTCAAAATCGCAAAAAACTTTAAAAAATTCAATTTGTTTTTACCTTTTTTCCCCTGTTCAGGTCCATAGGTAGCAAACCGTTCAAAATTCAAGGAAACAATCAACTACAAAACTGAACCTAAGATCTCAATAAACAACTTTCTAAAACATATGAACTTCCTAGGAATGATTCTTAACACCGTTTAGGTAGCGCTTAAGTAGCCTCAAAAGTGAAAAATTTCCCTTAATTTATTAATTTTATTCTTAAGACTTTCATATTTTTAAAACCATGTGTTCAATTAAAGCTTTTTTTTAATAAAGGTTTTCTAAAAGCTTTTTTTAAACTTTAATAACAACTTAATTTATTCTTAAGACTTTCATATTTAAAAAAACCATGTGTTCAATAAAAGCTTTTTTTATATTTTTAAAACGTCAAATAAAGGTTTTCTAAAAGCTTTTATAAAGTAAAAAAAAAAACTCATATCTAATCTTTTATCATAAGCTTTTTATAAAAATATTTTTAAAACGTTAAATAAATGTTTTCGAAAAGCTTTTTTAAAACTTGAACAACAACTTAATTTGTTCTTAAGACTTTCATATTTTAAAAACCATGTGTTTAATAAAAGCTTTTTTTATGTTTTTAAAACGTTAAATAAAGGTTTTATAAAAGCTTTTTTAAAACTTGAACAATAACATAATTTATTCGTAAGACTTTCATATTTTAAAAACCATTTGTTTAATAACAAAATTTTCAAAACAATTTTTGAAAATTATTTCGAAAGCTTTTCTTTTCTTAGTGCTGAAGTTTTGGCTTGTTGCAAGGGTTGTTTTTAGAAACAAAAAAATTAAATAAAACGGTTAAACAATTTAAGTTTCTTTATTAAAATTTTCTTGTAAAAGATTGCTAAAAAGTTATTTAAGTTATTTTATACAAGCTTATGAAAATATACAAAAACTTTGGAAAAAACCGTTTCTATAAAAGATTTTTAAAAGCTTTTAAAAAAGATTTTCTTTAAACATTTTTTATATGCTGTTGTCAAGGCTCTCTCTAGAAGATTTACTAAAGATTTAATTACAATGTTTATAAAAGCTTTTTTTTAAGTTAACATAAAAATTCTTTACATCTTAAATCTTTTTGAAACTACTTTAAATAATTTCAATACAATTTTTAAACCTTTCGAACAAAGCTTTCAAATTAATTTAAAATATGTTTTTGTTTTTAATTAAACGTTAAATGTTTTTTTTCAAGTAAAGCTAATTCTTTAAAATCCATTTTATTTCTCAAAAGAAGCTTTTAATTTTAAACTCATCAGATGAAACAATTAGAAATAATTGTAGAAAATTCCTTTGTCTGTAAAATAAACTTAAAAGAAGAAACTAAAGAGAACTTTAAAAATTACTTTTAAATAATCTTTGAAGAAAAGCTCACAGAAAGCTTTAAAAATTTCTAAGAGATTTATTAAAGTCCATACGAAAAGCTTGTTTAATAATTTCTTTCTGACAAGCTTTACTAAAAAGCTTTCAGAATCTATTTAGTTTTTTTTTGCATTTAAAATCCTGTCATTTTTAAAGCTGTTAATTATTTAAAAAACTTTAACTAATCCCATAAGCAACTTGCTTGCTCGTTCAGCTAACAATAGGCAATATTATGATGAAAAGTCATAAAATAAATTTTAAAACCTGTAGACAAAAGTGTACAAGTTGCTTGTGGTTTTTGTTATTTTAGTTATTGCAGTGACATGAAGCAATAAAATAGCAAAAGTTTTCAAAGAAAAAGAAAAATAAAAAGTCAATATCATTACTATGGGCACCACAACAGCCACCACCACCACCACCACAGCCACCACCTCAACCACTAGCAAAAGATAAAATGCAGCCAAAAAGTATTTTCTAACCACAAAATAAAAGAAAGAATAGAAATAAAATAAAATACACAAGAAAGTAGTAGTAGCAGCAGCATGAGTAGCAATTGCTGTTGCTACTCGTTGTTGTTGCGATTGGAGATGCTTTCGTTTTGATATTGATGACATCGCTACGGTAGGAGACATTTAACAAGCGATCAACGTGAATGGCGACATGTTTTTTTGTTTATTTGTTTGTTTTTGTGATACATACTGTTGTTTCATTTAGAATGTTGCATGTTGCAAATACTAAATTAAGCACACATACATAGCATCTTCTAACCTTACAACTCCTATTGCTACAAAACCAATACAATTATAAAGTTTTTGACATTTTCTACATTTTAGCGAGGATTTAACCAAGAAGAAGAAGAAGAAGAAGAGGAAAAAGCAAAAGACAATGATATTGGTTGCAACAATCTTCAAATGCCACTGTTATTGTCTGTTGCCAATTGCTTGATGTTATTGGTGCTTGATGGTGGTGGTTTAACATTGAAAATTTTTTGTTTGTTTGATTTTTTTTTTTCGTCTCTATGTGTTGTCAATCGATCGTTATTTATTTCTTCTGTTTGTTCTTTAGATCTGTGCTGCTTTTTTTTTTTTTTTTTTGTTGCCTGTCTTGTATTTTCTATTTCTCTGTGGAAAAGTAAAGGTTTTTTTTTTGCAAAAGATCTAAACAAGATCTACCATGCTGGCGACAATTGTTGGCAATTGCCACCACCAACCATCCAAACAACCAACTACTGTGATCTGTAAAACATTGTTCAATCTAACTGCTGCTGTTTACAACAAGAAAAACAAAAAACGAAAAACATGTCAAAGAAAAAAAAATTTTTGCGTTTTATGTTGATGATAAGAAACTCTACACCGGGTAACATATTAACAGGTAAAAAAAAAATCAAATATATTTTTAATCCCATAATCCTTAAAAAAAAAACTCGCCTTTAAATTGTAAATAAAAGGAAGAAAAATTTAATACTGTAGTATTAAAGCTTTAAAAAAAAGCTCATCTTCAAAGGTTAAATCTTTTTACAAATAGACTTTAAATTTAGAGATCGCTTAATTAAGTGTTTACAATGATAAAGCTAATTTAAAACCTTTCACTAGACCTTTATTTTCTACAGTCTTGAAAGCTTTAACATGGCAAAGCTTTCAATTGAATACGGCCCACAAAATTATAGAATAACTTTTTTTTATTTTTTAGAATACAATCATTTTTAAATATTGTCTTGAAAACTTTATCGCGAAATATAAAAGCTTTTAAGAAACTCAACAGTACGTAAGAAAATATATTTGAAATAGCTTTTCCATTACCTGATTTAAAAAAAAAATGGTTAAAACCCACATAAAAGCAAGTTTTTATTTAAAAGCTTTTTATCTTAAAGCGAGAAATTGTTCTAAATTTGGTAATTAAATAAAAGCTTTTAAAAATTATGCTAGAAAAATATATAAAATATTATGCCAAAAAGCTTTCCATAGCTTTTTAAATATGCCTTTTTTAAAATATATTTTAAAAGCTTAAAGCTTAAAAATTAAAAATTTAAATATTTTTTTAATTAAAGCTTTTTAAAAGCTTATTTTTTAAACTTCTAGGTTTTGCAACTAAATCATCTTGATTAGGCTAGTAACAATGAAAATTTTATTATATTAAAAAAAGCTTTTATAAACCATCCAGAAAAGCTTTAATAAAAACCATCAAAAAAAGGTTTTGAAAAGCTTTAAATTATCTTGGAAAAACAATAGCGGAATTCACTGTTTGCTATTGTAGACCTTTTAATACCTTGTAGCTTTGGTAAATTTAAAATAACCTATGTATTTTGTTGTTGTTAATCAATATTTATCAAACCTACAATTCCGCTAAACTTTTTTTATTTTTAATTTTTTTGAAGCATTGGAAATATATTTTAAAATAATTTTTTACGTAAACCACAACCACCCTCAGGATACCCCTGTAAGCTAGTGTATAGTATGCTAGTGTAACAGTCTAAAGGGTTGTAGGTTCAATTCTCAATACAGACTCAGGTTGTTTCTCTATAACGTGTAAAGCTCTTCGTGTCTTTACTCGACATTTAAGAAACAAATACAGTAATAAATAAAAACGCATTTTCAAAGCTTTTTAAAGCTTTAAAAAGCTTCAGAAAAACTTAGAACAACTTTAAGCTAAATGGAATTAAAGTAAAAAATCCAAAAGTCATTCTTAAAGCTCCTACAACTTTAGCAACAAAAGGTCTGCAAAATATCGCAATAGAAAATTAAAAAGAAAAACAAAATATTTTCTACTGCAGCTTCTCACTATGGCTGGGCTGTTCAAGAAAATGTTGCATTTCAAATTAATACGAAATACAACAGCAAGAACAACAAATACAAAAAAATAAAAAGTTGAGGCAAAAAAAAGTATACCGAATTGCCAGGCATGTTGTTATGTTGTCGTTTGTTTTGTAGTCGGTTCAAATAGTTTTTTGTTGTCAATATTATTGTAGTTGTTATTACTATTGCTATTACTAATACTATTATTGTGGTTGTTGTCGTTGTCGTTGAATACTTTGCTGCTCAACACACACAGCATGTGGCATGAAAATAGCCACCACATTCTAAATTCAGCAGCCAAAGAAAAATAAATGAGAAAAAGTAAAACTTCCAAGAAGTAAAACAGAGATTTCTAAGCAGCACGTTCGCAATGTCATTATCATTATCAGCATTAACAGCAGCAGCAACAACAACAACAACAACCATTTCAAACGACATTAGCAACATTGACAAGTAAACGGCCAGAAAAGTCAGTCTGAACCAGGGTCCTTTGCAGTAAAATAGAATTTTTGTTTTGCGACTGTTTTAGCTGCTGATTGCATGTTCTTAACAACTATTTCGTTGTTGTAGTTGATTTTTTTTTTTTTTTTTTTTTGTAGAATTTTCGGACTATCAGGGTCGTCTTTGCACTCTCTCTCAATATAAGTTTATGCTGCAGCCAAAGTATCATCACTGATTGTTGCAATAGATGTCAACAGTCAAGAACAGCTGCTGTGCCTGCTAAGCGTATGCATTAAGCCATACATACAAACATACTCTGCTACATTTCTAAGTTGTTTCAGTTCTTTTAAAAACTTTTGTTTTTCAATATTTTAAGATCCAAAAAACAAGAACAAGAAATGAAGCGTGTTTGCAACGCTTCTGTGTGACAATTTTTTTAAATATTTTATTCTTCTTACTGCATCTGAAGTTGGTTTATTTAAAAGGCTTATTAACATGCAAAACAACAATAATAAGAACAAAAAGTCATCAAGATTATGAGCTTTTTATAAACGCAGAAAAGTTGCTTATAATTAAGATTCTAAGAAGATTTTAATTAAAGAAGTGCTGTTTGGTCCAAAGCACTTTGAAAAAAAAAGTAAAGCAATTGTTTGAAAAAGCTTTTCTTAAAAAAGCTTATGAAATTATGAAATAAAATAATTAAAAACAATTTAAAGTTTTAAAAATTTTAAGATTGTAAAAAAGGTAAAAAGCTTTTAAGCCTAAGTAATTCTTAAATAACTGTTTGCCAAAAGCTTTACTATAGTTTAAAAAAGCTTTTAAAATTGTTCGTAAAGCTTTAGCATAGAAGAAAAATTAATAAAGAATTTAAAGCTTAAAAAAAATCAAGATTGTTAAAAAGGTAAAAAGCTTTCAAGTCTATGTTTTTGGTAGTTGCAAAACACAAGATGTTTTTAATTTACATTCTAAAAGGTTTAAATTTCAAAAATTCTGTATAACCTTTTGTTAAAAAAAAAAGTTAAGTAACTCTTTGAAAAAAAAGCTTTATAGTCTTAAACAAAACTTCTGATATCTTTTGAAAATCTTAAGCATTAAAACATTTGAAACTAATCAATATTGGTACTCAAAAGATTTTAAGCCTAAGCTTTTGATATTTAAAAAAATTGCTTATAATTAGGATTCTAAGAAGGTTTTAATTACAAAAGTTCTGTATAACTTTTTATTAAAAAAAAAAAATAATTAGCTTTTTGAGAGAAGCTTTATAGTAGTCTTAAAAAAGCTTCTGATTTTTTTTGTAAAGCTTAAGCCTGGTAAATTTAAACTAACTAAAGACAGTTAAAGATTTAATAAAAATCAAGATTATTAAAAACGTAAAATCTTTTAAGCCTAAGCTTTTGATATTTACAAAAGAAAAGTTGCTTATAATTTACATTCTAAAATGTTTTAATTCCAGAAGTTCTGTACAACCTTTTATTAAAAAAAAAAATTGAATAACTGTCTGGAAAAAGCTTTGCAGTCTTAAAAAAAAAAGCATCTGATATATCTTCAAACGCTTAAGCATTAAAATAAATATAATCTAGTTAGAAATAATTTAAAGATTTGAAACAAATCAAGATTGTTACTAAAAAGATAAAAAGCTTTCAAGCCTAAGCTTTTGGTATTTACAAAAAAAGTTGATTATAATTATTCTTCTAAGAAGGTTTTAATTATGGAAGTGCTGAGTAGCATTTTATATAAAAAAAATTAAGTAACTCTTTGGAAAAAGCTTTATGGTCTTAAAAAAAGCTTTTGATATTTTTTGAAAAGCTTAAGCATTCAAATAAATTTAAGCTAATTAGAAACAATTTAAAGATTTGAAACAAATCAAGATTGAAACTGTAAAGGTAAAAAGCTTTTACGCCTAAGCTTTTGATATTAAAAAAAATATATTGCTTATATTTAGGATTTTAAGAAGGTTTTAATTCCAGAAGTTCCGTATAACCTTTTATTGAAAAAAGTTAATTCAGACTTTGGAAAAAGCTTTATGGTTTGAAAAAAACTTCTGAAATTTTTTGATAAGCTTAAGTCAGGTTAACAAATTTTAACTAACTAAAGACAATTTAAAGATTAAAAAAATCAAGATTGTTAAAAAGTTAAAAACTTTTATTGGAAAAGAAATTAACTAACTATTTCAGAAAAGCTTAATAGTCTTAAAAAAAGCTTCTGAGATTTTTCGAAAATCTTAAGCCGAAAAAAATTCAAGCTAATTAGAAATAATTTAAAGATTTGGAACAAAGTTAGAAAGCTTTCAAGCCTAAGCTTTTGGTATTAAAAAATAAGTTGCTTATAATTAGGATTTGAAGAAGGTTTTAATTCCAGAAGTTCTGTATAATCTTTTAGTGAAAGAAAAAGTTAAGTAACTATTTGGAAAAAGCTTTATGGCTTTAAAAAGGCTTCTTCATTTTTACAAAAAGCTTAAGCCTGTAAAAAATTTCAAGCTAACCAAAAAGAACTTGTAATTAAAAAGGTAAAAAGCTTTTAAGACTAAGCTTTTGGTGTTTCAGAGAAAAAAATTCTAAAAAATTCGCTTCACTTAATATAAAACAAAACTGATTCAGAACTGAAAAACTTGAAAAGTTTCCAACATATTTTCTAAGCATTGAAATCTTAATTAAGCATTTATTTGACATTTTAAGCTTCTCAGAAAAACTTTAAGGTTTTTAAATAACACAAGACTCTTATTTAAAATGTCAAGATCTTGCGTGCGTTTTTGCGGGGCTGCGGGTTCGATTACTGTAACTTGAGGACAGATAGACATTACCCATCAGTCTATTGAGGCACCAATAAAATTTAAATTATGTCCTGTTTTAAAGCTTAAGTAATAAAGCTGCAAAAGCTTTTTTCCGTAAAGCTGATAACTTAAAAATTTATTGAAAACAAAATATTTTGTATTAAAAACTTATATTAAAAGCTTTAGATTAAAGCTTTGGAGGTTTTAAAATATTGTATTAGTACTCCGTTATGAAAAAGCTTTATGACTTTGAAAAGCTGTTAAAAAATTTTCTTTCTTTAAGAAAAGTTTTAAAAGCTCTTTGAACAAGCTTTTCAACTTAAATTATTTACTTAATATTCTTCCTCACTTGCAATAGGGAGCTTTATTAAAAGCAAAAATTCTAAAATATTTTTTTAGTTTTATGCCAATCCAATTACATACCTGCTCATAGCTGATAGATATGTACTAATCTTAAATTTGTCTACTCTAACTAAAATTATTTTGAAATGTAATCTCTTGTCTTGTTGCCAGCCTGTCAATGGGTTCTGACATGTTGACTAATTAAACTGTTATAAATCTTTTAGGTTTTCTTTTTATTATTTTCCATTCTTGATGTTACATGTATCAGCAGTGCAGGGCATAAACATCATCTCATAAAAGTGTTAATAAAAGAAAAAGCTCTTTCTTAACTGCTTGTACGTTTGTGGCCTTGTAGTAAACGTTAGACTTGGCATATGTTTAATGGTGTTTATGTCTATTTTAAAGTTTTCGTTACCATGTCTTTTTTAATATTTTATACTTTTCTTACGTTTAAGTTTGGTATTATTTTTTTTATAGGTTTTGATTGTTGTTGTTGGTCTGGAAATGTCTATACCCCTGAAGGTAAAGATTAGTAGAAGAAAATAATGTTAAGTTTAGGATCTAGTTTCGGTTTTCTTATTTAAAAAAAAAAAGCTTTAAAACAACATACGCCAATTTGCGAGCATAGAGCAGTCATTTGCACTGGAAGGAAGGTGGACAGGGAGAGCAAGAATATGTGAGAGGGAGGGGAGAAGAAAAGATTGACAAAAACCAATTAACTTTTAACTTTTTGCATTTATTTATCGCCACGCAAAAGTCTGTTTTTTTTTAATAGTTGAAGCACAGTGTTCTGGAAGTGAAAAAAATATATAAAAAAGAAAATTATTTATTGCATTGCTTTTTTACCTATCAAAGACCCACTGTGCCTACAATTACTTAAAACTTACTTGATTTTTTTCTCATAGAAAAAATTAAATGTGGTTAGTCTGCCAGCCAAACAGACAACACACAACACAGCAAAAAGGGCTTAAACTATTTCAGGACGTATTTGAAGCGTAACTCTTTGACTTGAACCCAACTTTAAACATAAAAACAAAAGCCATGAATGCAAGAAAATCAAAAAACAAAAACAAAAACGAAAACTTTTTAAACTTCTAGATAACGTTGTAACTTTAATCTCGTCTCGTCTGAAGTAACTGTCAAATTGTTAACATCTCTTTGCCAGTGAAACAACAAGAACGAATTTTTCTTTCATTTGCTGTGTCCTGTCTTGGTCATAAAAGGTTAGTGAGCGCTCCGGCTCAGTGTGTGCGTTAATCTAGTTATCTATGCACATAACTCTTAAGAAACAACAACTATAGGACGGAGCACAAAAACTTAAATTTCATTTTAAATTTACATGACAGACTGAAAGAGATTTAATACTTTTAATGTACGAAATATACAACAATTTAAATAAAATCAAAAAGCTTGCAAGGCGCTTTATTTGAAAGGATTTTCTTTTTTTGTTTCAACTTTATATATACATTTTTTTAAAGGTTTAAAATTGCTAATTAAATTCGCTTATAAATAAAGTAATAAAGAAAAAAATTTACATTTTTCTCTCTTTACATTTCACACTAAATCTCTTTAGTAGTAAATCCCTTTAGTACTGAAGTAGCATAAACAAAAATTAAAATCATATAAATTTTATTTAAAGCTAAGCAATTTTAACTGGACTTTAAATCTTACATACAAATCAAAAAGCTTTAGAGATGCAATAATGTTATTATTATACTGTTAGTGCAAAAAAAAAAATCAAGCTCAAAAGCTTTTTATTTAAATACCTAACTATAACAAACTTGCTATAAACACAAACATCTTTTATTTTACGCTTAAAATCCATGATTATCTGAAACAAGCTTGATAGATTTTTATATAAGGCTTCACAGTTTTTTTTTTTGTTTTTCAAAAAACTTGAAATATTTTTTATAAAAAGCTTTATAGTTTAAAAAAGCTTTATAGTTTAAAATAGCATTATAGTTTTGAAAAAGCTTTATAGTTTATAAAGAGCTTTATACTTTGGCTTTTCCTAAAAAGCCAAAATCTTTATAGTTTTTAACAAAAATGTTTAAATGCCTTAAGAGCATTAAAGCTTTTTACCAAAAACGTTTGAACTTTTAGCAAAAAGCTTTAAAATTTAATAAAATCTCCATAGCATATTAAAAAACTGTACAACTTTTAACAAGAAGCCTTACGGATTTTAACAAAAAATGTTATAGCTTTTAACAAAAAGCTTTATAACTGTTTAAAAAAACCATTATAGCTTTAAAAAAATTTTGAAGCTTTTAACAAAACACATTAAGGCTTTTAACAAAAAGCGTTAAAGCTTTTAACAAAAAGCTTTAGAGATTGTAACAAAAAGCTTTATAGATTTTAACAAAACGCTTTTTAGCTTTTAACAAAAATCCTTATAGCTAAGTGCCTCGATTGGTAGCGCGTTACTCTAGAAGTTGCGGGTTCGATTCCCGCCAAACTCTGGGTGTTTTCTGCAGAAAACCAAAAAGCTTCGCAGAGGTAGTGTTGTTTAAAAAAAAAATTAATTTTAAAATTTAAATTAAATATTAAAAAAATAACTTTCTAGCTTTAAAAAACTTTTATAGCTTTTAACAAAAAGCTTTAAAAAACTTTATATCTTTAAAAAAACTTTTGAATCTTTATAACTTTTTAAAAAAGCTTCATACAAATCGTTTATAGCTTAGCTTAAAAACAATATAGCTTTTCATTAAAAGCCGAACAGCTTTTAACAAACCTTGTTAAATTATTTTATCATAAGATTTATAGCTTTTTGCAAAAACCTTTACAATTTTGTACAGAAAGTTTTGTAGCCTTTTTAAAAAGCTTTATAAACTTCTTTAAAATGCTTTATAACTTTTCAAAAAAAAACTTCTAGTGTAAAACCAAAAACCTTTATAATTTTGTACAAATAGCTCTTTATAGCATTTTACAAAAAGCTTTATAAATTTCTACGAAACTATTTATAGCTTTTCATAAAAAGCTTTTTGGTTTTTTCAAAATTTTACCGAAGACGATGGGCTGTTTTAAAAGCATTTTGTTAAAAGTTAATGGAATTTAGAAAAATAAATTATAAAAGCGCCATAAAAATTATTGCAAAAAACTATTTGTAAAAAGCTTGAAGGCTTTCTGTAAAATTGTGGAAAGCTGGCATGTACAAGTGAATGGTTAGCTGTAACTGAGTGTAGTACCACTATTTCGACTCATATCTGCTCTCAGTGACACCCGCTAACAGGCTCGTATTTAGCTCTTATATCTGCTATGAGGCTGACTAAATTAAAACAATATAACTCTGTAAACTTGTCAATAGCTCAATTCTACTTTAGTGGGATTTTTAAGAATTCTATTTTTGGTAATCTCAGGGCCTTGAGCTTTCTATAGAGATGAACAAGGAAGCCTCTCAAGATAAGTTTCTACAGGAAACGGAGATTTTTATTGACCGAATGAGATGAACAAGAATACCTCTCAAGACAAAAAAGGCCCTCAGTAGGAGGTTTAAAAAGTGCCTTGGATATAATCGAGGTACCTTTAGATGCATATTTCCTTTAGCGACAGATCAGGGAAAATTCGAGTTCTGAACAAAATAAATATCGCATACTGTTCCTGCAATAGATTGAGATAAGAGGGCAAATTGTGTGTGAATGTACAGCACTGCCTAGCATTAGCCTTTGAACCAAGGGCAAACACTTATTAAAATTGGATGGTAAGAGGGAGGACCACAGTATTACACAGATGTAACCAATTACGAGAGCCTCTGTGTTGAGTAGTAACGAAGGAGGTTCAATAAGGACCCATAAAGTTTTTAACTTGAAATTTTACACCTTTTAAAAGAAAAGTTAATAGAATTAGACGAAAAACATGCTTCAAGCTTTAAGTAACAACCAGATATTTAAGTGATGAAAAATCTTTAAATTTCTTCCCCATTCGATAAATTCACATTTAAAGTCTTTTGCATTTTGAAAGATTTTTACATGTCCATAAAACTGTTTAATAATTAAACATTTTGTTTTTATGATTTTTTTTTTTTTTTTTTTGTTGCTTTTTGTTTCTAACAGTGCAAGCACTTTTTCTTATCGAATTCATTAGAACCCTTCTAATGGATGCGTTATGAGTTTGTTCGTTTGTTCGTTAGTTCGATTTTTTTTTTTTGTTTTTTTTTTCTCATTTGTTTGCGGTAATAAAACTTAAGCAGTCAAGTTTTATGACACATACTTAAATACGTTTTGTTGTTGTTTTATAGTATTTATTTTTCTTATTTCCATTTACATGAACATCGATTTAACAACCAACATTTAAAAAGAACATTAAGCAACGAAATAGATAGTTGGACGGACAGATAGTTGCATGGATGGATAGATGGATGTATGGATGGATGGATGGATGGACGAAGGTTTGTTTGATCAGTGTATGGCTGGGTTTTGTTCCTGATACTGTTCAGGTTTCTTTGTTATATTCCCTCACTTGGGTTTCAATGTTCTTAATGCTAAATTTTCCAATGTTACGCACCACTAAAATTGTAGTTTTAGTGTTTGGACGACGAGAGTGTGTTGGAATTTACATGTCTTTGTAACACTTTTATATGGATGGTTGACTATTGATTTAGTGTTTAGTGTGATGATGGTTGTTGATATACTATTCTTTGTTCTTTTGTTGGTTTATTTGTATAATAATGCCTCAACACCAGGGCCTTGAGGTTCGAATGATATAAATAATTGGATATTTTTTTAACTTTAAAATTAAAGATATTCAGTTAAAATATTCAAATTAGTTGAAAGCTTTTAAAAGCTTTCAAAAGCATTCAAAACTATACTTTGAAATTAATATTTTATTAAAAATTCAGAATTACATATTTCTTCTTTTTAATTTTTACTTTAAATTCACAACTGAAACTAAAGCTTTTAAAGAGCTTTTAGTGTACACTTTGTAAACATTTTAAAACCGTGTAAAAAAATAGCATTAAATGCAAAAATAGGAAAGCAATAATATTTTATACATATTTATAGTTAAAATTAAACAAATATTTAAAAGCTATTAAAGAGCTTTTAGTAAACCCTTAGTAAACAATTTAAAACTGTGTAAAAACAATAGCATTTAAAGCAAAAGTAGGAATGAAATAATATTTTATACATTCTTATAGTTAAAATTAAAAAAAAATATTTAAAAGCTTTTACCAGCTTTTAGCAAAAATTACATTATTAACCCAAAGCTATGTTTAAAGCCTAGAAATTAACTTAAGACTAAAATAAAAGTTAGTTTTCTTTCAAATTTATGTTAAAATATACAAACTTAGTGTAAGCTTTTTTATCGCTTTTGAAAATAAATTGTGTAAAAATCTAAAATTTTATAAATATAAGCTAATCACAATATTTGCTTAAAAATTTCCACTAAATTGATAAGAATAAGTGAAAGCTTTTAAGGAGCTTTTACGAGAAGCTTTGTAAAGTCCAAAAATGTACATATGTTTTTATAAGCAGAATTTTAATTTTAAGTGCAAATAATTAAAATATTAAATAATATAATATAATTAAAATAAAAAAAATTAAATATAGCTTTCAGAGAGCTTTAGACAAACAATAATATAAACAAAAAATAAGAAACAATAAGGATTTAATTTATAACTATTTAAAACTTTTTTTTTGTTATTTCATTGATAGGGACAACTGAAAGCTTTCTAAGGAGCTTTTAGGATAAGCTTTGTAAAGTCCAAAAATGTATGTTCCATAACCAGAATTTTAACTTTAAGTGAAGTCAAACGTAATTTTTACTACAAAATTTAACCTAAAATAATTATAATAGAGCTTTCAAAGAGCTTTTGTCGAAAAATTTGTGAAATATACTAAAATTAAACAAACAATAAGGATTTAAAAGTTTTTATTTAAGTTTTTTTGTTAAAAAGTTATATATAAAAAGCCAAAACAAGTGTAAGCTTTAAAAAGCTTTTGTAAAATTTTTTGAAAATAGTCTTTATTTATATAACTAACGAATAAAACCTAACTCAACATTATGAGGAAACATTTTTTTCTTTAAATAAAAATTGTAAGCTTTTATCAGTAAACGGTTAAAAAATTGAAAGCTTTTAAACAGCATTAATTAGAAATTTTGTTAATTCTATTAAAATATTTTCAAAGTAAGTAATTTAACTAACATAAACAGTAACAAAGTTTTGCCTTTTAATTTTAAGCTTAAAATACTAAAAAAGTAAAAGCTTTTGTAGAGCTTTTGGCATAAATATTGCATGAAATACAAGATCATTTAAAAAATGAAATTAGTTGCAAAATTAAAAAACATATGTTTCTTTCTTTAAATTTTAAGTTAAAATTTTTGTAAAAATAAAAACCGTAAAGCTTTTTTCTAAAATTAATGGAAAATAAATTTATATTATTAAAACTATATTCCACAAATAGTTATAGAGGAATAAAAGTACACATAAATTTGTTTTAAATTGTGATGAGTTGTCAAACCATTTCTCTTCTGCTCGAGTTAGTGGTGTAGATTATTGGTTTTGTGTTGATGTTTAAGTGGTATAATGATGCGACGTGTCTCATTTTCTTTTATTATTGTTGCCTTAAATTTGTATGTGAAGTGTTCACTTTAAAGCTTCGTATGTTGGTGGTCTGACTTGACTTGAGTTGACTTGTTCTGGGCAGTTGGTTCTGTTTTGTTTAAGTTCTACTTAATACTTTCAAGAAGATTTAATTCAATTTTTTTTTCTTCTCTTTATATTTAAATTTTTTTTTTTTATACTTTAATATTCGTTCTTGTGGCATAGAATTTCTTTGGCTGAATGACCATCTAAAGCTTTAATTTTTAAAGCTCCCGTACTGCTCCCGTTAACTGTTATTTATTTCTGGAGTATTGTCAAATTTAGAAAAGCTTTTCTTTTTTTTTTGTTAACAGCCATTAAAAGCAGACAACAATGGGGTCCAGCATCTTCAGCCCGACCTATACCTTCACTTAGGAAGTCAGAATTTCCAAGTTCATCTTTTGTGACTTAATTTAAATTGAGTTTTAAATGGTACTCCATCAATGAACGACTTTTTATTCAAAATTTATTAAAGTTATAATCATTAATCTAAATTGAGTTTTAAATAGTACTCCACCATTTAACGTCTTTTGATTTAAAATGTTTAGGTTATAAAACGTATGCATGTATTTAATATCTGATTCGAAATACAGCTATTCGAGGCAGACCAATCAGTCTATGCTAAAGTGACAAGGGGCAATTTTACGAGTCTGGTTAATTTTTACGAAATATAGGCTGGATTTTTAACCACCAATTTAAATGGTTAAAAAGTGATTTAGCAGAAATTACATCATACATTCAGATCGTTAAAATCCATAGAATTATATTGGACAATCAGAGTATAAAAGTAGGTGACGTAGCTGAAGCTGTAGTAACCGAGCGGTTATATCACATTTTACACGAAAAGGACAACCGTAAGTTGAGTGTCTTGATTGATCGCTCTTCACCATAAGCGCAAAACTTGTGAGTATTAAAAAAGAGTGTTTAAGGATGTTGTTAAAAGCCGTTTTGCTACATGGATTCATCAGAAAATACTATATACCAAAGGTTAAGACCACAGCCAGCCGTGTCAATCACATTAGAGACATTGAAAGGCATAAAAAGAATACTAGCAAATATTCTCAAGAGCTTTTAAACAGATTAAATATTAATTTAAAGTTAAAACGACCCCATCCACTCAAGAAAAATGTGCTGGTCCATCACAATGTTTCGTCACTATGGCACAAAAAAAAGGTGCAGGGCAGTCGTCGGGACTGGCAATAGAAGTGAAAACTAAGTAACTTATGAAATACAAAGCTACAAGATCATTTAAGTTTTTGCAGAATAATTAAATTGAAATCTTGATAATAATTTTATTATTATAATTTATTATACAGCTGTCAGCTAACAGTTTTACTACAGTTTTCAGTTCTACAAGTTTTGTTTATTATTTTATCTATAGAAACCAATGTTAGGTGACGATGATGCGATTTCAACCATTTAGAAACCAATGTTAGGTGACGATGGTGAGGATGATCCGAGTTCAACCATTTTTCTTTAACTAAAACGTGCAGAAAAACGAATAGAAACCAATGTTAGGTGACGATGGTGACGATGATGCGAGTTCAACAATTTTTCTTCAACCAAAACGAGCAGATCTATGTTTAGAAACCAATGTTAGGTGACCATAATTTTTTTCAATAATTTTTCTTCCGCCAAAACGTGCAGACCAATGTATAGAAACCAATGTGACGATGATGTGAGTTCAAAAATTTTTCTTCAACCAAAACGTGCAGACCGATATATATATATAAACCAATGTTAGGTGACGATAATTTTTGTCAATAGTTTTTCTATTTCTATGTATAGAAACCAATGTTAGGGGACGCGGTTGCGGTTGTGATAATGCTGACGGCGGTTATGGTTATTTAGTTCAATAATTTTTCTTTAACCAAAAAATGCTCAATATGCCTAAAGAAATTTTCACTTCAAATATCCATGAATTGGACCGCTAACTGCTACTATCGAGATTTAGACCCCACAAAATTTGAAGAAATAGGTGACTGGTTAGAGTTTTGGGCCCATCACTGAACCCAGCGTCTATTTTGACTTTAGAAATCATACTATTTGGAGGGAATATTCACACTAGAAAGACACTGAACTAAAAGGTGTTGACATTAAAGAAAGCTACATTGAGAAAAAAAAAACTGTTTTATGCCAACAAAAAAAGTATGTTATCGATCATGGTATCTCATGGTTGTTGACAACCCTTAATTGTGGAAAAATGTTGAAACTATCAAAATTCGAAAAATGATCATTGCTTACAATACAAAAACAAAAAACGTGAACAAGAGGAAATTTTCAAATTGCCCTCGTAAGATTTTACTATGGGGTAAGGCTAAGGCTAAGGCTTGTGTTATATGCAAACAATATTCTAACTTTTGACACTATGTAAACGAACATCAAGTTACAGCCGTTATAATGCCCTGATATGAGTAGAAAAGGCATGAATATTTATCTCAAGCGCATTCTCTGCTGTAAAAAAATCCTCTGCAGGACATTTGATTTATGTTGGAGCTTACAAAGCTACAAATAATTTTAAAACAAAAAATTATTCAAAGTTTAATAAAAAAAAGTGTATTTTTTTACTGTCGAATTAAATTTGACTTTTTTCATTAAACACATAGACGACAGCAGCTGCACAGCTACGCAACTACAAACGCCATTGGCTTACTATTGTTGCTGTGTATTAAGCTGCTTAATATTACGGAGATGAAAGCTACATCGTAAACTTTAATATTGTTGTAGAAGTAAAAAATTTTGATTTTATAAAAATAAAATAACTTTTCAAAAATATTTGTCATACGTCAAAATGAAAAGAAAAATATTTTCAGGAAAACTTTTGAATGTAAATAAAATGATAATTATTAAATTTTGTGATATATTCTTCACTTCTCTCCTCTCCTCTCCTCACCTCTCCTCTTCTCTTCTCTCCTCTTCTATTCTCTTCTAATCTCTTCTCTTCTCTTCTATTCTCTTCTCTTTTCTTCCCTTCTCTTCTATTCTCTTCTTTTCTCTTCTCTTCTCTTCTCTTCTCTTCTCTTCTATTATATTATATTCTATTCTATTCTCTTCTCTTCTCTTCTCTTCTCTTCTCTTTTCTTTTCTTCTCTTTTCTTCTCTTCTCTGCTATTCTCTTCTGTTTAATAAAATAAAATAAAATAAAATTAGAGTTTTTAGTTTTTTATATAAAAAATATAATTTTTTTAATAAAAAACCCTTTTTTATGAATTTTATTATTGATCACAGATTTTTCGCTGTAGGACGCTTAGTTTAGCTAGAAAATGAGTTTCTAGTTTTTTATAAAAAAATAGAATTTTTTTAATAAAAAACCCATTTTTATGAATTTTATTAATGATCACAGATTTTTGTCCTTTTAGCTGTAGGACGCTTAGTTTTTAGTTTTTTACATAAAAAATAGAATTTTTTAAATAAAAAAGCCTTTTTATAAATTTTATTAGTGATCGTAGATTTTTGTCCTTTTGGCTGTAGGATTCTTAGTTTAGCTAGAAAATGAGTTTTTAATTTTTCATATAAAAAATATAATTTTTTAATAAAAAAACCTTTTTTATGAATTTTATTAGTGATCACAGATTTTTGTCCTTCTGGCTGTAGGAGCTTAGTTTAGCTAGAAAATGCGTTTTTAGTTTTTCATATAAAAAATATAATTTTTTTAATAAAAACCAGTTTTTTATGAATTTTACCCTTTTTTATGAATTTTATTAGGGATCACAGATTTTTGTCCTTTTGGCTGTAGGACGCTTGGTTTAGCTAGAAAATGAGTTTTTAGTTTTTTATTTTTAAAAATCTTTAGTTTTTTATATAAAAAATCGCTTAAAAAAG
The DNA here is from genome assembly GCA_949628195.1 of Phasia obesa. NCBI lineage: Eukaryota > Metazoa > Arthropoda > Insecta > Diptera > Tachinidae > Phasia > Phasia obesa. The sequence goes on from OX451217.1 coordinate 135,701,963, forward strand.
TATAAATTGGCCTAAGTTGGCTACTGCCAAGGCATAAAAAACCAGGTGACTGCACAAGGCGGAGCTAATATTAAAGAGAAATTTTTTATATTTTTTTTTACATGGAGTTTGACATTAATCAGGTATTTTAAGAGAGAATAAATTAGATATTACTGTCAAAATTCATATAAAAAAAATTCAAAAATTTTTTACTGATATTTCCTCTCCCTTACGTTATCACCTTGTTAAATATGCCTTGGCTACTGGCACAATGGTGATCGTAAAGCTTTGATGGCCTCAAAATAATCGTCTTGACAGGTTGTAGTTGGTAGCCTGCTGTCGTCTATGTGTTAACTCATATTAAATTTAATTAATTGCAAATTCTGTTGCTACAAAAATGTCTACAAATATACAAATAAAATCTGCTTGATTTTGAAGCAAAAGTGCAATATAATAAATAAGGGATATTTATTTTGCAAATATATATTTATTATATGCAAATATATGCTCTTTAAGATCTCTAAACAATTTGGGCTCAAAAAAGCTAGCAAAAGGCCCGCTTTGCCATGATAAAGAAACTGCAAAAAGGTAAATAACGTAACATGACCAAAAACAGAACTTTGATCAAATAAAAGAAACCAAACAAGGAATATTTCTTTGGCAACTTTTTTTTGTGCACTTTTTTCACAGATACTTTTTAGTTGCTGTAGTTGCTGTTGTTTTTTTTTTTTTTTTTTTTTTCAAGAGGCGGCAAATGAGCTTTGATATTGTGGCTAAAGCCCTTTTTTGAGTAATGCAAAACTACAACAATAACAAATAAACATACTTATACATTTTGAAAAATGATCAAAAAACTTTAAAGCCGCTGGCTGCAGCCAACCAACCACCAGCCAGGCCAGGCCAGTCCAGCTATATAAGCGCATCAAACAAGGCAACAACAACTACAACATGTGAAATAATGTTTTACAACTACTGGACCATAAAGAGCCTTACAAGTTTGAAGAACTACAATAACAACAACAACAAAACTAAAAGGAAGAAAAAAAAAGAAATGTGAAACAAGCAGAAGATGCGCTAAACATCCTTTTGTTAAATGTCGTCATTATGAATCTTCTTCTTTATTTTCTTAGACGCTGGTCCTCTGTATCGATGATGTTTGTCTTTAAGTGTCAGACTATCTGTCTGTATGTCCACCTGTCTTAAGTATTAAATGATGTTCTCTCCCTATTACTTCTTGCTTTTTTTTTCTTTCTTTCAATTTTATATTTAAAGGATTATTTTTATTTAAAAAGGACAGACAGACAGACGGACGGACCTTTTTTTTTGCCTTTTAAGCTTTCTCATACTCTGCGTTTGAAGAATTTGTTATCACATCAAGCAGCAGTAACTTCAAACCGGCCAAGAAATCAAGCAGGACTTTAAGTTATCGTTTGAGAAAAAACAAAAACAAAAAATATAAATAAGAGAGAGATTTATTTAAATGTTTGTTTCAAGTTGATATACAATATGATGAAGAACAGATCATAAATCAAAATTAAATGAACATTTTCAAATGTAAAATACAGTGTCTAGCAAAAACAAGAAAAACCTTAAAACGCCATTAAATATATTTTTTTTAATGTTAAACTCCTGTAGGACAATAGCACAAAAATCAAGAGTATCCTACAGATATTTTTAAATCTTCCAGAGTGGAGCCATCCCTGGCCAATCCATCCAACAGATCATTCCCAGTCACTCTGTACAGGTATCCAAACTAGGCTTGACGAGCCGTCCTAGCAGAATTCAAGTGGTAATGTGTTATCTTAGTGACAGGAGAGCCATCTGACTATAAACAAAAATGTCGAAAGCCCCTCTTCTAACCTTCATATCAAGTAGAACTCTACATGCCCCTCTAATAATAAGCATTTCAGCCTAAAATACACTTGATCTAGTATTTTGAAATTTCTACAGGATTTTGCCTGCACCACAGTGCAGCCCCCAGATGGACAATTATGTCAACTATTATCTGGTAGTAATCTACGAAATATATTTAACAGAGAAAATTACGATCATAAAATTCTTTAATACAAAAAGCTTTTATTACAGTCGCCCACTGTAGTAAGTTTTTATTTCGAAAAAAATTCTTTTTGATTTCTGCTTACAGCCATAAAACTTTTAGCACCTGGACATCATTGCCGAAGCAAGTGATAAAATGGACAGAAATTGTGATTAAAAACGAAACAAGTGTCAATTACAAAAGAGTCTGTGCTTTGTGGTCAGAAAAAAATTATAATAAAAATAAAAAAATAAAGTCTCAAATAAAATTACACTTGTAAAAATTACACTGATAAAAATTATAAACAAAAAATGTGTAAATAACTAAAATGTTTATATAAAGTTTGAAAAGCTTTATTTTATTTCTTAATATTACAAATTATATTACAAATTATTTTATCGAGAATAGTAACGAAGGTCTTCACTTATTGTGGTGTAACAACCAGAGACTTTGGTGGGTATTGAACCCACAACCACTAGACTGTTAGACTGGCACACTACCTATTAGCCTACTGGGGCTCTCAGATAAAAATTTTAAAATTAAAAGCTCAAAAAGCTCTAAAGTCTTAATTGTTTGCTAAAAATAGCTTAAACAACAAATAGAGCACAAAAAGCTTTTAATCATTTTATAATTTTAATAATATCAAAATAAAAAAGAAATAAAATTTGTTGTTTTACTACAAAAATAAATTAATTCACAACAAAAAAATAACAAAAATTCGCACTCTTAGAAAAAGCTTTTTATATCTTCTGTAATGTTATACTTCTTTATAACTATAATTAATTTTAGTCTTAAATGTTTTACTTTTAAAATAAATTAATTCATAGCAAAAAAATAACTAAAATGCTTACTCTTTCAAAAAGCTTTTTGAAAGCTTCTTTTAAAATGTTCAAAATATCTTAATTTTTTCAAAAATAAAAAATTCTGTGGTTATTAATTTCATAACTTTGTTGCACAAATTGATTTATAAACTCACCAGCAGCCTTAACAGCACAAAAGACTTAAAAAGCTTTGAATAATTTTATTATTTTAATAATTTCAAAATAAAAAATAAGTAAAATTAGTTGTTTCACTTCAAAAATAAAGTCACAACAAAAAATTAACAAAACTTCTTAGACCTCCAAAAAGCTTTTTAAAAGCTTCTTTCGAAATGTTTGAAATCTTATTTTTTTTCAAAAATAAAAAATTCTGTCAGTATTCAGTTTATAACTTTGTTCCACAATTTGATTTATAAACTTAGCAACAACCTTAGCAGTACAAAAAGCTTAAAAAGCTTTTAAGAATTTTATTATTTTAATAACTTCAAAATATGTAAGAATAAAAATTAGTTTTTTTTTAATTAAAAAAATAAATTAGTTCACAACAAAGAAATAACAAAAATTTTTACTCTTCAAAAAAGCTTTTCGAAAGCTTTTTTAGAAATTTTCTAAATCTGAATTTTTCCAAAAATAAAAACATTGTCATTATTAAATTTATAACTTTGTTCCACAAATTGATTTAAAAAACTCACCAGCAGCCTTAACAGCGCAAAAAGCTTTTAATAATTTTATTATTTCAATAATTTCAAAATATAAAATAAATAAAATTATGTAGTTGTTTTAATTAAAAAAATAAATTAATTCACAACAAAAAAAATGACAAAAATTAGTACTCCTCAAAAAAGCTTTTAGAATGCTTTTTTAGAAATGTTCTAAGTCTTAAATTTTTCAAAAATAAAAAATTCTGTTATTATAAAATTTATAACTTTGTTCCCCTAAATTGATTTATAAACTCATCAGCAACCTCAAGCAAAAAAACAAAAAGCTTAGGAAGCTTTTAATAATTTTATTATTTTAATAACTTCAAAATATAAAATAAATAAAATTAGTTGTTTTAATTAAAAAATAAATTAATTCACCACAAAAAAATAACAAAAATTCATGCTTTCAAAAAAGCTCTTTGAAAGCTTCTTTTAAGATGTTCTAAAAATTTAAATTTTTTCAAAAATAATAAATTCTATATCATTATTTATAACTTCCTCAAATTGATTTCAAAAACTTACCAGCAGCTTTAACAGCACAAAAAGCTTAAAAAGCTTTTAATAATTTTAATATTTTTATAAATTTCAAAATAAAATGTAATTAAAATTAGTTGTTTTACTTCAAAAATAAATGAATTCACCACAAAAATTCATACTTTCAAAAAAGCTTTTTGAAAGCTTCTTTTGAAATGTTATAAATCATTAATTTTTCAAAAATAAAAAATTTTGTCATTATTAAATGTAAATGTAATTAAAATTAGTTGTTTTACTTCAAAAATAAATGAATTCACCACAAAAAAATAACAAAAATTCATACTTTCAAAAAAGCTTTTTGAAAGCTTCTTTTGAAATGTTATAAATCATTAATTTTTCAAAAATAAAAAATTTTGTCATTATTAAATGTATAACTTTGTTCCACAAATTGATTTAAAAACTCTTCAGCAGCCTTAAAAAAACCCTGCTCATTTATTTTTCATGTTCTCATGCAATGCAATTAATAAACTAGTACAAACAAAAGCTTAAACTCTGCTAAAGCTACAAACTCTTTGGGTGTAAAGATGACAATTTAGAAAAATTAATTACAAGAATTTTCCTCAAATCCCACACTATATCGTTTAGACGAGTGCCTGCCAGGGTAAATACCACTGTGTCCGTCAGTTAACCATATCAATTACAAAAACAAAACAAAAAGCAAATAAAACATTCATTCAGCCTAATGGCATAAACGTGTTGAAAATATTTAAATTTTTTTGCCTTTCTTGTGACTTAATAAAATGTCAGTAGAAAACGAACGCTGCTGTTTAATAGCGATTGCCAAATAGAAATTTTCAATTGTCAATTACTTTATATCATGTTTAGAAAGAACTCTATGCACTCTATTCATTTAGCGCAAAAACTGTTAAATAAAAAGAGCTTTTTTTTTTTGCTGAAATTGCAACTGGTCTTAAATTCCAATTATTTCTAAGTTTATTACAATTAAAAGTATTTTTGTTTTCTTTTGCAATAATGTTTAGTTTTTTTTTTCATTCTCCTTAGATGTTGATATCAGAATGTTGCATGCATGTGGTGCAAATAATGTTGCATATCATTACTGTCAGAGGTAGATTTTTTTACTGTGCGATTATTTAATAAAGAATCAAGTCGACCGATTGGAAATCGACGGCGCCGCCAATGTTGATGAATTTGATTCGCCTTAAACAAAAACGCCGATTTTATTATGCTACTTGAACGCTGACAGAAAAACCTTAATAACGCTGATAAAATATGACATGATAAAATATGACAAGTGTTTTCGTTTTTGACCCCGTAACATCCTTGGGATATTAACCTTTACATCAGCTGGTCATCAATGGCAACGATGACAATTTTTTCATCAATGCAATGACATCCAGACCTTAATGGTTATTGTAAAGTCATTAATAAAGTAATCATCCTTTGTAATTTGATGACAAATTGTCATTAATATAATAAATATTTGATATTTAATAAAATAAATTGATTGAAAAAAAGAAAATTTTGCGTTACCTTCTTTGAAAAGGTATAGGGTAGAGCGATAGATGGCGCTAAGATACATTGTCCTACACTCTTCATAACAATTCTGTAATTTCAAGGTATGTCTATTTTAGAATAGCGCTGCAGTGCCTTCGGTGTTAAGAAGGCTAATTAATTTGAAGCTGATGTACCCGTGACATTTGTCTTCCTTGTGACGTTAATCTTTAATTTTGTTAATTTTCCCATCAATGGCAACGATGACAATTTTGTGATCAGTATAGTGACAAACAGCTATCAATTTGATGCTTAACTACTTAACGACAAAATTAAAGCCGGCTCCGAAAAATTCTTCAAAATGCCGCCGTCAATTATCTACGTTCAGCTTAGTTCTGTGGAATCACAGTCAGTACAAAAATTGTCTAAACTGCCAATAATTTGCAGTTGTATCAAGTCTCGTACTATTTTAAGTACACACGCAACGTGTGTTTTATATATGAGCTTGATTAACAAAGATACATTGTTACAAATGAAGTTAAATTTTTTTTTTTTTTGAAGCAGACAGCAGTGGGGGGTGGGTTAATAAAGAGAATGGAATGGAGTTGTAATGGTAAGACTATAAATTTTGGGTTAATTGCTAAGTTTTGTAGCATTTTTATTTGTTTGAGATATTAAAGTGTAAAAAAAAGAAGAACCAGGCAAAACTAGACATTAATTATTTGAATAATATGTGTTTTTATTGTTTTTAAATTAGGGTAACCCTGTACAATGGTTTCAATTATTGTCAGAGACTCTGAAAAGATTAAAGGTCTTCGTAACTTGATTAGGTTATCAATTAAATTAAAGATAATTCGTAACCATTTTCAATTTTATTTATCTAAAAAAAAAGCTTTAAAGCTTTAGGCTTTAAAATGTGTTATATACATTTCTATTAAACAAAAAGTTGTCTAAAATTCGTTAAGAAATTATAATAAACATGACATAAGTCGATTTGTTTGTTATAAAAATTTTAAAGCTTTTTTTTTAATTTAGGAAAATATTTAAGCTTTCAAAAGTTTTAAGAAATTCACTATGAAGGAAATTGTAAAATTTTGTATAGTCTTCTTAAAATATTTATTAGGGAGTTAAAGCTTTTATTATGAAATATTTAAGAAAAATTTTTTACATTTTTTAGCTTTTTAGTAACAGTATACTAATCTTATTGCTATATTAAAAGAAAAGCTTTTTAGTTTTTGTTATGATAAATACAAGCTTTAAGGTAAAATATATTTTTTTGTTAAAATCCTTTAAAATAATTATTCGAATAAATTATACAACATTTGAATAGTTGTTATAAAATTTTCTTAAAAGCTTCAAAGCTTTGAGTTCTGAATATTGCCATATTTAACCAAAATATAAAAATTTGTTTAAACCGTTATGTAAGGTTTTAGGTTTAAGGTTTTTGTTAAGCTTTTAAATGCAGGTTTAATATTTTGTTATTAAAAAAAGCTTTTTTCGGTAAGTTATTTTGTAAAAAAAATAACTGTCTTAAGAGCTTCAAAGCTTTGAGTTCTGAATCTTGCAATATTTAACCAAAATATTAAAATTGTTAAAACCGGTATTTGAGATTTTAGGTTTAAGGTTTTTGTTAAGCTTTTTAATGCTGGTTTACCATTTTGTTATTAAAAGAAAGCTTTTTTCAGAAAATTATTTTGCAAAAAAAAGTTTTAATTTCAAATTTTAGCTTAAGAAAAATCTGCAAAGAAAAAGAAAATAAAAGCTTTTTATTAAAAAAAAAACTTTTTATGTAGCTTTTTTATTCTGAGCATGATTTTATTCTATATTCTAATTTGAAAACTTATTACATTTACGAGAAGTAAAATATATACAGAAAAACTTCAAGAATGTTTTAATCGTCTAAATTAAGTGAAAGCTTAAAAGCTTTTTTTATATTAAAAGGCGTCATAGGCTTTCAGATAATTCTGTTGTGTTCCAAGACGAGATTCTAGTGGGTTTTCAAAGCCACAAAATTAGTCTTTGAGCACGTGACTAGCAGCAACCAGGTAACTATTAATGGCGAAAGTCAGGCATCGCTGAAGGCCTTAAAAATTGTCATAATATCAACTCAAAGCTGGTAGGCAAGCGTAGTAGGACTCTTTGGACAATGACGGACGAGTATAATTGAAGGTATAAATGAAGGTTGTGGATACTGGGTCATTGCTACGTGAAGAGGTATGAGAGCTCTGAAAAACTCCTCATATTGGTTTCTGTAATGAAATCTGATATATGTACATATGAGAGACTAGTCACTATAGTCCTAGTCACTACTAGGAAACTCAATAGGTTTATTTTGGGTAAATAAGGGATTTTTCATGAAAATTAAAAGAGAATCATAATGGACCAATACGTCTCCGAGTGCAGTAGTCTAAGATTACCCAAACTTAGCTTGAAAGCTTTTTTCTAAAAGTAAATTTTTTACCTTTAAATTAAGTGCCTCAAGTATTGTTTTATAAAAGATTTAACAGTGTGACAATTTACCTTTAAATTCTCTTTATTTTAAAAGCTTTTATGAATTTTTAAGGTAAAATATTAAAATGTTGTTGTCGAAATTACCAATGAGACCTTAAAGCTTTTAGTTAACTTAAGGGTTTATTTTTCGAAAAAAGCTTTATGGCTTTTGCACAGTGTATTTTAAAATACTTTAAACCAGAAAAATAAAATTCTTTTAAAACCTAAACAAAAGCAATCAAAACTGAATTAAAAACATGGAAATAAAATTATGCCAAATTATTATTAAGAAAAACCACATTAAACACAAAAATAAAGCAACCACAAATAAAAAAATATTTAAACATAAAATCAATTTGCAAACAGAAAAAAATACATATAAAAACGCAACACATCTGCTTATACCCGGCCTAATCGAATCAAACCCAACAAAAAACAAAAGCAAAAAAAAACTGAGCAATAATTAAGCTGAAACTGATGATGACCGCAATCATAACACATTATTGCCCTTGTTCTGAAAAGCAGGCACCAAAACGGTTGAAAAGCTCATAACTTTAAGCACCAATAAGGAGTTAAACAATGAAAAAAAAAGCTTATTGCGTGCAAAAATTGTATCATGTCTTTATTTTCATGGTGATTTTTTTTTTTGCTTTAGAAATAAATTTTGCCAAGACTGACTTTAAATTGTTCTTATTTTGTTTTTAAGACCAGTTGTATTGTATTTTGACAATTTCGTGGATGGATGATAAGCTTTGCATGCAAATTAGCTTTTTTCCTTTGTGTTTTTTTCTTTCTTTTTTTAATAAACTTTAAAGCACGCACGCTTTGCTTTAGTTGTATTTAAATTTTTTTGTAGTCTGTTATTTTATTTTTTTAATTTATATGAGAATTACTGTAGTTTGACATTTGAGTTGGCCTGTTTTAAAGGACACTGGCTGGAGTTTGTTGGAAACCATTAAAAATCCATGCGAGTGTAGATATTGAAAATATTTGTACGTGCTTAAATAATATTTTTATATTTACATATCATTGACATTGACAGTTTATGGTCAAAAACGTGTTTGGAATTTTTTGAATTCATGATTTTTGGAATTTATGTTTTATTTTTTTTTTGCCATTAAAAACCGCAAAATAATATGATTGTAAAATAAAGTTCTTAAAAAAATAATTTTTGTGTTACAAACAACACCATGACATAAACTTTCTCTTTATTTATGTTGAAGTCCTCTGAAGCCCATAAGGAATAAACACAGTAAGCTGCTTATCAATCAAAAGTCATTGTTAAATGATTAAAACAAGTGGCACGCCATCCATGATTTAAAAAAAAAAAAAAACAGACAGTTGAAAAGACAGATAGCTGTCCATAAGGTCACTGAAGAAGATAAGATGATATAAAGAGAACTTAAAAGCAAGCTTTGGTCAACAAAACAGTTTATTTAATATTCATCAGCACTATTTTTTATTCATCGCATCTTTAAAGCTTTCTAAAAAGCTTTAACTCTTTTAACATAAATTTTAGAACATCTATTTAGGTTTAATGAATTTAAAAATATGTATATTAATTTTAAAGTGCATAAGCTTTCAAAAGAGCTTTTTCCAGGTTTTAAAGCTTTCGGGTTAATAATAATAAATTCAAATCAGAGAGCTAGTAAAAGCATTCCAAATCAATAAAAAAAAGTTTTAAATAATTCAAAAGAAAATTTCACACAAATAAAATATAAATGATTCATTAAAACTTGAAAGCTTCAAAGCTTCTGTTATAAGGATTTGTGTTATGACTTTGGTAAATATAATTTTAAATTGTTACAAATTTGCTAAAAAAAATATTTAAAAAATTTAATAATTATAGCTTAAAGCTTTTGTTTTTTGAAGATCTTTAAAATCTTAAAAATATTCAAATAATTCAAAAGAAAATTCACATGTGTAAAACTCGATTTATGAAGTAATATATAAGAAATTTTCTAAAACTTAAAAGCTTTTATTATAAGAATTTCTGATATGGCTTCGATAAATAAAATTTTAGATTTTTACAAATTTTCAAAAAAAAAACTTTAAAATTTTATATTTAATAGTTTTAGCTTAAAGCTTTTGTTTTTGAAGAAATAATTCAAAGGAAAATTTCACACGTGTAAAACTTGATTTATGAATTAAAATATAAAGTAGTTTTTAAAACTTAAAAACTTTTATTATAATGATTTTTGATATGGCTTCGATAAACAAAATTATAGATTTTTAGCAATTTGCTAAAAAAAAAATTATTTAATTATTAATTAAAATATTTTAATAATTTAAGCTTAAAGCTTTTGTTTTTTGAAAGCTTAACAATTTTAATATGAATTCCAAGTTAATTTGTTTACAACTTGCATGTGTATTTATTTTGGTAAACATTCTTAGTTTATGTTTACCAAATTCATATTAAATTTGTTAAGCTTTCAAAAAACAAAAGCTTTAAGCTTAAATTATTAAAATATTTTAATTAATAATTAAATAATTTTTTTTTTTAAGAAAAAAAAAAGCTATGTTAAAGCTCTTAAAGCTTTATTTTATAAAGTGTAAGTTCACAGGGCTAATTAGCTTTAAAAGCAATCATAATTATGATATTTCTTTTATATATAACAAACTGAGTTATTTTGGAATTTGAGCTTAAAAGCTTTAAAATATTTGTTTAAGCTTGAATGTATCTTCTATAATATTTTTTTTTTAGATATGACCAATAGTAAAAACCGATTTATTTGATAAATTGAGCTTAAAAGCTTTTAGCATAGGGTATGTGTTTTAAAGCAGGACTTAACAAAAATTTCTTTTATATTAAAATGTTCATGTTAAAATACATAAAATTTGTTAAGAATTTTAACAAAAGTAAAAATTTGTCCAATTTAAGCTTAAAGCTTTTATTATGACAAATGATTTTAGGTAATTTCTATAAATTTTTGTATGTATTTCGATTATTATTTCAATTATTAATATTATTATTTTAATATATTTTTATATTCTGATGATTTTAAGCTCCAAAAATAAAAAGCTTTCAAAATTTATCTTATAAAAGAATAGGTTAAAATACTTAAAGGGCAACTTTAATAATAATAATAATAATAATAATAATAGTAATATTAATATTAATATTAATAATAATACCAATTTAATAATACCAATTTAAGTACGAACAAAAGTGAAAAGCTTGTGAAAGAGTTTTTTATCTTTATGTTCTAAAATTTTTGAAATTGTTTAATAGCTTCAACATCAGCTATTTTAACAATATTTGCTTAAAATATAAAAATAAAATCAGTTTGTCTTGCTTGAACTTAAAAGCTTAAAGGAGCTTTATCCATAAGAAATGTTTTAATAACAAAATTATCAACAATTCTAATTTAAAGTTTTAGTAAAATTTAATTACTAATGATTTAAAAAAAAAAAATAAATAAAATATAAATTTGTCTTACTTGAGCTTAAAAGCTTGAATGATTTTTTTATGAGTAGTGTTTTTAATATCAACTATTAAGAGTTCTGTTATGAAATTTGTTATCTAGTAATGATGTTATAAAATCCAAAAAGGTTTTTTTGAAAGCATTTTGCCCAGTGGGTTAAAAATAAACTCCATTTTTTTTAATTTTATCTCCTAACTTTGGCATGTCAATAATTTTTTTTTATCATTTCCTTTTTTTTTCTACCACCCATGTGCACACAAAATCAATAACTATTTAATTTTAGTGAAATGTCTTTGCCATTTTGTTCACATTTATTTAAAGATAAAATTGCTGCCAATAACTAGATAAAAAATCATAAACGTTTAATTACAATTTTCTATCGCAACGAAATTAAAACCCAGACAAATAGAAAACAAATTCACATCATGAATTTAGTGACAGTTCATTGTAAATAAATAGATTACAAAAAAAAAAACATATTTGTAACAGAGTTTAATTAAAAGTTAAAATAATTTAGCGCTAAACAACAGCCAACAGAAGTGAACACAATTTCCATTTGACTCAGTGGCAATTAAGGAAAATAATAATAAAAAAAGTAATAAAACTAAAAATCCCAGATAAGAGCGGTTCAATAAAATTCACAAAATTCATCAGGAAAATTATCAGTATTTTTGCAATAAACACTAGAGTACAATTAGAGTCTAGATAAAATACTGAAAGTCATAGCTTTAGTTTCAGATGGTAACTTTAACCCAGTTTATACAGAAAATCACAAATTTCATAAACAAGAAGCATCATTAAAGTTCTGTTTTTATAACTCTGTGTCTCTTTCCTTCAATTTATATTTGGCAAGTAAAAGGTGTCATGTAAAAGTCTCTTAAATGGTGTCCAATTAACAAAAAGTCTCAAGAGCTTTCAGCGAACAAAATCGCCTTTTTTCTCTACTTCCATAAAGAACAATTAAATGAAATGATACTTTCAAAAATTAGTAAAATAATAATCATTTTAATCCAGTTAGGCTGTAGGAAAAAAAAAGTTTAAGCAGAATGTTTTATGAAGGAAAAGTTTTATGACAGACAGCAAAAAAAAACTTTGAAAATAAATAACATAGAAAGTTTTTAATGATGTGAAAGAAGTGTTTTTTGGTGTATTAAATGAGTAGAAATAAGACTTAAAAATTTAAATTTAATAATATTTTTTAAAAGCTTTTAATTACAACTTTTCTAAAATGAAAATTTTGGTTAGTCACTCTTAAAGCTTTTCTTGAAAAATAAATATTTCCTTAACAGTTTTTTTAATGTTTTAAAACTTTTATTAAGCTTTCAAAATATTTTATATTATGAAAGTTTAGCTTAAATAAAAGCTTTTTTAAGAAACTAAAAAAATAAATTAAATCTTTTGTTTTAAAAGCTTTTAAGTAAAACTTTTGTCAAACGCAAATTTTGGTTAGTCACTACTCTTAAAGTTTTCTTAAAAAATAAATATTTCTTAAACAGTTTTTTTTAATGTTTTAAAACTTTTATTAAGCTTTCAAAATATTTTATATATTTAAAGTTTAGCTTAAATAAAAGCTTTTTTAATAAACTAAAAAATTAAATTAAATCTTATGTTTTAAAAGCTTTTAAGTAAAACTTTTCTCAAACGCAAATTTTGGTTAGTCACTCTTAAAGCTTTTCTTGAAAAATAAATATTTCCTAAACAGTTTTTTTAATGTTTTATTTAAGGTTAACTTAAATAAAAGTTTTTTTAAGAAACTAAAAATTTAAATAAAATAATATTTTTTAAAAGCTTTTAAGTAAAACTTTTTTCAAATGCAAATATTGCCTGTCACTCTTAAAGTTTTGTTGAAAAATAAATATTTCTTAAACAGTTTTTTTTAATGGTTTAAAACTTTTATTAAGCTTTCAAAATATTTTATATTATTAAAGTTTAGCTTAAATAAAAGCTTTTTTAAGAAACTAAAAAATTAAATTAAATAAAATCTTATGTTTTAAAAGCTTTTAAGTAAAACTGTTGTCAAATTCAAATTATGCTTAATCACTCTGAAAGCTTTTCTTAAAAAATAATTCTTTCTTTAACAGTTTTTTTTATGTATTAAAACTCTTGTATTAAGCTTTCAGGAAATTTTATTTTATTAATGATAAGCTTAAATAAAAAATTTTAAAGAAATCATTTTTAATTAAGTAAAGCTTTTCATAAAAAGTTTTATAGTAAAGTATTTCCTAGAAAAAACTGTTTTAAGGATTTTTAAAGCTTCTTTAAAAAGCTGAAATTATAATGCTTATTAAAAAAGTTAACTTAAAAGTTTTTTGATAAAAAAAAACAATTAATGCACTAAAAATTTCAAGATTAACATTGTGCTAGAACAAACTTAATTATTTCTTTTAATAAAAATTTTAAATAAAACTTTTTTAATAAAAAATTCTGTATAGTGATTTTTATTTAAAAAAAATCTTAAAGCTCTTTTGGGATCTGTTTTCCACAGTAAATGTTTTTCTCCGAAAATCTTTATGTTTATGGAAGAAGCGGAATACAGGCTCATTTTACTAAGCTTTTTCTAGTCCCTATGGCAAAAAGGACTAAAAAGTCATTCCGACAAAACTCTATTATAGGAAGGCTTCTTTTATAAGAAGTCATTTCTAAATGTATGAAATAAGCTTTTAATTAAATAAATTCATATTAAAATAATTTCTAAAAGTCAGAATTCTTTTTTAATTTTATAGATTTGTGGTTTTTTTTTTTTTGTTATTTTTTATAAAATTCTCTTAGTAGACGGCCTACTTTTGAAAAACTGTTAAAATTACTTGAAGGTTTCACGAAATACTCTGAGATGTCTAAAAGGTCGACAGTTATTAATCGCCGGTATGGTCTTACCACTGTCGAGAGTAAAGGCTGTCACTAGCCACGAGACTCGATGAAAATACCAATCAGATACCAAAAATCATTGAGGAACATAGGGCGTCGAAAAGGTGCCCTTGATAAAATATAAAAAATACTTTTTCTTAAAACATTCCTAATGAAGCCTTATATAAAAAGTTTATTTTTGAAAATTATTTTCCAATAAAATTCTTACAAATAATAATTATACTTTAAGGCTTTAAATTAAGCTTTTTGTATTTTATTTAAAATTCGTTAAGAAAGCTTTTATGTGGTAAACATCTTTTGAGTGAAGCTTATTTCTACAAAAAGAAACTTTGTTGAAATTTAAAATTTGGAAAGTTTGGTTTTTTTATAAGTAAAGCTTTCTAGTAATGCTTAAAAAAGTGTTTCTAACATCTTTTAAAACATTTATGTAAAATTTTTTATAAGTTTTTTAATAAAGCTTTTTCCAGTAATATTAAAAAAAAATATTTTTGAAAGCCAATTTCGAGAAAAACCTTTTAAGAAAAAAGCTTAGAAAAAAATATTCGTTTTAACAATTTAAATGATGGCTGATTTCTATGCTTTATTTGTAGAGATTAGAAAAGAGGCTGCCAGAAAGGCTTCCGAGAAGGACCATAAAGATTAAATGGATTAGAAACTTTCTTTAAGCTTTTAAAAGTTTTAAAGCCTTTTTGAGCTTTTAAAATCTCTAAAGCCTTTTTAAGCTTTTAAAAGCTTTTAAGTCTTTTTTAAGCTTTAAAGCCTTTTAAATGTATATATAAGTATTTTTGTGGAAACACTAATACTTTGAAGAAAAGCTTTTTCTTAAAATGAAAGTTTCCAAAAAAAAACATTTAACAATTTAAATGCACACTGCTTTATTGGAGGGTTTATTTGAATGGTTTGAAAAAGGCCCTGCTAGGAAACCTTCCTACAAGGATAATAAAAATCAAATTGTTTATCTAAAGCTTTGCAAATATATTTTTCGTTAATTTTTTTTTAAGGAGCTTTTGTGAAAAACCTTGAATACTTCTTAACTCATCTAAAATTTGGGTTAAGCTTTCCTGATGATGCTAGTGAAATGGCCATCGAAACTAGTTTACCCCATAGTAAGCAATTTCAGTGAATTTATAACTTGGGTTAATAGCACGCTATTAATGAAAAATTAAAATTCTAGGAAAAGCTTTTCCTAAAGCTCTCCAAAAATTCTTAATAAATTAATAAGTCCCATATGATTTTCGCTTATAAAAACCTCGTTACAAAATATAGTTTTATCCAACGGAAAGCCTTCCTATAATGACCATGAGAATTAAACTAATTAAGTAAATATTGTTTTCTAAACTTTCTTGTAAAGCTTTTTTTAAGCCTTTTATCAAAGCTTTTCAAATATATTTTTAATATAAAACGGTTTTTTAACGAGGTTTTGTGAAAACACTATAACACTTTTAAGAAAAACTTTTTCTTAAGAAGAAAGCCTAGAAAAAATATATGTTTTACATGAAGACTGCTTTATTAGAGGATTAAAAAAAAATATTCTACCTTCCGAGAAGGATCATGAAAATTAAATTGTTTAAATAAATATTTTTTTAATTTCTGCTAAAGCTTTTTTTTAATTTTTTTCTAAAGCTTTTTTTAAAGAATTTTAATAAAGCTTTTCAAATATATAGTATTTAAAACGAAAATTTTAACGAGCTTTTGACAAAAACCTTTAATAGTTTTAAGAAAAGCTTTTCCTAAAGCTTTTCAAAAAGCTTTTTGTAAAACTCTTCAAAAAGCTTTTTCTAAAGCTCTTCAAAAGCTTTTTCTAAAGCTCTTCAAAAAGCTTTTTCTCAAGCTCTTCAAAAAGCTTTAATAAATGATTATGTCTTAAAAACTTTGCGCTTATAAAAACCTCATAACAAACTACAGTTTTGCCCTAAAAAAAATTAAAATTTAACCTAAATTTAGTTGTTTACTTTTTTTTTAGAAAAAAATTCCATTGCTATTTGTAATTGTGATTTTTGCTCTAAACCATACAGTTTGGTATATTGAAATATATTGGAAAGAGAAGTGTCTTTAAAAATAAATTATTTTTAAATTTAATTAATTTTTATTTTTAAATAAAAAACTGCAACAAAATATTTAGTTGGAAAAAAACCAAACCCAGCTGGTGTTAGAAAAGTGTCAAATATATTTGTTGTTTAAATTCTAAGAAACTTTTTTTCAAAATAAAAACTACAACAAACTTGATACTTTGTATGCAATTATTTTGTTGTTTTTTTTTTGTTTGTGATTATTATTTTTAACATGAAAGTTTAAACTTACAGATGTTATTTTATTTTAAGGAGTTGGCTGGCTGGCTGGCATTGCAGATGATGTTAATGAAAATTAAGATGTCACTCCCACATACACACATCATATAGATTATTTAAGCTACTGTTCTGAAATTATTATTCTTCCTATCTTTGCAGTTTTAATATTTGAAATTCATGTTAATTTTGTTTTTTTTTATTACTATTTGTTCGTTATGTTTTTGCTGACGTTGGGGTTTTTGTACATAGTGGTGTTGACAATAATGATGTGTGGTTTCTTGTTGTCATGACATGAATGTCATAATTTTCATAGTCATAAGTTTTCATGACTTTTGTGATTAGTAATTCGTACAGCACATGAGATTTTTAACACAATCTTGGTAAGTTTCATTTCATGTTTTTTGTTTTCTGTTGTTGCTGTTCTTGTTGTTATTTTAGTTGTTGCATTTATTTGTATAAGAATCTAGTTAGAGAAGCTGGCTGACTGGCTGGCTTGTCATGCAGTTGCAGTTAAAGACAAAAGCGAAGTAAATCTTTTAGAAATCTAAATATTTTAATGTTTACATGTAAAAAATAATCATAAACAGAAGCTCTTTTTTGGTTTGTCTTATTTGTGTGCACGATTCTTGGGAATTTTTTTTCTCGAGATTTTGCACAAGAAGTTTGGGCTCTGTTTGGTAAAACTGATTTAAAGCAAAAATTTTTAGAAAGAAAATATGATGGTCATAAAAAAGACCAAACAAAAACTAAGAAAAAGTTGTGGAAAAATTATAAAGGAGAAATTACTAATATTCATACGAGGGTGTTTCAATAATTGTCAGCAACAACTTATATGTGTGACGTCAGAACGGAACTCGGTTAAGCAATTTTTAACCATTACATGCAAATACAAACCGAATTATATTTTATATTTTCAAAAACAAAAAGCTTTTATGAGCTTTTTCCAAAAGTTTTTTTTTTGTATTTTAAATTTTCTCTCTAAAAAAATGTTGTCTCTTATGTTAACATTTTAAAGTTTAAATTAAACTTGTTCCTCAATTAAAACACACATCAAATTAACACCTCAACGCTGAATAACTTAAATAAAAAAATATTTTTTAAGCCTCATAACAGAACCACAAGAACAACAACAACAACAACGAGAAAAAATAAACTAATTTAAAAAATTATTACACTACAATTTATGTATGTGCAACAACAAAAAACAAAGCACTAAAAGAACAAAACATAAATGCATTACTTTCCCATTATCAAATGTCTACAAATCACAACAAGTAAAGGAACAGCAATTTGACTTGCTGACAGAGGGCGTTACCACGCATAATTATGCACGCCAAACCATAAAAGAAACAAAAATAAAAAAAACCATCATGCATTTATGAACAAAATTATAGCTGCATTCTGTAGTTAACCGAAAGAAGAAAAAAAAAACACTTAAAATCATCAAGCTTTAAGATACTGCAGGTAATAAAGCAATGAATCATTCACAAATCATATGCCGACGCCAACAATTCAAAAGGTTTCTTTACACCGCCACCAAAAAAACACCAAGAACTTTTGAATTTAAACGATTTTAAAATATTCTTTAAAGAAATTAAAAGGTTTTTTTTAGGTTTTGAAAAAGGTTAAACTCGAAAGCAATAAATCTCGAACAGTAAATCTTTACAACAAAACGGTTAATAGTAAAGTTTAAAGTTTGTAAGCTTAATTTTAAAAGTCTCTATAAAACTGTTTTATACAAAGCTGTATAAAAAGCTTTAAAGAACAGTTTTAGAAAAAGCTTTATAAAAAGTTTTAGATAAAGCTTTATAAAACCTTTAAAAAACTGTTTTAGAAAAAGCTTTCTCAAAGCTTTATGAAACAGTTTTATAAAAAGCTTTCTAAAACAGTTTTACAAAAAGCTTTATAAAATAGTTTTATAAAAAGCTTTGTAAAACAATTTTATAAAAAGCTTTGCTAAAAGATTTGTAAAACCGTTTTATAAAAAGCTTTATAAAAGATTTATAAAACCGTTTTATAAAAGCTTTATAAAAGATTTATAAAACCGTTTTATAAAAATACTATATAAAAAGCTTTATAAAAATACCTCATAAAAAGCTCTCTAAAATAAAAAAAGCTCTTTAAAAATAAAAAAAATTTATAAAAACTTTATAGAAAGTTTTATAAGAAAGCTTCAATGAAAGCTTTATAACAAAGCTTTAAAGAAATCATTATACAGTCTTTAAAGAAAGCTTTAGAGAAAGCTTAAAAGAACGCTTTATTAAAAGCTTTATAGATTACTTTATAAGAAAACTTTATAAGCATACCTTATAAGAAAGCTTCATAAAAAAAAAGTTTATAAAAAGCTTTAAAAAACGCCGATAAAATAGCCTGTAAGTGTAAAGCTTAACAAAGTAAGTGTATGCTTTATATTTGTACCGTCGCTAATGCTTAATAAAATACAAATTTTTCTTAGATTTTCATTGAGCTTTGCAATGCTTTTTATAGAGTTTCAAATAGCTTTTTTTTAAATAAATCTTAAATAGTAAATCTTTACACCCAAGACTAATAGCAAAGTTTTAAGGATTAATTTTAAACTTGTTTAGAAATGCTTTCTGGTATAGCTTTATAAAAAAGCTTTATAGAATGCTTTTATAAAAAAACTTAATATAAAAGCTTTATAAAAAATCTTTATAGAATAGCTTAATAGTGGAGCTTTTACAAAAAAGTTCAATACTAAGCTTTATAAATTTACACTTTCTATTGCTAGTATTTTTTAGTAAATTTTACTTCAGCTTTGCAATGGTTTATTGTAGTAAGCTTTACTTGATCCTCTTCATCTTGAAAGCCTACCTATAGCTAACTATATAAAATAACTATATGTGTATTACTTTTTTCTTTTTGAAGCTTTTTATTGAATATTTATTCAAAGCTTTTGCAAGGGGCATTTTTTATAAACGTTGTAACATCTTAAAAATGCTTGCCTTGCAACAAGACAATATTAAAGCTTAAAATAAAAGCTTTTTTAAGCTTAATATTTTAATCTTTAGCGTTTCATATTTAAGACATCGAAATAGAAATTGCCTTTTCATCACAGACTTAAAAATAGGCATTTTCAAAATTTTTAAAACGTTAACAGCCGAAAATATTACAACAATCAAAAGCTTTTAATTAATTGTAAAAATACTTTTGAATTAAAATTAAATAATTGAATTGATTTGAATTAGATTAGATTAGATTATTATATGGCATGTAATTTCGGGCATGTGGCGGACGCGTCTAAAGCATGCATGGCGTAAGCTGGAGGTTCAATTTTCACGCTTTATTTCAACGAGTTTTTCTGGATGTAATGGTGTTTCTACAACGACTATAGGGAGTATCATAACACCACAGTTTCTCGAAGTATTCGCTCTGTGCTAGTATTGCCAATTTAAAGTTCTTCGCTTCTAGAAAACACGCTTCATAATCCATATTACTTATAAAATTTTTTAATTCAAAATACAATTTGTCTGTCGGCAGTAAGCTTATATCTATTAGTTTTAAAAGGCAAAGCTTTTACGCTTTGTAAACCTTTCTGTAACGCCGTTTAAAAAAGTTGTTAAGAGAAAAAGCAATAAATTTTTTTTATGTTAAAAAAAAGCTGTAAATAAGAGATTTAGAAAAAAGCTTTATAATGATGCTTTTTAGTAAAGCTTTTTAGTTAATGTTTATAATACAGCTTTTTGGTAAAGCTTTTAAATTTTCTTATAACGCCGTTTAATAGATTTCTATATAGAAAAGTTAATAAATTTACTTTATGTTGAAAAAAGGCTTTAAATAAGATTTCTATAAAAAAAGCTTTTTTCAGTAAAGCTTTGTAGTAATACTTTTTAGTAAAGCTTTTTAGTTAATGTCTATAATAAATCTTTTTAGTTAAGCTTTACAAAACTTTTCATTATAGAAAAATTTATTATATTTTGTAAAATATTTCGTTCAAAATTATTATTAGAAAATTAATATTTTCCTAAAAGCTTAAACAAAATATTTCCCAACAAGTTTCTAAAAGTTAAAATAAAAAATTTTAATATTTTTTTAAGGTATTTTAATGGAGTTTTAATGGTGTTTTTTGTCAGTTTTTTTTTCTCAAGCTTTGAAAAGATTTTACTTTTTTTGGCTTCTAACAGCCTTTTTTAAAAGCTTTATAGGTTTTTTATGACCAAAAACGAATTTATGGATTTTCTAAAAAAAACGATAAGCACTTAACTTATGGCTTAAGCTGCTGCTAATGAAACACTTCCAGTATTTAGTAAAATTTCTCTTGTTCGTTATTTATTTCCTGTCTGTTTAATTTAATGGCCTTCAAGGTGTAGGAATAATTGTGTATTTACATTGCTAGTCTTTTCGCTTTCTTAGCAACTTTAATCGATTTAAGAATTTACACACTTTTTATTTGAAATGCTATAAAAAAAAGTTAGGAATTTTGTTTTTTTTTTTAATTTAACGATGGA
The DNA here is from genome assembly GCA_949628195.1 of Phasia obesa. Lineage (NCBI taxonomy): Eukaryota > Metazoa > Arthropoda > Insecta > Diptera > Tachinidae > Phasia > Phasia obesa. The sequence goes on from OX451217.1 coordinate 135,723,016, forward strand.
AAAATTATTTAAGAAAAACATCAAACAAAAGCTCAAGTAATGCGTACTTCAAAGTGTTAGAAGAGACATCATCATCTTCAGTTTATCGTTCTTTAATATTTCTTCACCTAACAGCGACCTAACATTAAATAATCAAATAGGCATTTGATGAGTATTAGCCATAGGAATTTTTTCTTTTTTTTCAAATTTTAAACCTAACCTATAAAAGCTGTCACAAATGACGATAATTTGGCTCATAAACGGAGAACTAAAGTGGAATACAAGTTTATGATGCAGGGGCTTAACAAGTAATATTTTTATGACATTTAATGGGAGTGACATTTGGCTTACTTTATTTTATTTAATTTTATGTTACCCTAAAAGTTGTGTAGTTAGAAAACTGCAAATGAAACTTTGTTTCTGAACAAATTTCTTAAGCCCTGCAAAATAAACTCGTTGAAATTGAAATTACTTTATTATTGCGTAAACATAATATTAGTTTCTTTTTTCCATTTTGCCAAATTAAATTCAAATGTTGCAGATAAAACAAACAACAATTTGTTGCAATTTAGTTGGCCAAAAACAACAAAACAGCACCAACTAGGTGTAAACTAACAAATTTGTTACAATGTTGCTATGGTCAGTTGATTGGTGCTCTGGGGTTGAAACGTACAATGTAATAGTAATATGCGAGGGCGATCTCTAAACTACACTATCTAGAGCAAGACAAAATCCTAGGGCAATTTGAAAAGATTTTTTTATTTTCAATTATTATTACTCAGTAAAGCTTTCTTGCAGTGAGTGTTTTAATAGCTTCTTCTTAGAGTAAGACCCGCCTAACTGCTCTCTCAAAACCCCCTTTAAGTTAAGATTTCACCTTTTTATAACCAAGTCAAGTTTGTCATTTCATGTGTCATTTTTACAATATTCATAAAATATATATATTCTGGATCCTTATAGTCCGTGTTTGGGTTGAAATGTCAGTTGCCAAGACACCAGACGAGGTACTGAAGATTTAAGCCCACCCATCTGCCAATCATAGTTTCGAAAATTTTAGGATTGCAATTCAGCAACATCAGACGATTATATTCGAGGCTGTGGGCCTCGTCAAAAAATGTTTACAAAAATTTCCATACAAATTTGGGAAAAATGTTACTTTTTTTCATACAAAATTTTTGTAATTTTTTTTTTTTAATTTTTTTGTAAAGTTTTTTTTTAAATTTTTGTAAAATATTTACAAAAAATTTTGTTTGAAAATTTGTTGTAAATTTTTTTTTTTAATTTTTTGAAATTTTTTTTTTTAAATTTTTGTAAAATATTTTAAAAAAAATTTTTGGAAAATTTGTTTAAATTTTTTTTTTAATTTTTTTTTTAATTTTTCTGTAATATTTTTTTTTAAATTTGTTTGAAAATTAAAAAAAAATATATTAAAAAAATATTAAAAAAAATTTACAAAAAATTTTCAAACAAAATTTTTTGTAAATATTTTACGAAAAATTAAAAAAAAAATTTCTTAAAATTTACAAAAAAATTAAAAGCCTACCTATAGGTAATTATAGAAAACTATATATATGTGCATTACTTTTTTCTTTCTAAAGCCTTTTAATTAATTTTTTGTAAAAATTTCAAAAAAAAATATTAAAAAAAACACAACAAATTTAACAACAAAATTTTTTGTAAATATTTTACAACATCAGACGATTATATTCGAGGCTGCGGGCAAGAAACCGCGCCAAAAAATGTTTATAAAAATTTCCATAAAAATTTGGGAAAAATTTTACGTTTTTTCATAAAAAATTTTTGTAAATTTTTTTGTAATTTTTTTTTTAAATTTTTGTAAAATATTTTCAAAAAAAATTTTTTGGAAAATTTGTTGTACATTTTTTTTTTATTTTTTTGTAATATTTTTTTTTTTAAATTTGTTTGAAATTTTTTTGAAAATTAAAAAAAAAAATATTAAAAAAAAATATTAAAAAAAAATTTACAAAAAATTTTGTTGGAAAATTAAAATATTTTACAAAAAATTAAAAACAAATTTTCAAAAAATTAAAAAAAAAATTTCAAAAAATTTACAAAAAAATTAAAAGCCTACCTATAGGTAACTATAGAAAATAACTATGTATATGTGCATTACTTTTTTCTTTCTGAAGCCTTTAAATTAATTTTTTGTAAAAATTAAAACAAAAATATTAAAAAAAAACTTACAACAAATTTTGTTGGAAAATATTTTACAAAAATATTTTACAAAAAATTAAATTTAAATTTAAATTAAAATTAAAATTAAAATTAAAATTAAAACTAAAATTAAAATTAAATTTCTTGTAAATATTTTACAAAAAATTAAATTTAAATTTAAATTTAAATTAAAATTAAAATTAAATTTCTTGTAAATATTTTACAAAAAATTAAAAAATAATTTCAAAAAATTTACAAAAAAATTTTCAAAAAATGAAAAAAAAAATTTCAAAAAATTTACAAAATATTAAAAAAAAATTAGAAAATATTAAAAAAAAAATTACAAAAAATTTTAACAAAAAAATTCTACAAAATCTGGAGTGCCCTATACACTCAACTTTACCATACCCAATGGGAAGCAGATATTTTTATGGATAATTTCCATAAAGAATATAAGTTCAAAGTATATTCGAATCGAAAAATTTATTATTTTCGTTTTGGGGTGTTAAGTAAACTACCCCTTGCCCCTTCCCGATTATGCCCAAAACTTACACAACTCTTCATCTCCATATACTATAGGCCCATACTAAAGTTCGTTTTAATATGTCATACGACCGGTGTATACGATCGTATGACCTGTAGACCGTTCACAAAATTTCGAGGGTAAGGAAACTACCCCTTGCCCCCTCCCGATTGTGCCCAAAAACTATACAGATCTTTATCTCCATATACATGGAGTCTATGGAATTCGGATTTTTAAACTTTTTACTGACTTGCCAGTTTTTACAACTGTGCAAGTTTATCGTATAAAATAATTCTAGTACCTCTCTCGCATGTCTTTACCTTTTTGCCCTGCTTTTAACTGCAGTGGCCAATTTCTGTAAAACAAAAAATGTTGCCAACATGGCCAACTTCTTAAAGTTTTTTTTTTTTTTATTTTTTTCATCTAAAAGTAAAATTTTAGATTTTGTTTTCTAACCTTTATATGGGAAACTAAGGCTTTATGAGTTCGTACAAGTCGTTCTCCTCATTTTGCAAAGAAAAAAAAATGAAAAAGGAAAACTATAAAAAACAATTCTCTGTATTGTAATTGCAGTGAACACAGAGAGAGATTAAGTATGATTTTATGTCTGCTCATGACAAGGTTTGCATAATTGCTTTTGTTCTCTTTTATAGCATTTTATTTTGTATTATTTTTGGTTGTTAGTTGTTGTTTTTTATTGGGCCCCTGGGCTTAATGTAATTGTTAAAGTAAATATATTTTCCTTAACCATTAAATGGAAATGTTCAAAGATGGTTTATTGATTTGGATTTGGATTTTGTTTTTTTTTTTTTTTTTGATTCAGAAGAAAAGAGAAATAAATTGGAAAATTTTTATTATACACCAAAGGGCAGACGACTTAGTGGCTGACGGAATAACTAAAAAGTAAAACATAAAACATAAATTCATTTAACAAGTACAAAAACAAACTAAATATTAAAAAAAAGAAAAACTGTCTGATGCACTGGCTTCTCATCTATGACATGCGGGTTTTCCAAGCCTCAGATGCGACAATATTGTTTGTTGATATAGCCGCCGAGATGAAAATGTGCCTCGTCAGCTAAGCTGATTACTTGACCAAATTCTTGTGCGAATGAAGCTTCTGTAACACCCGACTAGTGAAGGGAATATAATACTGTCGATATTTCGAACGAAAAAAAAAATAAAGCTTTTCGCGAAGTTCGCCCTTTGTGAGCAAGCAATCGTTATCCTTTTCGCACTAATTTTACTCTTCTCGATTCAACAACACAACGAAATGTGCATGCCGAAGAGAAAATATTGCTCTTTTTACGGGAAGTATTGAAGTATATGCCGGAATGACGATTCGATGTCGTTCTTAACTTGTTGGCAGTGATCCATCGACTACATGGAAAATTTAACGAAAGGCTCCTGGCTTACGTGCCTATGAAATACAGCTCGTGCATGAATTGAAGCCAAAGAACCATCGTAATGTTCCTAGGAATGATTCTTAACACCGTTTAGGTAGCGCTTAGGTAGCTAAAAAATTTTCGGAAAATTTTTCACTTTTGCGGCTACCTAAACGGTGTTAAGAATCATTCCTAGGAAGTTCATATGTTCTAGAAAGTTGTTTATTGAGATCTTAGGTTCATTTTTGTAGTTGATTGTTTCCTTGAATTTGGAACGGTTTGCTACCTATTGACCTGAACAGGGGAAAAAAGGTAAAAAAAATTGAATTTTTTAAAGTTTTTTGCGATTTTGACCTTGAAGATGAAGTTTTTTTGATTTTATATGTTCACAATTTTTGTTCTTTGTGACAAGAGCTACAACTTTGCCTCAGAGAGAATATCAAAATTTCAAACGGTTTGCAAAATATGAGCTTGAGGAGATGATCATTTTTTTGCAAGAATGACATCGAGGCCCCACATCTTTGAGGGCCCATAAAAAAAAACTTGGAGGACTTTGGGCAAAACTGGGAGACAGGGGTCTTTTTTTTTTGGTCTTTTATCACGTAGTGGTGTCCGTATATGGTTATTTTTCCATGACTTAAAAAATTACACAGTGTGTTATATAACACCACTCTGTTCCAAATCATTAACTTTATTTAATTAAATTATCAGAAATCAGCAGATAGCATGCATATGCATGCACAATTTTAATCCTTTTTTTTTTTCATTTAAAAAATTTTTTTTTTCAAACACATTAAAAAACAAGTAAAAGTGCTATATACGGCCGTGACGAATCTTCTATATCCTTCACCACGGTGATTTTATTTATACAGACATGTACAGCATTATTCATATTGTTGACTCTTTACTTAAATTAAATCGTATGAGAAAAATTCATTATTCATGCTTTAAAGAAATATGTAGAAGACAAATGAAAACCGATTCCGTTGGCTACAATTGTAGCGGTGTTGGCAGAAAATACTTATAGAAATACTTATTTTGCTTTTATAAAATTAAATAACTTTTTAAAAAAATTGTAAATATTTCCTCCAAAACTTTTTGTTTGTATATCAATTTGTAATTTACAATTTTGTGACATTTTCTTTTGTTGAATAAAATAGAAATTATCCTAAGTTGACGACAGCCACAACGGTTGTAGTGTAGCCATGTAGCTATATACTGGCTTCAAAAAAAAACGTTTACCTATAAACGTGTGTATTATATTTTTGACAGTTTGTAGTCGGTATCCTGATGATGTCTATGTGTTTAAAAATCAAACGCATTTAAAAAAAATATGTTACTCTATATACACACATACATACATATGTATGTATATTCTTAATATTAAATATATGTTATGTTACAGTCATGATTTTCATTTTCAAAGAAATTTTGTTTTAATTTTTCGAAAATTTTTTGTAAAAATATTTTTTTTTTAAATTTTTTGTAAAATTTTTTCGAAAATTTAAAAAAAAAATTTTTTCGAATATTTTTCTGTAAAATATCTTTTTGAAAATGTTTTGTAAATTTTTTTGTAAATATTTTTGAAAAAAAATTAATTTTTTTTTTAAATTTAAAAAAAAATTTTTTTTTTAAATTTAAAAAATTTTTTTTTTAAATTTTCTTGAAATTTTTCTGTTAAATTTAGGACTTTTCTGCAATCTATATTGAGTTAGGATGGTAAAACTAAAGCAAAATTAAATCCTTACAAAAAAAAACATTCCTCATATGACCCCCCATGTGCCTTTTAACTGCTCCTATTTACCAGTGGGTACCCTGTGGGTCCATTGGCTACCTCCAATGCAATTGGCTATTGCATTCTATAAAGGTCTCTAATAAAAATCAAAGCAGAAAAACCCTACCAATGTAAAAACAAACAAAAATCGACCCTCGCAGGGGGTTATAGATCCCCCGAGATCTGTATGCACTCCTTGCGATCTATCTGTCGCAGTCTAATATTTATTTGACAAAAAAAAAACAAGAGAATCATTAAAGCCGAAAAAAAATTTAAAAAAAAACGTGAAAAAAAAAAATAAATGGGCGTGGTTTTTGACCCGCAGCCGCCAAAGGAATGATACGATGTTGCTGAATTGCAATACCAAAATTTTCGATACTATGCCTGACATATGCCTTGGCAAATGACATAACAACACTAACACGGACAGACAAACATCGCTTAATCAACTTCTCTATGTATAAGGATCCAGAATAGATATACTTTATGGGGTCGGAAATGAATATTGTAGAAATTACACACGGAATGACACAGTTAGATATACCCTTTCCACCTGTGGTTAAGGGTATAATAAAAGAGGCAACGGACTGTATGAAAATTTAAAAAATTTAACTTTATTGTTTTAATAATTAAAATGGAGATTAAAGTAATGGGTGATTTTTTTGAGGTTAGGATTTTCATGCATTAGTATTTGACAGATCACGTGAGATTTCAGACATGGTGCCAAAGAGAAAGATGCTCAGTATGCTTTGACATTTCATCATGAATAGACTTACTAACGAGCAACGCTTGCAAATCATTGAATTTTATTACCAAAATCAGTGTTCGGTTCGAAATGTTCGAAATCGACAAATTTTGTTCAGCGATGAGGCTCATTTCTGGTTGAATGGCTACGTAAATAAGCAAAATTGCCGCATTTGGAGTGAAGAGCAACCAGAAGCCCTTCAAGAACTGCCCATGCATCCCGAAAAATGCACTGTTTGGTGTGGTTTGTACGCTGGTGGAATCATTGGACCGTATTTTTTCAAAGATGCTGTTGGACGCAACGTTACGGTGAATGGCGATCGCTATCGTTCGATGCTAACAAACTTTTTGTTGCCAAAAATGGAACAACTGAACTTGGTTGACATGTGGTTTCAACAAGATGGCGCTACATGCCACACAGCTCGCGATTCTATGGCCATTTTGAGGAAAAACTTCGGAGAACAATTCATCTCAAGAAATGGACCGGTAAGTTGGCCACCAAGATCATGCGATTTGACGCCTTTAGACTATTTTTTGTGGGGCTACGTCAAGTCTAAAGTCTACAGAAATAAGCCAGCAACTATTCCAGCTTTGAAAGACAACATTTCCGAAGAAATTCGGGCTATTCCGGCCGAAATGCTCGAAAAAGTTGCCCAAAATTGGACTTTCCGAATGGACCACCTAAGACGCAGCCGCGGTCAACATTTAAATGAAATTATCTTCAAAAAGTAAATGTCATGGACCAATCTAACGTTTCAAATAAAGAACCGATGAGATTTTGCAAATTTTATGCGTTTTTTTTTTTTAAAAAGTTCTCAAGCTCTTAAAAAATCACTCGTTATTTGGTAGACGGATTCAATCATTGAAACAAAAAACGCTGACTGTTAACACTGAATGAACAAATCAATTGGCGGAGAATTGAAAATGAAATTAAAATGAGCCTAAAAGTATGCAGTAGGTAAATTTACTAAATGTAAATTTAATAATTCGAAACACTTTCGAAATTCGAAAGTATTCGATAATTGAAAGTTTAATCGAAAGTCGTAGGAAAATCCAAAAATCTTCACTCACCTTTTGTGTTTTGCTCTTTGTCCTCATCGATTTTTATCGCGTCTTCCTGATCTTGTTCTTGGTTGTTATTAATTTCCTCGTCTTGTTTATGCTCGACAGCAGCTTTCTCTTCACATCCTCCTTTAAACGAATCATTTGTTGGTGAAGAAGAAATTAAAATATCTCTACCTTCCTGAAGTGACTGCTCCATTTGCGAGATCTCATTCGGTAGATCTATGGTCTCCAATAGCTCACCCGAAGCAGTGTGAGCCAACAGCGGCATGTTGGAGTGTTGAGTAATATGTTTCTCCACGGTGGTCAAACTTTCGCTGGCTAAAGTAACAGCAGCAGATGGTTTTGTTGTAGTGGTTAACGAAATTGCTTTTTCGTTTGAAATTTGTTCCGGAGGTAAAACCACTTGATGTTCCACTCCCACTATTATACGTTCCATTGGTTTGGGTATTTCAATTATCGAAGTTGGTGGTGATGGCTTAGCTGTAACGAGTTTTTGTTCTAAACTGTGAGAAGTTTCCAAAGAACCTCTACGTTTGGGTATAGGCCTCACTAGGGCTTCTGTTCTCTTCTGTGGCACTGGGGGTTTAGGCTTGGGTGTTGGTTTGGCTTTCATTTTAGGTGAAGTGGGTTGTTCCTTTTTGGTTGTAGGATCGGATTTCTTTGGGCTTTTCTTTAGTTTGGGAGATAGTTTAACAGATTTAATTTTAGCTGCCACTTTTTCCGTTGTTAAACCTTCTGTTTTACTTTCTAAAGTGTTGTCCAGTTCCGCGTTTAAATTTTCTTTTAGCAAACTAACAGGTACTTCCGACTTTAAATCTTCTGTTTTACTTTCAAAAGATTGGTCTAATACAGGTTCTTCTTTTGCAGCTTCTTCCTTTTTATGCTCAATCCTCTTCTTGCTGCTGTCTTCCTCTGTTAAAGGAGTTTCTTTAGTTTCAATTATGTTTTTGTGCAGCACATACACCGGTTCATTGTCAATGAAATCTTCAAAAACACTTGATTTATTTGTAGACTCACTAATTAATTCTAAAGATTTGATACTTTCCACTTTTTGTGTCAATTCCTTCCCGACTTCTTCCACATCTAGCAATTGTTCCTCGTCCTGCCGCTTAGTTTCTTCTAGTTTTTCAGTTATAATTTCCTCTTCATCTCTCACTATCTCTCCATTTTTATTGTCTTCCTCTGCAACATTTTCCTTTTCCAATTCACTCAAATCAAAACCCTGCTCATCTATGGCTTCATATTTAAATAGTTTCTCAGCTTCTTTTTTCACCTTTTGATAGCTTTCTATGAGCTTCTGAGCCTCTAATTCCAATTTCTTTTCCTCCTCGGTTTTCTTTACCAATTTGGGACCCTTTTTTGCTGACTCCTTTGCCGACTCCTTTGCAGAATCCAAACGTTTATTAACCTGCTTCTCTGCATCTTTTAAAACTGATTCGATTAGTTTTTGGGTTTCATCAGTGATGAGTTTATGGGCCTCCATTTCCAAAACATTTTGTATAATCTCTTGGTTTTCTTTTTCACTTTCACCGCTGGCTACTTCTTTGGTTAATTCTGAACGTTTGGTCACTTCTTTAGCACCATCTTTGGTGACCATCAACGTTTCCGTGAGTTCTCTGGTTAAAGAAGGTTTCTCGTTGGATTTGTGCTCTTGGCAGGCTTTGAACATTTGCTCGCTATCTTCAAAAGTATCGAGAATTTGGTGCTCACATTCTAAGAGATCAATGCCACCCTGGTCGTTGGCTTGCAATTGTTTACCACACTCCGATAAATTCAAAATACCTGTGACAATACTTTGATTATCTTGTGGCCTTGAGATTTCTTCCGATAATCGTGTTTCCGCTTGGGCGGTAACAGTTATCGGCTGTTGTGTGACCGCAGCCGAGAGCTTGTCATCGAGGCTATCCTGACTATGGACTTTTTTGAGTTTGGCCTTCTCCCTATGTGACTCAGTGGACTTTTGTATTTTTTCTTCGCCCGTTTGTTCATCACGGGTACGTATTTCCGCATAGGCTTTCTCATCGGACTCAAATTGACGTTCTTCCATCACGGTTATCTTGGTATTGGCTACACGTTCCGTGTAGGGTTGCAGAGAGAATGCAATGGGTTTTGATGAATCGGATGTTTTGTAATCTGTCAATACCTTTTTGAAATCTTCAGATAAATCGTCTATAGAATCGAGTAAATTGTCACAAGTTTTGGAATCTAACACCGTCGAAGAAGTAGTGGATGATTTAATAATCTTTTTTGTAGTAGTGGTAGTGGAGATGCTAGATTTGGTTGTTATTTGTTTAGTTTCTGTCTGGACTTCTTGCGATGTCTCGGCTACATCAAAATTGTTTTCGCCATTTTCAGCGATAGTTCTCTGCATTTCACTTGTGGTTTCCTCTTTGACTTCCTTCAGTTCCGCTGCAACAGTTTCGCTTTCGTTTATTGCTTGCTGCTCTTTCAACTTCTTTCGCTCAACACTACCTGTGGCCTCTGCTGTCTTTTTATCACTTAATAACTCATTTTCTTTGTCATCTCTTTTACTTTCGTTAATATTCGTTTCGTCATTTGCCTTAGCGGCCACATTTTGTTCACTTTCTTCATTCGTTTCACTCATTTTCGTTTTAGAATCTTTCTTCTTCAAGCTTTGTAATTCCGTTACAGGCACAGTGGGCGGCAAGACGGGTACTCCTATGAAGATGGGTTTCTTCGTTTTTATATTTGCCACACAAAAATTATGTTCGTCTTTTTTCACTGTTTTAAATTCTTCTTTCGATTGTTCGTTGTTTGTTTTAATAGCCGGCTTCTGTTGACTCAAGTCATCGACTATGACAATCGGTCTGTATAAAATAAAAAATAAAAAAAAAATTAATAATTATTGTTGTCTGCAAATAAAATATTTGAGAAGTTTCACTTGTTATGGAATTTAGTTTTTCTTTTATAATTCTAACATTCAAAAAAGTAACCCTAACCTTGCGATATAAATTTGTATACTAAAATGTTGTTGTTTTAAGCGCTCTTAGTTGGTCGATATTATTGCACCTGTGACTTTAATCGCTAAATATTTGTTTATTTTTGTTTTTTTACTATCTTCTTTTTTTTAAGTCTATTTACTGTTTTATCAACGTGTATGTACGTTAAAGATAATTATTTGGTGCCCTACAACAGGTATAAATGGCTAAGGAATATATTCATATCCAAGTTATTAAAAGTTTTTGTTTTCAAGTAAAACGGCTGCAAAAGTTTAGGAATCGCTCTCGAAAAGTTAAAGTTAAAACTTTATTCTAGTATAAAAGCTTTGTCTGGGTATAAGACTTTCTTCCTAGTATACAATTTTCGTCTTTAAAATAATAGTATTTATAGAAGATAAAAAATCTTGGTAAATAAAAAGCATGTAGCTTTAAAGTCGCAATATTACACTAATCACTCGCAAAAGAAGGCTAATCCGACATTATTAAAACATTAAGTCGTCGTAGTCTAGAACTAAAGTGTTACAGTATAAGACCAGAAACCAATATAAAGGACGAATACGTAAACCTAAGTGACCGCAAAATTAAATATTTAGTTAGTCTCAGTATAAGAATTAATAGTCGCAGTATAAGACTATGTAATCGCAGAATAACAAGACGCAGTATAAGATAAAAAGTCTCAGCATAGGTTTAAGAAGATATAGAAAAAAAAGATATGATATATGATACGAGTTAGCCATCGCAGTAATTGACAGTATAAAAGAAAGATGATGAGGTGATAACAGTAGTAGTCGCTGAATAAGACTAAAACTAAAAACCTGCATTACTAAGCTAAACTAAACAGCTGTAGCATACAACTAAACATCTGCAGTATAACACTAAGAAGCAGCAGCTTCTAGACTAGGAATCCGCAGCTAAAAAAAAGAAGTCATAGTAATAAATGAAGTAGTCGCAGAATAAAACTTAACTTATAAAAGTTATCATAGTCGAAAAGTAAGAAGGCACTTCAAAAAGGCAAGTGATATATTTATAGACATAGAATAAGATCACGAAGTCACGGTAGTAAACATAGTAGTCGCTATATGCAATTACATTATATTATACTACAGTATAAGACTACAGTATAACACTACAGTATAAGACTACAGTATAACAATACAGTATAAGACTACAATATAACACTACAGTATAAGACTACAGTATAACACTACAGTATAAGACTACAGTATAACACTTCAGTATAAGACTACAGTATAACACTACAGTATAAGACTACAGTATAACACTACAGTATAAGACTACAGTACAACACTACAGTATAAGACTATAGTATAAGACTACAGTATAAGACTTCAGTATAAGCCTACAGTATAAGACTGCAGCATAAAACTGCAGTATAAGACTACAGTATAAGACTAGAGTATAAGACTAGAGTATAAGACTAGAGTATAAGACTAGAGTATAAGACTAGAGTATAAAACTACAGTATAAAACTACAGTATAAAACTACAGTATAAAACTACAGTATAAAACTACAGTATACGACTACAGAATATAACTTCAGTATAAAACTACAATATAAGGTTGCAGTATAAGAGTATAAGGCGCATTAAAGAGCTAAGTTATAGTAAAAGATGAACTGGTTGCAAAGTAATGCTAAGTTAACGCAATATAAAACTAAAAGTCTCAGTATAAGACTAAAGAAAATATATTAAAGGACCGTAGAAGACTAAAAAGTATCGTTAAAGAGCTAAGAAGATATAGTAAAAGATGAAGCGGTTCAAAGTAAAATTAAGTTATAGCACTATAATAAGTGGTTGCAATATAAGACTTAAAGAAACAAAACAAAGTAAAATTAAGTTATAGCAATATAAGAAGATTTAAAAGTCTCCTTAAAGTTATAGTAAAAGATGAAGTGGTTGCAAGGTAATACTAAGTTATCGCAATATAAGACTAAAAGTCTCAGTATAAGACAAAAGAAAATATATTGAAGGACGAAAACAATATCAGAAGTCCAAAAAGTCGCATTAAAGAGCTAAGAAGTTATAGTAAAAGATGAAGTGGTTGCAAAGTGCAATTATGTTATAGCAATATAAGACTAAAAGTCTCAGTATAAGACCAAAAAATATATATTAAAGGAAGAAAACAACAGCAGAAGTCTAAAAAGTCGCCTTAAATAGTTAAGAAGTTATTGTAAAAGATGAAGTGGTTGCAAAGTACAATTATTATAGCAATATAAGACTAAAATTGTCAGTATAAGAACAGTATAAGAACAGTAAGACCAAAAAAATATATTAAAGGAAGAAGACAACAGCAGAAGTCTAAAAAGACTTATTAAAGAGCTAAAAAGTTACAGTAACAGATAAATTGGTGGCAAATTAATACAAAGTTATCGCAATATAAGACTAAAAGTCTCAGTATAAGACCAAAGATAATATATTAAAGGATGAAAACATCAGCAGAAGTCTTAAAAGTCGCATTAAAGAACTAAAATATTACAGTAAAAGATGAAGTGGTTGCAAAGTAAAATTAAGTTATAGCAATATAAGAATAAATTGTCCGTATAAGAACAGTATAAGAACAAAAAATATATATTAGAGGAAGAAAACGACAGCAGATGTCTAAAAAGTATCATTAAAGGGCTAAGAAGTTACAGTAAAAGTGGTGACAAATTAATACTAAGTTTTCTCGGTATAAGAGTACAAAGTCTGAGTATAAGACAATCTACAATGAAGTTCAAAGAGGTCGTAGCTTAAGAATAAGTAGTTGCAGTATATATGTATGTAACTTAAAAACAGATACTAATATTATGACATATGTATATTAAAATATTATATTTCGCTATGGATGTAGCTCCCCTCTGCTGCCACCTATAACCAACCATCTGCATTTTGCACTTTAACTCTCTCATACAAATTAAAATCTATTCGCATTTCTTTTTTTTTTTTGCCTTTTTTTTTTTGTACCCACTATGTCAGTCATATGTTTTGATTCTCTCCCCAGCGTTATCTTTTTTTCTTTACTGGCTTTTGTTATCTTTCCGAAAAATAAGAACGACATTGTTATTGTTGTTAGTGTAAACATTAATTAACACCTAAAGTATTTCACCTGTTGGTTGGTGTACGTACGAACGAGAGTGTAAATTTTATTGCTACAGTTGTTTTGTTTGAAAATTACTTTTTTTTTCTTTTTCTTCTACTTCTCTGCTTTCCAGCACATGCAATGGGATTGAGGGCTTCGTTTTACGGTCTATGTGGGTTAACTGATTAGAAGGAATTTTCATTTTGCATAAATAAAATTTATGCTAGTTTTATTTAGTTATTCGCAGAAAATGCAAAAAGAAAGAAAGAATACAAGAATGGCGAGCGAGATAAGAATGACATTTAACATATGGTTGGGTTGGAGTTATTAAATCATAAATTTTAATATGGAATAAAGTAATGATAATATGAAAAAAAGAAAGAAAGTGCAGAGAAGGGTTGCCGCCAAAACGAAAAAAAAGGTATATAAAGTACGAGGGAATATTGGAGTAAAGAAATATGTACGGGGAAGACGTTTAAACTTACCCATTCGTTATAGATGGCGGCTCCAGGGAGGAACATTCCTCTTCAACTTCTCCTATTGTTGGCAACATATTAGAATGCCAATAGAGATTGAAATAGGCCTCCGAAGGTCCTGGCCCATTAATCAGTTCCGGTGGTCCCAATTTCTCACCATCTTCACACACATAATCCTTTTCCTCATCCTGACAATAGCCATTGGCTTCGGGCATATCATCTTCATCACTACTGGAACTGGAATAGTACAGAGGCGCGGTAGTATCATCAATTTTCATACATTTACCCACCACTAAGGGTGGTGGAGTAGTGCTTTCCAAATCATCTTCATCTTCTTCTTCCGCTTGTGCTTGTGCCTGCTGCTTTTCAGGTGATTCCTTAAATAAATTTCTTATTGCATTTGTGGGTGAAGATTCTTTGGAGGAATTTGAAGACTGTATAGTTTCTTCCGTTTTACGTTCAGTCGGCGGACTATTACGTCTTTGTAATTCGAATAGGCTGGCTAAGTGTTCCTCCTGTTCATGAAAAACCAAAGGGATGTTCTTGTTAGTTTGAGTTTTGCTTTCATAGGTTTGTATCTTAAAGCGTATTTCTCGATTAGGTGAGGGCGGTGTTAAAGGTTTATCTTGGGGTTTGGGTGAAGATTGTTTAAATGTCTGCATACTGGGAATGCTTGTGGTTGGTGGAGTCGATGGCGTAACTGTTCTGTCAACCACAGTCACTGTGGTGACATTATTTGCCGACAGTTTGGGTATATGGGTTTTGGGCAAAGATTGTACTCTTTCTGGAGGCTTGGGCTTAGGTCCTCGACTTTTGCTAGCCGAGGCAGTGCTATTTAAGCTTTCCGTCGAAGATGTCAAGGTAGAAGCCATACTTTGCTGCATAACGGCTATCAGAGTTCTGTCGGGACTTTTAAATTTAGCTTCTGCCGATATTGCACGTTGTAAAGGTATTTTGGAATTGCTAAGAGGACTAGATTCTTTTGAGCGGGCATTGGCTAAATAATTTAAATTTAAATCTGTTTCGGACTTTTGTTTGGTTAAACGTCTGGCTATATTTGAGGGTGACTTGATAGCATGACTTTTGGCCCAGCAAGTTTCCAAATCCAAAGACCTTTTGGCCGCTAAGTGTATGGGTATTCTGGATTTTATGGGTGAGGGGGAAGGAGTTTTATTTAGTTGTTTATTTCTTTGTTCCTTTTCTAAGAAGTCACTTGTTTGTATTTTTAGTTTTTCCAGTTTATTAAGAGGTTTCAGTTTAATTTCACTTTCGGTTTTGGCTCGTTCTAAGAACTTTTGTTGGCTCTGAGGCGACAAAATAGCTTTGGGAATTTTCGTAGCAGATTCCTTAGCACCGGAGTTGCCATTGGTGGTTGGTGGTGGTGGTGTAGTGTTAACTAATTTTACCGGCAGCAGGTTCTTAACAGCTGGCAAGATATTTGTAGGCGTGGTTGGAGTTGTGGGAGTTGGCGATTTTGCAATTACAGCATCTGGCACCTTTGGCGGTGGCACTTCTATAGCTTGCTTTCCCGTATTACTCAACTTCCTGGGCATAGGTATTATGGATCTCTTCTTTGGCTCTATGTGAGCTATCACCTGTCGTGGCTTAGGTGTAGGAGTTGTTTGTTTAACTTCTTCTTCTTGTTTTGTTTCTGTGCCGGGCAAAAACTCTTCTGTAGCTTCAACTTCAGGTTTAAATTCCATATTTTCATAAACATTGATCTTTTGAGTTTTAAACTCAATATTTTCGTAATTATTGCCCGGTATTAAAGCAATTTCATTTAAGTCCAAGTCCAAAGTAGTATCCAAAACATTTGTTAAAGCCTCATCTGGATTGGTATTCAAATTGAACTCCTGTTCTAGCATGGCAAAAGGTTTTAAAACTTTAGCCAATTCTGGTTTAGCAATCACACCTGGTTGGCCGCCATTGGCCAAAGAGGCAAAGCCTGATAAATCTGATTCCGAGGAGTACGTGGAAGTAATAGAATAACGATCTATTACTGTAGAAATGGTGCTGGCCGTATCATCTGATTCTGATTCAGCGGTATGGTGTCTTAAAATTGTTTGATTAGAATTACTATTAGAATTATTATCTGCAAATAGATTAATATAAAACTCAGCATCGGGTGGCGGTGTAAAGGATTTATCTTGTGCTGCAGCATTATCCACCTCTGTGATCTCAGGAGCCAGCGGCTGCACATCTTGCCCCGTTGCTTTAAAAGAACTTTGTTTCTTAACCAATTTTCTAGGTGGCACTGGCGGGGGTGGTGGTGGCACACCTTTCATTTTACTATTACCATTTACACCTGCTGTAAAAGTTGTTAAATTACCAGCCTGCTGTTCATAGTCTTCTTCGAAATCTACCGGTTTTTGTCCTCTACCATTACGCACTTCCAATTTAATGGCCACATTATCTTTCAAACCTTTAACACATTCTATTCTGGTCATATCTTTCACCAAGTTATCATCGATTTTAACAATTTCATCTCCTTCACGCAGCTGACCCCAAGACGTGACAACTTTTGAGGCAGGACTATCGTTGGCACATGATTGTATGTATAACTTTTGTACCTTCTCTGTACTGCGCGTACCACCTTGAAATTTAAGACCAAAACCTAAACGTTCTCCAGGCAAACGATAAACCACCACTGTTTCTATTTCCAGGTTGGAGTCTACACTATTTGCATGATTATTGCTGTTTTGCAGATTGTTATTGTTTATCGATAACACTGTTATAAAAGAGGGATCACCATCGCTGGGTGTGTGTGGTGGTGTTTTGCGCAGCAATAGGTTTGTGTCTTTGGATGTTGGATCATCAACTTCTACAACTGTTATATAGTCGGCCATTGTTGGTTTAACGGGGCGTGTTTACAGTATTTGGAAAAGTAGAGTTGAATTGTAGTTTTCGAGGTGAGTTAGATGCATATGGTTGGAAACTTAGCTTAACGATGATACGGTGTAGTGGTGACAACTTGGTTTGAAGTATTACTAGTCAATGTACGATGGAGCTGCAATAGAGAGAAAAAAATGAGGTTTAACTTTAAATTTTCATATATTTGTAAATAATTTTAGTGACAAAAAAACCGTAAAATATGGATGTCGTAAGTTAACGACCCTAATTAATTATGCTTTTCGGTAAGAAAAATTAAATAACTTGACATTGTCGTAAAAAAATTAAAATTAAAAATTTTTGATAATAACAAACATGATTATAAATAATACATTTTAAGCAAAATCTAAACTAAAGTCATCAATTTTATAATTATATGATAATTTTCTATGGACTTCATATTTTCTGCAATATCGTAAATTCAAAAAAACATTTTTAAGAAGTTTTCCTTTATTTTACAAACAAAATTACAAAATTACTTTATTTTTTCACAATATCGTAAAAATTATAATATTTCGCATTTTACGATATTAGAAAAAATTAAGAATTTAGCTAAAAAATCAAATTTCTTTGATAGGTTTACCAGTACTAGCTAACAATAACATAATAAGTTGATTTAAGTTCGGTAATTTACAATATCGTAAATTTACGATATTAAAAAAAAAATAGACTTGAATAATGCTTTTTAGTATTATATTAAATATAATTAATAATAACTTAGGATTTTCTCTAGAAAAATCGCAAGCTTCTTAACCGTTAAAATACGATATTACAATCAATTCTAATGCGATTTTGAAAAAAAAAACTTAACACATATACCTTCAAAATCATTTTTTGTTTGTATCTAAACTAAACTTAGTTGAATATTAATCCGAATACTTCTGAAATAAATAGCTTAAATTGTGACTATCAATAACTCTTCCAATATCGTAAATATTAATATCGCTAGTATTAATAGTTTTAGTGCCAAGTTTTTTATATGTAAAGGTCACAAAAACAGGGCAATTTTGATTGTTGTGAAATAATATTTTATTTAATTAAATTTTTCTAAAAATTTTGCTGATATATGAAGCTCAACATGGCGCTCTCTGCGCTCTTTACAGGTATATACAGCGACGCGATAGCTCTTTTAGCGCTATAACGCTTAAGATAATAAAAATATTATAATAGGGATTGATCTTTATGTAAAGAAAATCGAAAATTTTTATCAAAAGCTCATATTTTTTTTTTAATATCGTAAAACCGTTTTATTTTTTTGTAATATCGTAATATATACGATTTCAGACAATTTTAAAACGGATAAAATAAACATAATCTAAACAGAAGTCACTAAAATTACAAACACTTTATCATAATTTCAAAATTTTTTTGTTTTTATTTTTTGTTTAACATCGTAAAATTTTTTAATATCGTAAATATTGCAATCATAATAAAAACCCAAACATAATTAAATTTTCCTTAAACACAAATAATAAGTTTCCTAAAAATGAATTTATGAAGTTACACATCTAAGGTGTTTTCACAATATATTAAAAAATGTAATATCGTAATTTAATTTTTATATTAAAAATTAAAAGAAAAATTAAAAAGTGATATGCTTATAGAAAACGAAAATTTTATTTTTAAATACCTTACTTCAAGCTTATTTTTAGACAATTTTGAAAATATTTTATTCACTACAGAGTTGCGTAAAATATACGATATTAGAAAAATCTTTAAAACGTTAAAAAAAGTTTGATATTCAGTACAAATATTAATATTAAAAAAAAAATGTGTTAAGAAATCATTATATTGTCAATATTTTTAAAAAATATTATAAGAATTATTATAAGAATATCGTAAATTTTACGATATTAGAAAAAAGTAAAAAAAAATATATAAAAAGCATAATTTTAGTCTAGGCATATTAAAAAATAGCAAATTTTTATCAAGATTTGTTAGACGTGAAAATTATTTTATAATATCGTAAAAAAACTTTATAACGTAAATTTTCAATATATGAATAAAATATAAAAATTTATAGAAAAATCTTATTTTTTAATAGAAATAAAGTTAAATTTAAAGAAATTTTGTAACTACAAGTGGAAGGATCTGATATCGTAATACATATTTATGTATATACGATATTGAGAAAAAATCAGGAAGGAACATTGAAAGTAGTATATTTTGTATTATTTTATGTAAGCTAGAATGAAATAAAACATTAAGTTGTATATATCGAGGTTCTTATTAATTTCTTGTTAGTTTTTGGAAAAAATAAATTTTATTTAACACAAAATATAAGAAAAAATAAATTTAGAAAAATACTTTTTATGATTTTATAAGAAAAAACATTAAAAAGTAACGTAAATAATCACAATAAATTGATACATCTTAAATTTTCTTTCAATAACGTGTAAATATGTAATATCGTAAATTTTACGATATTACAAAAATGCAAAAATAATTTAAAAAAATCAAAATTACGATACAACTACATAAAAATTATGAAACTTTAGTTGCAATAAGCCATTGTGAAGGTTTTTTGACAATATCGTAATTAAAATTTTTTATATATATTTACGATATAAGAAATAAAGTTTGAAAATTTGTACACCTACATACAAATTATGAAACTTTAGTTACAATAAGCCATTGTGAAGGTTTTTTGACAACATCGTAAAAAAGATTTTATATATATTTACGATATAAAAAATAAAGTTTGAAAATTTGGCAAAAAAAATTTATTTTTGGCATTTTCCTTCAAAAGGCATGCTTGCTTTTTGTTTGTTGAATGTGAAAATTTTTCCTAGATTTCTCTTTTATTTATTAAAACTTTTGTATACGAAAAATTTCCCCCCATTTAGCATCAACTACTGATTACATCGTATTTAAAATTTGCTAATAAATTTAAATTAACCAAAACTTCAGGCAGCAGCAACTGCATTAAGGCAACTTCAATTAGACACTTTTTCACTTGCAACTAAAAAAAGCATTTAATGAAAAAAAACTTTAAACCACCTACTCCTTTGATTGCCGTAAAAATAATATTTAAAAAAAGTCTCTTAATATTCATGTAAAAGTTACATGATGCCAGTCAGTCAACTAAATGAACAACAACGAAAGAGCCATTCAAAAACTCAACAACAAAAAATTTCAATGCAAAAAAACCGGTAAGAAAATATTTGTGGTAACAACATTTAACGTTTTTTTTTTTTTGTTTTTGTCTAAAAGGAATTTTTTTATTTTGTGAAGAGTATTGAACAGGTAGCCTTCATTTTCAATTTAAGCCAGAAAGTAGAGAAAAAGTAAAGAAAGATCCCAAAAAAAACTTGCTTCAAGAAAGTTGCAAATTTTTACACATTTGCCGCTTGACAAGCCGACATTATGATTTTTTTTTTGTTCATTGGCGTGTTTATGCAAAGTGAGGGGGAGGATCTAAGAGAATTTAGTTTTATATTTTCTTTTTTGCAACAATTTGAAAGCTTTTAAATTAAAATACGTATAATAATATCTAATAATAACACAGCACAACAAAATAAAAAAAAATTTCATGTGCTCTTAAAACCACTATATAATTTTGATGTATCATGACTACCTTTGTACAAAAATGGTAAAATTTTTAAATTCTATGGATAGATTTTTTTTTAAAAAATTTTTTTTTAAAATCGCAATTTTTTTGAGACGTTTCTTCAAATAATTAATGATAACTCAAAAACTACTAGTCCGATATTATTAAAATAAATTCAGAAAAATTAAGATTTGCATAGCCTTTAATTCGTCTATATATCGCGTTTCAATCGGATCAATAGTATCGGAGTTATAATAAAAAACTTAAGAAAAAAATATATTTTTTACGTAAAAATGGCAAAAATTTTCGTTTTAAAAAAATCATAAAAAATCGAAAACGGCAAAAAACTTCCAGATTCATTTTTTTATCGCATAGCGACATATAATAGCAACAAAATGAGATATCGACCATAAAAATCGATTGATTTTTTTCGAATTTATTCACATTTTAGTGAATTCGCTCATTTTCACAAAATTTTAGTTTTTTGCTTGATATACGCATTATAGCGGGTTTTCAAATGTGTGAAAAACATAAATTTTCCAATTTCAAGGGGTGCATGTCGGATTAATGTTAGATTTGATGAGAAACTTCCACCCACAAAATTTTAGTCGAATTCGACAACGTTAACACGTAGCGCATAGGCCCCAAATCTGAAAAAAAGCGTTTAAATCGAAAATAATTGACAAATTTTCAGTTTTTGCAAAATTAACGCTATTTATTTCCCCTTTTGCCATAAAGTGGATCCTGGTCCTTAGGGCAAACACAATGAGATTTACAATGTTGCCCTGTGTAATATATGGCGTGTGCTGGTTTTTAGAGGAGGAAAACTCTTAATTGACAGCACTGTTTTCTATAACAGTTGATTTGACAGTTCTCAGATTAGTTTGGTTTGAGCAGTTTATCATAGATAAACTTAAAATTGTTGAACCACAGCAAATCATATGCTGCTTTGACTTGAAACAAAGATTTTTAACGTCCTTAGTTGAACTGGCTAGAAATTTTCAATTATGAAAACTTCCACAGTCTTCTCGTCTCGCATGAGTCCTTTTAACTCTTTATCTTTGTACCTATTTTTCTCTTTCTATATTTCTCTCTGCTGTCTTCTCCTTTTTCTGGTACCTTTTCCTCTTCATGATTGGAAATCTCAAACTTTTTTTCCGATTTCACTTCTAGAGACTTCTCCTCTCGTATGAGTTTTTAATCTCTCTCTCTATCTATCTTCCTCTTTTTGTATCTTTCTCTTTCTCTCTGGTGTCTTCTCCTCTCTCTGATGTCTTCTCCTTGTCTAACCGACCTTTAAATGCAGATTTCTCGGTTTCGATTTTATCGCCCTCTTTTTCTAATTTTTTCTCTCTGGTATCTTTTTCCTCTGATGCCTTCCTTCTCCTCTCTCAACTGATCTTGTATTTGTCTTTTTTGCTAACATTTACTTCCATTTTCAGTGGAGTTATTTCTGCCTCATATGCTACTTTGAGTTGAAACACAGATTTTAAACGTTCTTGATTGAACTGGGAATTGGTTGGGAATCTCGAATTTGTTTCCAATTGCACTTCTAGAATCTTCTCCTCTCGTATGAGTCCTTTTCTCTCTCTCTCTCTCTCGCTCTCTATCTTTTCCTTTCTTTCTTTATTTTCTCTTTCTCTCCGGTGTCGTCTCTCTTTTTATCGTTGCTTTTCTCTCTTTCTTTTTTTTCTCTTTCTTTCTGTTATCTTCTCCTTTCTCTGGTGTCTTCCCCTCTCTCTAGTCTCTTCTCCTCTCGCAACTGACCATCAATTGCAGATTGACACTTAACAAGTTATCGATAATTTTCCTTTATTCTATAGAAGAAAGTTATTTTATTCTACAAAAAAGTTATCGATATCATTACTTATTCTTTGGAAAATGTATCCAGAAAATTACTGTAGTTTATGGAAAATTTGGCGATAACATTTTCTTATTCTATGAAAAGTTATCGATAACTTTGAGTCATTTTATAGACACTTCTGCGATGGCTTATTCCATAGAAAACTTATCGATAACTTACTTTTATAAAATATCAATAGTTTTATTTTATTCTGTAGAAAAGTTATCGATTTTTTTAATTTATTGTATACAAAATTTGTCAAAATTTTAATTTTTCTTTTATGTCTCTTTTTCTTTTATTTCTCTTTCTATCTGGTGTCTTCTGCCCCCTCAGCAGGCCTTCTATTGTAAATTTATCTGTTTCGCTTTAATGACTTTCTCTTTCTATCTCTCTTTTTCTTTCTGGTATCTACTCCTCTCCCTACTCACCTTCTAGTGCAGTTATATCTGTTTCGCTAACATTTACTTTCATTTTCACTGGACTTACATCACAGATATACAACTCCTGCTTCTTGCAAGGTCTCGTAGTTCGCCTTATTGGTTGGTTGGATCTGGGCAGCACTTTACAAAACGCAAGAAAGCCTGTGTTAAAAATAGGGGCTGACTACACAGAAAAAATTTTTTGCTCCAACTCAAGGTTTTAATTAGTTTTAGACACAAATTTGATTAAATGTTTTATTGATTCAACAATTTATTTAATTAGAAATGTATTTTTTCTTTCTTAATTAAGAATATAATTGAATCAATTAAAAAATTAATGAAAACTGTACCTAAAACTAATTCAAACCTTTAATTGATGCAACAAATTTTGTCTGTGTATTATACAGAGTATGGAACACTAACTAATCTAGCCAGGCACTTGGCAGCACCTTTCCCCACTGGGTCGTTTTTCAATGTTTTGATAGAAAAAAAGCCGAGGGGTATACAGCACGTAAAGCGATTAAAGGTCATTGATTTTGTTCGAAATAACTGATCCCATATTTCTTTCGACGCTAAATTCGATTTATGGGAGAATAAGGGGAAAAATATTTATATTACAGTCTTACAACTAGACTCGGCCTTAGCCCGGCAGATGCTAACTCCCGCATGCAATATTTGTAGTGTTAGGGCGGCCATATGGCTGCGAATGCAACACCGTAAACCTCATTTTTATCAAATCTACTACTTTTTATTTTTTTGCTATAAACCTAGGAAGGTTTTCCGAATAAAAATTTTTAATCCCAAATAGAACTAATTTTTTCCATTTTTTAAAATTCACAAAAATCAATCCCCATTTTTCTCAAACTTATAATAATGTTGCCCCTAAAGTGCAGCTTTTTAAAAGATCTTCACATAATTGTGATACGGCCCTCGTAGTTGTGGACCAACCTGCATTGGTTTGTGTTTTTAGGATTTCGATCTATAAAACAATAAAACCGGCTTTAAACTTTGATTTTCAAATGTAAAATTTATAGTTCAAAAGTATTGGCATTTTTTCTTTTTGCAATTTTATTTTTTTGCGTTTTATTCGAACAAGATCATCGAAATATTTTGTTAAGTATTTGATTTCATGATTTCTTTTTTGTGTTTTTTTTTTTGTACGTTTTATCTTGTTCGCTGACAAAGTGACTGGCTGACATACTTTAATGTTTTTTGCGACGAAATAGTAAAAACAAAAAACCAGCAACTCTATGCTAGAGTATAGTGGCAGTTTTACTCCCCTCAAAATTGTTTTTAAAAGTGCAACATGATACAGTTGTTTGCCATGAAAGCAGTTGAAAGAATTTTAAAATAAAAAAAAATAAATAAATAATTCTTTTTTAAGCCAGACTTAAGTTGGTTTTGCTGCAACCCATGTCAGCATTTTATTTGTCAACGCCCTCTTCAGAAACTCTGCTGTGGTAAAATTTGTGAAACAAAGTTCCGCACAATACGGGTTCAAATGGCAGTCTGTCTGTGTAAATTTGAAAATATCAAAAAATAGGACTCTTCTATTTCTTGCCATCGTACAATATTTAACTTTACATTAAGACGCCTTGGTTTTTATTTTGGTTTATTTATTTCTTACTTATTTCTTACTTATTTATTTTATATTTTTTTGCATTTTTTTAATATAGGGGATTTTGGGAATTTCTGAAAACAATATGGGTACTGGAAAAAGTTTCAGGATTTAGCAAGATGTGTAAATAATTACAAAAATAATAATTATTTAAACATTTTATGATGTTTTAATTTGCTAAAAATTAATATAAGGGGAAATTTTTTATTTTTTTTTTAATTTTTTTTAAATTTTTTATTTATTTTTTTATTTTGTTTTATTTTGTTTATTTATTTTATTACTATTTTTTCCATTTTATTGTTGAAATGTTATGTTTCTATAGAATCAAAATTTTGTTTCAACAATTTTTTATATATTTTTATCTATTGAAAATTTTGGGTATTTTTGCTAATTTTTTGGGAATTAAAATTTTTAAATTTTTTCAATTTTGGCTTTAGTTTTTAAGAAAAACCTTCTTACTTAGTTTATTTTCAAGATTTTTAAATTTTTTTAATATATGGGTATTTTGGGAATTTTTGAAAATAATATGGGAACTGGATTTTCTGTTTGTTTATTTATTTTTTACTATTTCTTTTCTGTTTTTATTGTTGAAAACTTATGTTTCTATAGAATCAAAATTTCGTTTGAACATATTTTTATTTATTGGAAATTTTGGGTATTTTTGTTAATTTTTTGGGAATTAAAAAATTCTTACTTCTTTAATGTTTTTCTTTAGTTTTTAAGGAAAAACTTCTTACTTAGTTTATTTTGAAGATTTTTAGAAATGCTATAAATTTTTTTAATATTAGGCATTTTGGGAATTTTTGAAAACAATATTGGTACTGGAAAAAGTTTCAGGATATAGCTTTATTTATTTATTTATTGCTTTATTTTATTTTCTTTTTGTTTATTTATATTTTTACTATTTCTTTTCTTTTTTATTGTTTGAAACTTATGTTTCTATATAAATTTAGTTTGAATATCTTTTTTTTATATTTTTATTTCTTGGAAATTTTGGGTATTTTTTATAATTTTTTGGGAATTAAAAAATTCTTACTTTTCAAACTTTGGCTTTAGTTTTTAAGAAAAAAACTTCTTTTTTAGTTTATTTTAAAGATTTTTAGAAAGGCTATGAAATTTTTATATATATGGGCATTTTGGGTATTTTCGAAAATAATATGGGTACTGGAAAAAGTTTCAGGATATTAACAAGCTATGTAAAAAAATTACTAAAATAATAATTATTTAAGGATGGCATGATATTTTAATTTGCTAAAAATTAATATAAGGGGAACTTTATGATATTTTAAGGTACTAAAAATTAATATAAGGTCAAGTTTTTTATTTTCTTATTTTTTATTTATTTTATTTTCTTTTTTTCTTTATATTTTTACTATTTCTTTTCTTTTTTTATTGTTTGAAACTTATGTTTCTATATAAATTTTGTTTGAATATCTCTTTTTTTATATTTTTATTTCTTGGAAATTTTAGGTATTTTTTATAAATTTTTTGGGAATTAAAAAATTCTTACTTTTTAAATTATGGCTTTATTTTTTAAGAAAAAAAATTTTTTTTTGTTTATTTTAAAGATTTTTAGAAAGGCTATGCAATTTTTAAATATATGGGCATTTTGGGTATTTTCGAAAATAATATGGGTACTGGAAAAAGTTTCAGGATATTAACAAGCTATGTAAAAAAATTACAAAAATAATAATTATTTAAAGATGGCATGATATTTTAATTTACTATAAATTAATATCAGGGAAAATTTTTTATTTTTTATTTTTTTATTTATTTTTGTTATTGCTTTATTTTATTTACTTTTTTTATTTATTTTATTACTATTATTACTTCTTTTCTATTTTATTGTTGAAAACTTATGTTTATATAGTATAATTTTTTTTAATATTTTTATTAAGTGAAAATTTTGGGTATTTTTGCTAATTTTTTGGGAATTAAACTTTTTTTACTTGTTTCAATTTTGGCTTTAGTTTTTAAGAAAAAAACTTCTTACTTAGTTTATTTTGAAGATTTTTAGAAATTCTATAACTTTTTTAATATGTGGGGATTTGGGGAATTTTTGAAAACAATATGAGTATTGGAAAAAGTTTCAGAATTTTAACAAGCTGTGTAAAAAATTACAAAAAAAAAAATAAAAAGATTTTATGATATTTTAATTTGCTAAAAAAAATATGTAATATAGGGGAACTTTTTTATTTTTATATTTTTTTTTTATTTTTTCTTTATATTTTTTTAATTATTTTTTATTATTTGTTTAATATTTCTTTTGTCTTATTTTAATTTTTGAAAACTTAGGTTTTTCTAAAATCAAAATTTTGTTTGTTTTTAAAATTTTTATGGATTGGAAATTTTGGGTATTTTTTTATGCTCTTTGGGAATTTATTATTTCTTGCTTTTGATTTTTAGATATTAATAAATTGTTTCATTTTTATTAATATCTTCGAAATTTCACTAGATTTGAAAATTTCTCACAATGTTTTTGCAAAGACTAAATCTGTTTATAATTATTTAGCAGTTTGCAAAAAATTTCCCTGTTAAAAATTCCTTAACACAGAAAAAAACCCTCAACAGACAACAATAAAATCCCTGTGGTAATTTAATCCGTTTTTATTTAGTTTTTTTTTTAGTTAATATTGGCCAATTTTTATTTGGCAAGGGGACATTTTCACATTGTGTTACAATGTATGATTTTTTTTGCTTTTGTCATTCTTTTTTAATGATGCTGACAAATCCCTCAAGGTCTAGGCTTTTTGCTTGCGGTTCGTCGCAACAAAGAAAAAAAGCTTAAGTGCTTGGAATTCTTATCACACTTGTAAAATGTCAAGGAATTGTAAAAATAAAAAGATGCGATTTTTTTTCATGATACACATATTGGTTGTCAAGCCGCCTTGCTAAGCCATGGTATAGACCTTTAAATAAAGTAACTTGTTAAAACTAAAAAAAAAATATTTCAACACGAAACGTATAAGATAATTTTATACATATTTTTTTATTTATAAATTTTTATTTATTTTTTTTTTAATTTTTTATATACATTTTTTTTTTTCTTAATTAATGTTAATCATTTTACAGTAATTATTTTAATTATGCTGGCAAAAACAATGCTGTTTAACATAATTTTATTTAAAGTTTACAAAATTATCATAAAAACGTCTAATAATACTCCATTTAATTTCTGCTTGTAATTAGAAAATCAACACACACACAGAAAAAACTCTTATGAATAAATCTTGTAGATACTTTTTGTTTGCAATCAACAAAAACAAACACTACAAGACTGCATTACAAGTTAAAGCTAAAACAAATCAAATGTATGCACATGTACATAAAAGACAGAATATTAGGGTGGCTCCCTTTAAGTTGAGCCGGCTACTAAGGAACTAAAATCATTAATTTCTGCGTGTTTTTTGATTGTCGGCGAATTTTTTAACTCATCATTGATTACCAAACAATATTCCCTTTTTATACCCTTCACCCCACAGGTGGAAAAGGGTATATAAAGTTTGTCATTGCGTGTGTAATTTCTACAATAGTCATATCCGATCTCATAAAGTATATATATTATGAATCCTTATACATAGAGAAGTTGATTAAATATCTGTCTGTCCGTCTGTGTTCGAAACTAAGGCAAAGTTGATTTCAACTCGAAAATTTCACTAACGGAATTCAGCAACATCAGACCCTTCCATTCGATTTTGTGGGCAATAAACCACGCCTACCTATATTTTTTCACGTTGTTTTTATTTTTTTCGGTTGTAATGATTCTCTTTTGTTTTTTTTTTTTTTAAATAAATATTAGACCACAACCGGTAGATCGCATGGAGTGCATATAGATCTCTGAGGATCAATAAAACCCTGCGAGGGGCGATTTTGGGTTGTTTTTAGGATGGTAAGGTTTTTCTGCTTTACTTTGTATTGAAGGCACTTATAGAAAGCAATACACATAGAGGTAGCCAATAGACCCATAGGTTGCCCACTGGTAACCAGGAGCAGTCAAAGGAGAGGGTCAATATGATGAAATTTTTTTAAGGATTTTCCTGCTTTTGTCTGAACATTATAACACAATTTAGATTGCAAGAGGGTCCTAATTTTAACAAAGAAATTTTTACAAAAAAATTAAAAAAAAATTTTTTTTTAAACAATAACAAAATTAAATAAAAAAAATCTTCTTACAAACAATTAAAAAACAAATTACAAAAAATTTTCAAAATTTACAAAAAAATTAAAATTTTTTTTTTTTTTTAAATAAAAAAAATTACAAAAAATCTTTTACAAACAGTTAAAAAAAATACAAAAAAGTTAAAAAAAAATTTGTGTAAAATTAAAAAAAAATACAAGAAATTTTCAATAAAAAAGTTCAAAAATATCTTAAAACATACATTTAAAAACAAAGTTTTCCAAAATAGTTATAAAATTTTTTCCAAAAAATTTTTATATTTTTTTTTAATTAAATTCCAAAATATGCCTATAAAAAATTTCTATAAAATTTTTGCAAAAATAAATTTTTTAAAAAAAAAATTTTTATAAAATTTTTGCAAAGCAAAATTTTTGCAAAGAAAAATTTTCTATAAAATTTTTGCAAAGAAAAAATTTATGCAAAAAAATTTTTCTATAAAATTTTTGCAAAAAATAAATTCTATAAAAATTTTGCAAAGAAAAAAATTTTTATAAAATTAATGCAAAAAAAAAAAAATTCTATAAAATTTTGCAAAAAAAAAAATTCTATAAAATTTAAAAAATTTCTATAAAAAGTTTTCCATAAAATTTTTCTTAAATCTTTTCCAAAAAATTCTTATAAATTTTTACAACAAAATTTTCAATAAAATTTTTGCAAATAAATTTTCTATAAAATTTAAAAACAAAATTTATAAAATTTTTATAAAAAAATTTCTATAAAATTTTTACATAGTTAGGCATTTCAGGTGAAGATATACATCGTATACGAAATATTTCTGATTAGTGGAAAAAAAAGCGCAATTATTTTTTTTAATGCATTTATCTCTTAAATTAAATCAATTTTGTTCCTATGCCTGTAAAAATAAAATCACCATGGTGAAGAGTATAGAAGATTCAGCACGGCCGAATATAGCATCCTTCCTACTTTTCACTAAAGTTACCTGAGAGATTATCTTTTGAATCCCTGCCAGGCCTTATTGTACCTCTTAGCTAGGTTTTCTTTGATGCTCAGTAAAGAAAAAAGAAAGTCCGTATGTGCAGAGAGAGTTCTACATAAGTAAATATCAAATCAATGATTTACACCGACTAGCAGTGAAAGTCTGTGTATTAACGCATTCCCTAAAGTATTCTTATCCACGTGAGTTATAGTAATATCCAAATGGGTTAAAGTTATATTAAAAGAACACCGTCTGAGAACCTATTTGGAGTATGAGATTGTTTTTCAACATTGGAAGGTATATAACTGACATCTGAGAAACCGAGAATGACTTAGAAATGTTACACCAATTAATTATTTAGTTCCACAACCTTAATGTCTTCCCATATATGTATAAAACTCTACACACAAACTGTCTGACATTCACAAGTTTTCCTGCACATATTGCTATAAATTGCAACAAAAAAAATAGTTAAAATAAATACTCGCACTCATACTCGTTTAAATGTAATTAAAACTAGTTGCTTGCATTCAAACGAAAAATTATCATAAGAAACTTTATAGCGACATTAAAATAACGAAACAAAAACAACATCAACAACAACAAAAAAAGGAATCACACTACACAATTATTATTTCCCATAATTTTTGCAAGTTGAAAAAGTTTCTTATGACAGCCATTCATACCCGCTATTAAATGTTTCGGATAGAATTAACAACCGCAACTACAAATAAAACATTTGCAATGAATATGCTGAAGACTGTAGAGCGTTGACAACGCAACTGAGTTCAACCATTCCACACCATAATGGTGGTTGAGAAGTGAAAAGTTTTTTTTTCTTGTGTCAACAATTTGGCGTGTTTAAGTTCATCATCAAGCAGTTAAAAAGAAAGAAAATGAAGGGAAAATGTGTTTTAAAGTTACTTGTACAATTAAATCATTTACTTGTGTTGTCTACAGCGAGCACACAGCGGGTAACAATAATAAATCTCTCATAATTAAGCTTTGAAATGATTATTTAAATTGTAGACAAGAGGCAAAATGAAGGTAAGTAATGGCTCTATTTGTTTAGAGAAATTTCACATTAAAAAAAAAAAATAGAACAACATAACCTATAAAATATAAAACTTGGAACGTAATGGAAATGAAACAAATATCTAAACAGAATTATATGTTTTAATATGATCAACAATATTATAGGGAAATAAAATATTTAAACTTAAGAGATTTCAAGAATAAATCAAAAATAAATGCATTGGAATTGAAACACCACTACTGCAGTATTAATCTACAAAAAATATCTTCCTATTTATATGTATTATATACATATGTATGTTCTATCGCTCAAGGCAGTAAAACTAAAAAAGCTGTAATAAACGATGAAAAAAATTAGAAAATTTAACAACATAACCTTTAAATAAAAGGTGGAACGAAATGGATATGAAACAAATATCATAGCGGAATTATATGCTTGCTTATGAATAAAAAATTGATTAAGAAATACAATATTTAACCTTAAGAAATCTATCTACATTCACATAATATCAAAAATAAAACAACTGGAATTGAAACACAGTATAAATCTACAAAATATATCTTCATATTTATATACATATATTATATTTTCTAACGTTTAAGGCGGTAAAACTAAAAACTGTAATAAACGAAGATACAAATGAAAAAAATTATAACAATATAAATAAAAGTTGGAACGTAATGGAAATGAGACAAACACCTTCTCAGAATTATATATTTCAGTATGATTTAAAATTGTATGGAAAAATAAAATATTTAATCGAGAAACATCTCTCTGCATTTAAGGAATATCAAAAACAAAACAATTGGAATTGAAACGCAATTATCGCCATATTAATCTGCCAAAAATATATTTATGCTCATAATTATTTTATTTACTATCGTTAAAGGCTTAAAATCAGAAAAAAAAGCTATACAAATAAGAGTTTGCTAAAAGGCAACAAATGGAATTGAAACAATATATTTTAAAAAAATGTTAAACAATAATCTAAAAAATATCTATATATACAAGTATTTTATTTTCTATCGAACAAGGAAGTAAAACTAAAAAAGCTATAATAAATAAATATATACGAAACAAATGGAATTGAAACATTATATTTTAAAAATTTAAAACTGTAGTCTAAAAAGTCTTTTAATCTAGAAAAAAATATTTTAAAAAAATTTATAAAAAGAAAAAATTATGTACAAAGATAAGACGAATGGAATTGGAACACAAGTAATGCAGAATTACACTAATTTAAACCTTTATATGCATTAATTTCAGATTTTCTACAAAAACTATAAAAAGATTACAAAAAATGGATTTGACTAACAGAAACAAATGGAATTGAAACAAATATAAAGAAATTAATAAAAAGTTATTTACAATCTGATTTCAAAAATAAAAAAAATGGAACACTTGGATAAGAAACAAAATTTTAAAGCGAATGGAATGAAACAAATATTTATAAAAAAATATTTATTTTAAGTCAAGAAAAAAAGAACGAAGTCGAAACGAGGAAATTTGGTGACATAAAAATATTAATTTAAGAAGTAAAACTCTAAAAACACAACAAAAACTTGTATTTGACTTAAAGGAACAAATGGAATTGAAAAAATATAAAGCAATTAACATAAAAAAATGTTTCTAATCTGAAATACTATTTCTTTTTTTCAAACTAATTTTAACTTACTTAGCCAAAATTTAGAACGAATGGAATGAAAAAATTATTTATAAAAGTGAGAAAAAAATTAAAGAAATCAAAATAAAAAGATTTGATAAATTAAAAAAATAAATTTAAAAGCTTGACTAAATGGAACAAATGGAATTGTAACAAATATAAAAAAGTTAACGTTAAAAAAAATATTTATAATCTGGCACATTTTTTCAAACTAATCTTAGCATATATAGCCAAAATAAGATAAATGGAACATTTAGAAAAGGAACAAAATTTTAGAACGGAGGGAATGAAAAAATTATTTAAAAAAATTCTTTTTAATTCAGAAAAAATCGAAATAGAAGATTCAATAAATTAAAAGTATTAATTAAAAAACTTTAACTCTCAAAACATTACAAAAACATTGAATTGACTAAATGGAACACACGGAATTGAAACAAATATAAAGAAATTAATAAAAAAGAAAGACATTTACAATATCTCTAAAAAAAACATTACAAAAACATTGCAAAACATGGATTTGATGAAAAGGAACAAATGGAATTGAAACAAAAGAATTAATAAAAAAGATATATACAATCTAAAGCATCATTACATTTTCACAAACAAATGTTAGCATAATAAGACAAAAATAAATCAAAATGGAACACTTGGAAAATGAACCAACATTTTGGAGCGGATGGAATGAAAAAATTATTTATACATTTTTTTTAAGTCAGAAAAAACTGAACGAAATCGAAATAATAAATTTCGATAACTTAAAAATATTACTTTAAAAACTAGAACTTTTAAAACATTAAAAAAACTTGTATTTGACTAAAAGGAACACACGGAATGGAAACAAATATAAAGATCAAACGGAATTGAAACAAACATAAAGATTTTAATAAAAAAGGACATTAACAATATATCTAAAATTATTAAAAGAACATGGTTTTAAAGAATAGGAACAAATGGAATTGAAATAAATAAAAAAATAATAAAGAAAGATATTTATAATCTAAAACATTATTTAATTTTTTCAAACGAATGTTACCATAATAAGCCAACTAAATAAAAATGGAACACTTGGGAAATAAAAAAAAATTGGGAACGGATGGAATGAAAAAATTATTTATAATTTTTTTTTTAAGTCAGAAAAAAATTAACGAAATCGAAACAAGAAGACTCGATAAAATAAAAATATTAATTAAAAAACTAATACTCTAAAAAACATCACAAAAACATGGATTTGACTAAAAGAAACAAACGGAATTGAAACAAATATAAAAAAATTAATAAAAATATATATGAAATAAAATAACATATATATAGGCAAGAAAAATAAAAATGGATCATTTGGAAAAGAATCAACATTTTGGAACGGGTGGAATGAAACAATTATTTATAAAAAAATTCTTCTTTTAAGTTAGAAAAATTTAACGAAATCGAAACAATAAGATTCGATAACATAAAAATATTAATTTAAGAAGTACTTTTTAGTGCCGGTAGCGATTAAGATGAGCTGGAGCTGTCAAATACAAACAATTAGCAAAAAATGTTTTTATTAAAACTTGCATACAAAAGCTGTCAGTTGTATATTGAATGATAAAAAAATTAACGCACACAATAGCAGGCATCTCTGGTATTGGCCGCAATCCAGTCTAAATATTTACTAACTCTCGTATAGACACCCGGAGCATCAGGCTTCGCACAACCATAGCCAAAGGATACTACACCAGCCAAACGAAAAATGCCATCACGTACAGTTAAAGGACCACCACTGTCACCCTGGGATTATAAACGGCAAAGTATTTTAACACTGAAAAAAAAAATATCCAAATTAAACAATTACCTGGCAAGCATCTTTACCACCCTCTAGATAACCAGCACACAACATGGTATCCAATATTATGGACTTATAGGATGTGGTCCTACACTGAGCATTAGTTAAAATCGGCACTATCAGTTCCTGCAAATATGTCGACATAATGCCACCATCTGCTAACAAACCCCAACCAGCCACTATGGCTTGTTGAAAATCAAAATTTTGATTGCTATTAGTAGGCAAACAAACCGGTCTGATGGCATCTATTAGGGGCACTGGTTCTGCCAGTCTTAGAAGAGCTATATCATGTTGCAAGTCGGTGGGATTGTAAAGAACATGTATATTGGCAAAGGCCACTTTACGTACAAGGCCTTGTGTAGGAGAATTTTTATCCAATTGCAGCAGTTTTACCGAAACTCGGGACATATCTGTGCCATAAACACAATGGGCCGCTGTTAGAGCATAGCGATCGTTAATTAATGTGGCGCCACAGAATAGCTGAGAACCTCTAAGCATTTGGGCTATCCAGGGATATTTGTTGGTGTGTACACGAGTACCGCCTACAATGCGATTGACATTAGGTACTCCACAGGCTAATAGGCAGCGTTAAAAAGTTAAGGAATTATAAATTAAAAACGGTTTAGACATAAAGAAAACTTACTGCATGAGGCACATTTGTTGCTTTGAAAATATTTACTTTCTACAAATGTTAGCGGGGAGCTCGTCTCTTTGGTTTCATTTAGTAGAGAGGACCATATTTGTTGCTTATGCTCGGTTATAATATCATCTATAAAATCACCCTGTACTCCTAGTGGCCGAAAATTATCTAACTCGGTTTTATTATCTAAACGATTTTTTAAGGGTCGAGGATAAAAGTAGCCGCCACCACCACGAAACTGAGGAAAAAATTTAGAATTTAGAACACAATTTTGAAGACATTTTTTTTTTTCTTTAATTCTCCCACTTTACCTTTGTGTTTGCTGGAAATATCGAAGATATTTTTATAAAAATACTGAAGAGAAATACAATTTTCATTTTGTTTAATAAAAAAAATGTTTTTTTCTGTTATTTGAGATAATTTAGCAAAAATTTTATTCTTAAATAATGTTCACTGCTTCAGCACTTTTCGCTAACTATCAAAGAAAGTTTTCTGTTAAAGGTTTTTTATACAATGAACCAAAAACTTTTTTTGTATCTTAAAAACCAACAGATTTTTAAAATTAGGTTGTAACTTGATATTTTGTTGAAGTAATAAAAAATGATCGTAAAACAAGAATATTAACAAACTTAAATTAATCAATTTTGGTTAAAAAAAAAAATTCTCAGAAATTTTTTTTTAAGTTTTAACTTTCACTTAAAACAAAAGAGATTATTTTAAGAGAATTGACCTATATTAGCTTTGATATTCTTAAAAGTATTTTTTTTAGTACAAAACACTTAATACAATTAATCATTCTGCTTTTAAACTATACTTCCTCGATAAGACAATTCTCCTGCTGAATAAAAGTCATTAATTCTAAACCAAACAAAAGATTACAGCAACATGCTGAAGTATTGTTTTATTCAAATTTACTTTCATACGATATTTTTGTTGTTGTTATTGTTGTTCTTATATCGATTTTTATTGTTAATCTTTATTTATTAAGAAAATGCTGTTATTAAAACGAAAGACTTAAGAAACATACAGTTTTATTCAAAACCTCTCTCTTTGAATGAGTGTTAAAAATGAAAGACTTAAGAAACATACTTGAAATTTTACAAACACATAAACAGTGTGGCCAGATCTGTAAAAATAAATTAAGGAAAATTCAAGCAAAAGCTTATACATAAATGCAAAGAAATTTTAAATTACATATATAAAACTAGTGAACCCCTGAGCTTCGCTACCCCCCGTCATCTAGACATATGTGACCCGGTCTATGAAAAGGTGGCTTATGACTCAAAAACAAAATTTCGAAAAATTAGCTGTTAAAGATAAGCAATGCATTTCGTCAGTTTCTTAGTAGTTTTTCTTTTGCATTATGAACAGTCATGCCCAAAAGGCAGCCAAAAAATGCAAAAGAGCATAAATAAGATAAGTTCGTGTGTGTATATAAAGAGCGATGTTTTTTATCAATGCAAAGCACAAACCAGTTTCTGACCCAGCGTTGTCAGGTTTTTGGGGATTTTACTCAAAAAAATCCCCATATCGACTTTGACCTGCCATAACTTCTGTTCTAATATTTGAATATTTTAAATGTTGGACTTTTTTAATTGTTTAACATCTGCTTTACAAAAATATTCCAGAAACCTGACGTGTGTGTCACTTGTGAATAATGACTGTCGAAAAAGAATTTAGCGATGTTTTTTCAAAGATATTTCTTTGAAAACGAAGAGAATGATGATGATTCTTTCGATAATGTTGGTATAAATTACGAAGACGAACTACAAGCATTGTTTCAAGCTGAAGATCAAATGGAAGTGGATGAAAATATTTTTACAGTGGACTTGTCTATTACAGATAACGAAGAAAAGGAATTGGTAAATAAATTTATTTCGCAAGATTGCTGGAATAAAAAATTCCAAAATGCCGCGAAAGATGATAGAAACTGCAAGAAATAACTAACTAGAATAATCAAAACAAAACATGAACTTGATTTGGTTATACTGAGCCATATCGAATCAGCAATGATGTGCATGGACAAACTTAGAGTTGCTTACACAGAAATGACGAAATGGAGGAAATATGGAAGGCAAAAAATTATTGAACCAGTCTGTTTATCTCTGCAGCGTCAGTGGTACATTTATCAGAATCTCAGAAATATCCGCAACGAACGCGGATATTTTGGCTCCATTGCCATAGAAAAAAATGCCATCAAAACAATCTGAGGATGCTTCACCAGCCACCAAAGTAGCATCGAAGGAACCAAAGGCTTTATCGTCAAAACCTAAACCGAAGAGGTCTGTAGCTTCATCTTCAAATCAACATCCAAAAAAGAAAGAACTGAAGAAACCTGCGACTTCAACTGCAATGAAAAAATCAAGAAAACATAAGGCCTCATCTCCAGCAGGAGATTCGAAAAAACGGGCAACTTCAAAAGTTTTAACAAGGATAGCGACGAAGAAAACTACTTAATACTGCTAAATAAGTATTTTTTGTGCAAAACAGCTTTTTTTTTGGTAAAATCGTTTTTGCAGCGTTTAATCCTGTTTTTAAATTTTTCAGTTCCATTTATTATCTTGATTCTGGATTTTCAATAAAATTCTTTTTTTTTCTTTCATTTGTGCTCTTCTTTCTATACATTTTTAGTACATTTCTAAGATAGTTAGGACTTTCTAGTTTTCACCACGTGAAAGAGCGTCTCAAAAACAATCGAAACCAAAAAAAAAAGTGGAAAATTTTTTTTTGAGTCAAAAGCCACCTTTTCATAGGCCGGGTCACATATAATAAAACTGTAAGATGACCATTACTGTATATGAAATATTATTTTTGAAATTTTGAAATCTGCACCAACAAATATTAAATGATGTGAAATACAAAACACAATAATTTTAGGAATTTTTGTCGATTTATCCGTCTGTTCGTGTTCGCATCACATAAAAACTACTAAATAACTTTTTATAAAACGTTTTGTGAAGTTTAAGATAGATAAATTTTAATAAAACGTTATGTGAAGGTTAAGAGGTACCTCCCGGTATATCCGGGTTCAAATATAGGATACATTTTTTTCATAAAAGTATATCATTTCCAAAAGGAAATAGAGATAAAATAGTAAAAGTAAGCAAATTTACCGATTTTATGGTACTAAATACTTGGCAGCACCTTTTAGTTTTGTTAGCGGGCAATTTTAAACACCATTTACAGAATTTCTCTAGAATTTTTTTATTCATTTTATTAGAAAATTTAGAATTTCTTAGAATTTTAAATAAATCCTATAAAGCGTCCTGAGTAATTACCCAGGGATGGGTATATCTATAAAAAATAAATTCATAGACTAAATTTGGTAGAGATTATTTGCAACGCAGAATAGAATAAAATATTGTTAAAACGCACACAATGTGGCGGGAATAAGAAAAAAATAAAAATTTTTAGGAAAAGTGTGGTCAAGTTTTAACTTGAAAAACGTTCGTTTTTTCTGGAAATAACATGCAGTTCTCTGGATGCCCACTGTTCTAAGCCAGCCAGTTTGTTTGCTCAACTATGTATACATCTTGATGTAGGTACATATTTCTCAAACAAAATTTCAAGGCTCCAATTATTATAGTTTCTGAGGTATACGAAAATAATTGTTCGCTTTGTTCCCATCTATCCAGTTTTTTTCCAGTCGATGCATCCTAATATTACGGTTACTTGTGAACAATTTAATAATCTAGCTATTATAGCTCTCTAAGTATACGACAAAGATTTTTCAGTTTGTGGTATGTGAGGTACCCCTTCAATTCTTACAGTCCAGCCTGTTTGTTTGCTAGACGATGCACATTATTAAGAGTTTTATTTGTATAAAATTTCAAGACTCTTCATATTATAGTTCTCTATGTACACTGTAATACTTTTTTCTTTGTATGGGAGGTATCACGCCCACTATTGCAATTTAGCTAGTTGTTAGCCAAACTATGCAAACGTTTCAAGATTCTACCTGTTATAGTTTTCTAGTAACACGATAAAAAAATTAATTAGTTTGTATGGGAAGTGCCACGCCCACTAGAAATATTAAATATACGTATATAAAAAAAAAGTAAAAATCACTCAATATTTTAACTACCAGATGGCTAATAAAAAACTGTGAAAATTTCAGGAAGATCGGGCCACTGGTGTGGGTAGCTATAGCTAGCCGACAAAAAATAAACACATTTTGTGCTTTATATATGTGGCCGCGCAAAGAGAAAGGAACTTAAGAGTAGCTTGACCAGTTTTTTTTTAAATTTTATTTAAATTTTTCTAGATAATAGAATGGCAGTGGTCCTGGACCCCGCCGAAATTGAATTCAAGTAGAAAATTAGGTTATTCTGCATGTAGGTCAAGTACAAAAAAATATAAAATTTTTAAACATTTTTTGAAAACTGAAGTCTTTTATTGAGAAAATTTGTTTTAATTGAGCTAAAATTTAGTGAGAAATCAAATAGAAGTGGTCTCAGACTCTGCCACACGAAGTGTTTCCGAGGTTGACAAACTAGTTTTTCATTGTGTAATTTGAGTACCAGAAAAAATCTCCCATCAGTAGATTCAATTTTGTTGACTCAAGAAATTTCAACAAAAAAAAATAAAAAATTTTAAACTTCACATAAAATCGAAATTTACCAAAATATAAAAATCATTTTTGTTACTCCTTAAGTGACGAGATCAAAAGTATTTATTTTCATATTCCTAAATATTTTTTTTTTTTTATTTGTAAAAATTTTTTTTTTTCAGTTGATTTTTGGGCATCTTTGGCGTTTCTAAACGTTAAGTTGAAATTTGCAAAGAAAAATGTTGTCAATATAAAAAAAAAAATATTTTGAAATTTTATAAAAAGTAATTTAGCAGTTTTTTTATTTTAGACGCTGAAATCTGGCAACCCTGCTACATCAATTATAGTCAGCGTTGCCAAACTTGTCTAAAAAAAAAACAGAAAAAAATATTTTTTTCCTATATTTTTCTAAAAAAAAAGGTGGAAGAAAATTCATTTAACGGTTTTTTTTTATTTTAGACGCTGAAATCTGGCAACCCTGCTACATCAATTATAGTCAGCGTTGCCAAACTTTTCTAAAAAAAAAACTGGAAAAAATATTTTTTTCCTATATTTTTCTAAAAAAAAAAAAGGTGGAAGAAAATTCATTTAACAGATTGTTAGCTAAATTATTATCGACTGTAGTTAAGCTGTCTCTCAAAGTCTGAATTATTTGTTTGTCAAAAACAAATAATTTAGACTTCAAGATGGAACCTTTCACCAAATTTATTTCCAACAAAAAAAATTTTCATTGCAAAAGAACAATTGTACCTATTTTCATATTCCAAAACTTTTTTTTATTTCTAGAAAAAAAATTTTGTATGTGATTTTTGTGCATATTTGGCGTTTTTAAACGTTGAATTGAAATTCTTTTAAGGAAATTTGCTAAGAAAAATATTTTTAATATAAAAAAAATATTTTTAATTGTTACAAAAAGTTATTTAGCAGTTTTGGTTATTTTTTACGCTAAAATTTGGCAACCCTGATACATAAATTATAGTCAGCGTTGCCAAACTTTAAAAAAAATAATTTTTTCTTATATTTTTCTAAAAAAAGTGGAGGAAAAATTTATTTCACAGATTGTTAGCTACATTATTGCTGTATCTGTATATTTTTGTCAAACAATTAATTCGGACTTCGAGATGGGGTCAGTAATTGAATTGAAATTCTTTTAAGAAAATTTGCTAAGAAAAATATTGTTAATATAAAAAAAATATTTTTAATTGTTACAAAAAGTTATTTAGCAGTTTTGGTTATTTTTTACGCTAAAATCTGGCAACCCTGATACATAAATTATAGTCAGCGTTGCCAAACTTTAAAAAAAAAATAATTTTTTCTTATATTTTTCTAAAAAAAAAGTGGAAGAAAAATTTATTTCACAGATTGTTAGCTACATTATTGCTGTATCTGTATATTTTTGTCAAACAAATAATTCAGACTTCGGGTCACTAATTTCAAAAATATTTTAAGGCTAAAATCGAAAAGGAACCCACTATCGAAGTGATCTGCTTCGATATTCCCCCTACATTAGTTAGGTTAACGAAAAAAAAAATTGGTCACCAAAGTCGCTGAGTATAGGGTTTTACTACCTTTAGTAGTAGAATCGAAACAAGTTGGTGTGATTTAGAAAGAGTCTTTATTTGTTTTACCGCGTTCTGGGAAAATACATACAGACAGATCCCATGCTTATTAAAATCTCAAAAATTTTCTTTTGATTTAACCATTTTATTTTTTTTAATATTATTTATTAATTAAAATCTTAGTCAATTGATTATTAACCCTGGGCTTGGTTTTTTTCCTTTTTTCAAAATATGTAATTATCATTTTTTTTTCTAATTTTCTACTACTGTAGCTAATCACCTGTTGCATTAAATGTTAAAACCTGTAGCATTTAAGTCAATGGTAAATGATGACAAGCCATTACACACCTCCTCCTTCACATTCATTTGCACAGCAATGTGATTAAATATGAAAAACACGCACAAACAAATTAAATGCAAAAAAAAAGCTTTCATTATTATTGCCAAATACAACGTAAAACAAGAAATAATAAATATGTGTACGTAAGCACACCACATTAGTCAATGGTATGAATGCTACAAATAAAAAAACAACCTACACGTTCTTACTATAAACTGAAACTTGAGCTACTTTATATGTGTAGCAACTTTAGACCATAAATGGACCAAGACTGGTAGCAGTTACAACGAAGAAATACAAATGAGAAATGTAATATAACAAAGTTAAAATGCCGTAAGCCATATTAAATAATAGTTGCTTGTTTATTTTTAAAGAAAATTTAATTTTAGCCGGTTTAATATTTTATGTAATCTGAGTAAGTGTAAACAAGACAAAATAATATAATATAAAATAAAATAAAATAAAAATATGGCAAAAAAAATTATTTTTAGCCTTAAATAAATTTAAATAAAAAATGTGCATTAAAAGTGATAGTCTTAAATTTCATTGCTTCACAACCCAAAAGTAAAAAGGGTAAAAAAGTTATCAATGAATATCATTTCCTAAATAAAACCAATTTTTCAAAGGCATAAAAAAAATTACTGGGAATTTTGAATTAACATTTTTTTTTTGTATTTTAAGCATTTTTAAGTTGAAGAACCTTAAAAAATGCTTCAAACAAATTGCTGTGATTTAAATATTCGTTAAATATCAATTGCTCTCATAACTTCAAAGTTAATACCAGTACTAAACGGGGGAAGGACTTCCAACAAACCGGCTCGAGAATAACATGAATTTAAAGTTTTTCTCAAATGATGAGCATTTGAAAATGATTTAAAAATAATGTTTAGAATTTCAAAAATTCGAGAAAATTTTTTCTCAAATCGAGAATTATATTGAATATAAAATGCTGTGATTTAAATATCGTACATTAAAAATTGCTTTTATAACTTCAAAGCTAATACTAGTACTAGAAGGGGAAGGGGAAGGACACACACAAAACTAGAAATTCGATTCCGGCTCGAGAATAACTTGAAATTACAGTTTTTCTCAAATGATGAGTATTTGAGAAAGATTTAAAAATAATGTTTATAATTTCAGATTTTCGAGAAAATTTTTTCTCTAATCGAGAAATACACCCACAAAACTGGTAGTTTAATACCGGCTCGAGAATAACTTAAAATTAAAGTTTGTCTCAAATGATAAGCAGTTGGGAATAATGTTTAAAATTTCAGATTTTCGAGAAAATTTTTTTCAAATTGAGAATTATATTGAATATAAAATGCTGTGATTTAAATACATTCCAAATTGCTTTCATAACTTCAATGTTCACACTAGTACTAGAAGGGGAACTAACAAAACCTGAAGTTTGATAACGGCTCGAGAACTACTTGAAATTACAGTTTTTCTCAAAGGATGATCATTTGAGAATGATTTAAAAATAATGTTTAGAATTTCATATATTCGAAAAAAATTTTTCTTAAATCGAGAAATATATTGAATATAAAATGCTGTGATTTAAATACATTCAAAATTGCTTTTATAACTTTAAAGATAATAGAAGAGGAACTTACAAAACTGAAAGTTCGATCGCGGCTCGAGAACAACTTGAAATTAAAGTTTTTCTCAAAGAATTAGCATATAAAAATGATTTAAAAATAATGTTCAGAATTTCAGATTTTCGAGAAATTTTTTTCTCAAATCGAGAATTATATTTAAGATATTTAAACTGCTGTGATTTAAATTTCATTCATTAAAAATTGCTTTCGTAACTTCACAGGTAATATTAGTATAAGAAGAGGAAGGACACCTAACAAAACTGGAAGTTCGATTTCTGTTCGAGAATAATTTGAAATTGTAGTTTTTCTCAAATAATTAGCATTTGAGAATGACTTAAAAATAATATTTAGAATTTCAGAATGACTTAAAAATAATATTTAGAATTTCAGATTTTCGAGAAATTTTTTTCTCAAATCGTGAATTATATTCAATATATATAAACTGCTGTGATTTAATTTTTTTCATAAATTAAAGGTAATACTAGTTTTAGAAGGGCAAGGACACCCAAAACAACTGCAAGTTTGATAACGGCTCGAGAATTACTTTAAAATAAAGCTTTTCTCAATTGATGACCATTTGAGAATAATTTAAAAATTATATTAACAATTTCAGGTTTTGGAGAAAATTTTTTCTCAAATCGAGAATTATATTAAATACAAACTTATTCTTAAGCAGCGGATTTGAAGATCAACTTTAAAGAGAAGAAACACTGAAGATAATTTCTTACGACCTGAGCATTTATTTTAAAGCGGACAAATATTTAATTGAAAATGTTAAC
Source organism: Phasia obesa (assembly GCA_949628195.1). Taxonomy (NCBI): domain Eukaryota; kingdom Metazoa; phylum Arthropoda; class Insecta; order Diptera; family Tachinidae; genus Phasia; species Phasia obesa. The sequence continues at coordinate 135,766,594 of OX451217.1, forward strand.
TCTTTCAACTAACTTGGAAGCGTACAATAGAAAATTATATTCAACAACTAAAATACCCTTTAATAAAATGAAAAAAAATATGACAAGGGATCAAAATAGAAGACAAAGTTTTGTTGGAACACTATACTCCACCGGGAGCCAGACGATATAAGAAGAAGATATTCTCAAGCCTTAATGTCAAGGTTTTTTTTTCAAATTTGAATTACAAACAAAAGGTGGAACATTTAAAATTCTTATACATATTTGGATTTCAATTTATTGAGTTTTAAAACCCGAAAAGTAGAACAATAAACTAGGAATTGCCCAAATTCCGGAATAATTATGGTTTTACCAAAATATCACCAACAAATTTGTATTTTTTACAAAAAAAAAAGAAGAAAAAGATCAAATCAAATAATATACTCGTATATACTTCACCAGCTAAGTAGATGATTAGTCTACTGTAGCCTGTTCCAGGATGATGGGACTACCATCTGTCGTTGCCTAGAAATAACGTCTCTGTATGATTGTGTAAAGGTGCAGATCCTCGCTATGTGATATGGAGTCTTGCTGAGCATTTGTAATTTACCATAATATCCCCTATGGATGTAGTGCTTCCTAAACGACCATGTGAAGCTGATTTTTCTTTGATGCCAACAGTGTGAGAGCTGGAACGTCAGAGACTTCTTTCCCTATCTAATATGAAAAATGCATTACATTCTGCTAGTGTCTAAGATACATTTTTCCATTTTTCTTTAAATTTAAACATTTAACTTTTAAAAAATAATCGCTCAACTAAGAGATAATAAAACGAACTTAAGCCTTACTGAACAACTTTATTTCTAATACAGAAAAAAATATTTAAAGTCAGTATATTACGTTTATTAATTTTAATATTTCTTACATCTTTCCCTCTCTCTCTCTCTCAAATAATTCAAGACTACACACAAAACTAAATAAAGAATATAACTTGTTGCAACTTGCAAGAGTAAAAGAAATAAATAAAGAAAGATCTTCACTAAGACAACATTATCTTAAAGTCATAAACATCATCAAGACATCAAGACAAGCTAGCCAGCCAACCAGCCAGCACACTTAAGAAATTTAGGTCAATAGAACATTTACAAAGAACACAACATTCTTAAGTTGAATTAGAAGAAATACATAAAAAAAGGAAAAACCAACTACCAAGATGATGCCAAAGACACTTAAAAGAGGCATTAAAAGATGCTGCAAAAAAAAACTTTAGGTCTTCCAATAATTTACTGACTGATATTAACAACTACCAATGAAAGTTGAAAAGAGTCAAGAAAAACTCTTTGCTAAGTAAACAACTAATCAATGGAAACTTGTTTTTGAAACCAATAAAGAAAAAGAAAAAACTCCAGCTTTTACCACATCATCATTACAAAGTCAAATAAACGTCACACCATAAACTTACACATATTTTCTTTATTTAAATTGATGCCGCAGATTAAGGTTAAAACAAATGTTAAAAGGGTACTGGTTACTTTAAGTTGATTTTCTGCTACAAAGTTTTGCTTTTCTTTAACTAAAAAGTATCTTTATTATCTTGATTTTCTTTTCTTCTTGATTTCAAGATTAGAAATGATATTGTGGTTTTGTTGAAAATACTTGAGACATAAAGGCTAGAAACTAAATTAAAAAAGAAGAGTGTTGATGTTGATAATAGCAGTAATAAATCAATAGAACACAATATAAAAGAAAAGACAACTTTAGCGTTCAACAAACAATTAGATGAAGACGATATAAACCAGGCAAAACAAAAGATTTAAGAAGCAAACGTGAGCAACTTAAATTTTTTTCAAAATTGATCGCACGACAAAAGATATAAAACTATGGCAGGAAGCTATAGTTTTAAAGAGTTTATTAAAGAGTTTTACCAATATTTTCTTTTTTGGTTATTGTAGACTATTTTGCAATTCAAAAATCTGTTTATCGTATTACTAAAAGCAAAATATAAAACATTAAAAAATATAAAATTAAATTTAAAATAAATAATAAAACAAAAAACAAATAAACTAAAAAAATGAAAACGAAAAAAAAAATAAACTAAAATTATATTAAATAAACAAAATTAAATTATGCAAAAATAAACCAAAATAAAATAAATAAACTATAAATTAAAGTAAAAAAATAAAATAAAATAAAATAATATAAAATAAAATAATAAAAAAATATATAAAAACATTAAATACACAAAATAATAGAAAAGAAAATACTATAATATAAATCACAAAAAAATAAAACAAAGTATAAAATAAATCACATTTAGCAACTAAAATTCAAATATATTATACCAAATTAAAAAAAATAAAATAAATTAAATCAAGTTTAAAACAATGAAATCAAATTAAAAAATAAAACAAAATTTAAAATGAAGTCAAATTAAAAAATAAAATAAATTAAAAAAATTACGGGAATTAAAAATAAATAAAATGAACTAAATTAAATTAGTAAAAACAAAACAAATCAAATAAAAAATTTAAACAAAAAATAAAAAAAAAACTAATGAAATCAGACTCAAAAAATAAAAATACAATTAAATTAAAATAAATAAAGAAATATAATAATTTAATTTAATATTATGAGAAATAAAATTAAATCAAATAAAAAAATAAATTAAATCCAATCAATTTAAATTAAAATATTAAACAAAAAATAAAATCAATGAAATCAAATTAAAAGAAAAACTAAACAAATATAAAATTAAATAAAATAATTCCAATTAAAATAATAAAATTAATTAAGTTAAAAAAAATAAAACAAAAATAAATTAAATCAAATCAAATTATAAAAATAAAAATAAAACAAAAAACAAATGGAATTAAATAAAATTAATTAAAAAAATAAAACAAAAAATAAAATAAAATAAACTGATTTAATATCATAAAAAGTAAAAGATGTAAAAAACAAAAAAAAAATTAAATCAAATCATAAAAGTAAAATAGATTAATTTTTAAAGTCAGGTTCTGAAAGATAAAATAACTTAAATAAATCAATTAAAAAGACTATTAATAAATTTAAAAAAACAAAAAATAAATTAAATCAAATTAGAAAAAGAAAACCAAAAATAAAATGTATTAAGTCAAAGTATAAGAATGAAACAAAAAAATAAATTATATAAAATAAAAAAATAATTTAATGAAACTAAAAAAAATAAAAACTAAATTAAATTAAATCAAATTGGAAAAAAAATTAAACAGTTTTAAAAAAATAAAAATATAAAACAAAAAATAATAAAATAAAAAAATAAAACAAAACAAAACAAAAAATAAATTAAAAAAAAAATAAAATCAAATTAAAAAAATAATTAAATCAAAATATATAAAAAAATAATTAAATCAACTTAAAAAATTAATAAAATCATATCAAATTAAAAAAAGTATTAAAATAAATTAAACAAATTAAAAAAAACAAAATTTAATTTAAAATAAATTAAATCAATTCAAATAAAAATATAAAACAAATATTTCAATTTAAATTAAATCAAATTAAAAAAATTAAAAATTAAACAAAACATAAAAAAAATAAAAATAATCAAATCAAATTAAAAAAAATAAATTAAATCAAATTTAAAAATATAATGAAAAAATTAAAAAAAAATAAAACAAAAAATAAAAAAATAATTAAATTAAAAAAATAAAACAAAAGAAAAAGTAAAATAAAATAAAATAAAACAAAAAATAAATTAAATCAAATAAAATTAAAAAATAATAAATAAATTAAACAAATTAAATAAAAAATAATTAAAAAAATAATAAAATAAATTAGACAAATTAAAATAACAAAACCAAAATCAATTAAATAAAAAAAAAACAAAACAAAAAATAAATTAAATTAAATCAAATCAAATTTAAATATAAAACAAAAATTCAAAATTAATTAAATCAACTTAAAAAATTAAACAAAAAAAAAATAAATGAAAAAAAATTAAATAAAAAAATAATTAAATCAAATTCAAAAAATAAATTAAATCAAATTAAATTAAAAAATAAAATAAAATAAAAAAATTTAAAATAAATTTAAAAAAATAAAAAAATTATTAAATTAAATCAAATCAAGTTAAAAAATAAAAAAAAATAAATTAAAAAAAAAATTAAAAAAAATGATTCAATTACCTTAAAAAAATAAATTAACTTGAATCAAATTAAAAAAATAATAAAGTAAATTAAACAAATTTAAAAAATAAAACAAAAAACTATAAAATTAAAAAAAAAAACAAAAAATAAAATAAATTAAAAAAATAATTAAATCAAATTAAAAAATAAATTAAAAAAAGAAAAAAAAAATAAAACGGAAAGCAAATAATTAAATTAAAAAATAAAACAAAACAAAAAATAAAATAAATTAAATTAAATCAAATCTATTCAAATTAAAATTTAAAACAAAAATTCAAAAATAAATTAAATCAAATTAAAAAAATTAAACAAACAAATTAAAAAAAAATAATTAAAAAAGAAATTAAATCAAATTAAAAAAATAAGCCAGAGAAAACATAACTTAAATTAAATAAAAATTTAAATCAAATTAAATAAAATAAAACGAAATACGATGAATTATATCTTGTATTTACCGTTAGAACATCTTAAGTTTAGACTCTCATGGCAGGTGCTAATGTTAAATCATGACCAAATCTTTCCCTGAACGTTTCTAACCTAATTTAGTAGCAAAGGAAACATAAATATTTATCTGTCTTAACAAAACTAACTGCCTTCGTCACCCAATCCACTTTTATATTTTCTTTTATTTTATTTCTACAAGAAGCAAAGGGCCGCAACTAATCAACTTAACAATGACAGAGTTTAACAACAACTCCAATCATATTTTTTTCTTACTCAAGCATTCATGAGTATTTTCAACTTTGTATATTTGCTGCTTAACGCTACAAGACCTGCCATAAAAAATCATTTAAAAATGTATTTGTAATCACCTTACATTCTTGGTAATATTGATCATAATTTAATTTGTTCTGTACCTCCTTCTATCTGTACTTAATTAACTCTTCCATTGAAGTCTAATGAAGAAAAAAGCAGCAAGTTTAACACATTTAATCAATTAAATGTGACAGCATCATGTTCATGTTCGTTAAAAAAAATCTCTCAAAAATGTTTGTAAAAATTTCAAATAAAAAAAAAAATGAAAAATGAAAAATTATTTTATTATTTATAATAAAAAAAGATATAAAACTCAACATAAAGCTATGATAGAGGGAGAGAGAGTGAGAGGGAAGAAATCTACTCAAGCATTCTAAAATGCAAATTATAAAATCGGGTTGTAAATAATTGCTGCTTGCTATTGATTGTAACTTCAGTTACTGGTGCAACATTAAACTTAAAATTTCAATTCCAAACGTTCAAGCAACAAAAACTGCAAACACTGGATTTCAGCAATTACAACAACAACATATACATTGCAATAGAAAAAAAAAGAAGAAAAAATGCACAAAAAACATTAAAAACAATAAAAAAATAATCATAAAAAAATACAAAAACCGTTTTACAATCAAACCTCCAGCTTGTAAAACGAAAACAAACTGTGGCCAACTGGTTTTAACCCAGTTTTTATTTTTACTTCTACCTCTACCTCTTTCTCTCTCTCTCTACTTCTCTCACCCTCCATCTCTTATTTCTCTTGTTGTAGCTTTAAAAAATATATATAAAACAACAACTGCACACTTGTTATGGCTTTAAGACTTGGAAGTGGTAAAAAAAAGTCGGCTAAAAAAACCAGCAAGAATTTGTTTCGATTGCAACAAAGTATGCATTACACAGGCTCATTTAAAAGGCAGTAGGAATAAAATGATGAAAAAAAAGTAAGCGGAAATTCAAAAAAGCCTTTAACGAGGCAAATGTGAACCAAATTGTGTATAAGATAATTTCTTTGAGAAACTGCTATTTAAGGAATGTTGTAGGTTTGTTTACAGATTTAAAACAAAAAAAAAATTTAATTATAAGGGCCTTTTAATCACTTAGGCCCTGTGTGCTACGGCCTTTGACATCTTTTGTACAGCCTCCTTTGCAGCATGAAGTTCTTCTAGAGAAGATCAAGTCAGTCAGAGATCTCATCTGACGAAATCTTAAATCTGCGACCACGGAGGCCGGTAAAGCGACAACAGTGGCCGGAAAAGTGACCGCAGTGGCCGATAAGGCGACCAAAGTGGCCAACAAAGCGACCACAATGGTTGAAAAAGCGAACACAGTGGTCGATAAAGCGATCACAATGCCTGATTAAGCGACCAAAGTGGCCAACAAAGCGACCACAATAGACGATAAAGCAACCAAAGTGGCCAACAAAGCGACCACAATGGACGATAAAGCAACCACAGGGGCGATTAAACAACCATGGTGGCCGATAAAGCGACGACAGTGACCGTTAAAGCGACCACAGTGGCCGATGAGGCCACCACAGTGGTCATTAATGCGACCACAGTGCCTGATTAAGCGACCAAAGTGGCCAACAAAGCCACCACAATATCCGATAAAGCAGCCACAGGGGCGATTAAACAACCACAGTGGCCGATAAAGCAACCACAGTGGCCGATAAAGCAACCACAGTGGACGATAAAGCGACCACAGTGGCCGATAAACCGACCACAATGGCTGATAAAGCGACCACAGTGGCCGATAAAGCGACCACAATGATCGATAAAGCTATATATATGGCCGTTAAAGCGACGACAGTAGCCTATAGAGCGTTAAATGGTCAACAGTGGGCATTAAAGCGCCAACAGTGGGCATTAAAGCGCCAACAGTGGGCATTATAGCGACCACAATGGCCGATAGAGCGACCACAATGGCCGATAAAGCGACAACAGTGGGCGATAAAGTGACAATAGTGGTCGATAAAGCGACCACACTGGACGGTAATGAATACAACGTCCGGTAACTTACATCTAGACTAGATAATCATGCCATATCCCTCTAAATAACCTCGCTTGCAGCGAACAACGATTTTATTAAAATTTGTTATTTAGAACAGGTTCGGACTACGGGTAAAAAAAATTACTAAAACACTTATGCAGTCCTAAAGCCCATTTGCAGAGGTTTAATCTGTCCTACTCGTGGATCTGAAACCATAAGGTCCGGTATAACATCCTGTCAGTCTAACCGATATCACTCGTAATGAGAAAAAAAAAATTAAAAAATCCCCAATCTCAGTCGGCATAAAGCTTCCTAAAACAAAGTTCTATAATTAGCATAACAAAAGACAGCTTTTTTGTTTTCAATAAGACTTAAAGAAAGCAATAATGAAGCACGATCCTCTCTAAGGAAATGGTGGCTCTGGAAACATGGTGATCATAATATCGTCGTTTTTGATTTTCCTAAAATTTTTTATTTCGAGCAACAGAAAATTATAGGATTTGCATCGCGACAAAATAGTAATACGCTTTACTTTCTAATGGCTCAGCCTGCCTGCAATTTTTTAACTTGCCTCCAATGAACATGCACTGATCATAATAATGATCGTTGAAAGCTACTAATTTGGCTTCTTTTTCAATTTTTTTATTTTTTTTTTTTTTGTAGCCTTTGATTAAAATTAAATAATAAATATTTTATTCTCCTGGCCCACTGTTGTTCAGTAAAACTTTTTTATTTTTCTGTGTTTCATGTTTCAATTGACATTTAAAACTTGTATGTGTTTAAAAAAAACAAACAACAACAACATTTTGTAGCCATTCCTTATTAGTCGTCTGTGTATCGGTATTTACGGCTCCAATAAAATTGTTTTTTTATGACGTTAGAAACTGAAATAAACGACAACTTCTACACCAAAGTATTTTTTTGAAATTTCTTAACACTTTTTCTGTGGTTGTTGGTTGCTTAATAAACCAGTAGTAGTAGTAGCTGAAGCCGTTATAAAAATAATCAGGGTTGTTAAAGAGAGAATGCAAAAATGACAACAGCAAACGTGGAGACATTGAAGAATTTTATTCAAATCGAAATGAATAAAAAAATGTTTCATTCACTTTTTTTTATTAACATTTGCAATGGCTTTTTTAATTAAAATAAAAAAGTAATGCAATTCAATCAGAAGAAAAAAAGACTTAAGCAGCAAACTTGAACTGTAAATTACCACTAGATAATAAAAGACTTAAGCAGCATACTTGAATTGTTGGTATTTGTTAGTGTTTCAAAGACTTAAGCATCAAACGCGATTTAAATTCAGTGTTGGAAAAGATAGAGCGAGAGAGAGAAAAGGGGAGGGAGAGGGAGTAGATAAAGAGTTATTAAACCATGAATATTCAAGAAAATTATAATAATTTTAAAATATTTTTTTAAATATTTCTTAGTTTTTTTTTGTAATAAAATTAAATTCCATTACCTGCAAGTCTTAAAACAATTTTACCCACAACTTTTAAGCCAAGCAAATATTTTCTTATTAAGATGCTTTAATATGTTAATTATAGCTTAAATTCGTAAAACAAAACACAAAGTTAGTTTATTTAGAGTCGTTAATAGCTAAGAGCGGCCATAGACTAAAACGCACAACGTTGCTGAGGCTGCTATTGTTTTTATAGTTTTTCATTTGACTGCATTTTTCCATCTATCCGTTGACCCAGTTCAAAGCAAGTGTAACGAATTGGCCAACACTTAAATGTATTTTGAAGCAAAATTTACTTTTAAAGCACAATCAAAGACACTTGTAAGGCTCTTTATGCCATATAAGAGGGCGTTTTATAAAACAAGTCTTAAGTTGTGCCCAAATATTTTAATAATTTATGCTTAAATTAAATAACAGTTTTATTTTTCCAAAAAATATCATTGAAGTTTAAACCAAAAAAATTTTGTGAAAAATAATTTTTTATTAAACGTTGATTTTTTTTTTTTTTTTTTTTTTTGATTGTCCACAGCCCATAGTAGTTTTATTTTACAACAGCTTTAAAATTCACATTAAAAATAGTAATAAATGGTATTTGCTTTCAAAATTTGTTTTAAAGAAGTGTTGGGGAGAGGGAGATATAACATTTTATCATCGAACTGGTTTGTGTAAGCAACTCTGAACTTTTATTTTGGACAAGCAAATTTTAAACGCCAACACATTCGAAAATATGTCTCACTTCTAATTTGTGATAAAATATTTTGTTAACCTTAAATTTACAAAAAAAAAAATTCATAGAGTATTGACACAGCTGTAGAGAGATGCAGTTTTTTGTGCAAAACCATAATTTTAAAGGTGTCCTCATACAATACACACATATATATACACATATATATACATTTATATATATTTATATATACTTTGTGTATTGTATGAGGACACCATTTCATATTTGAAATTATGACGTTTTTTCAAAATAATATTAAAATTTGTTTCCAAAATCGGTTCACATATGACGGAGCTCGGAAGGCATAAATAAAAAAAAAAAACTTTATAAAAATTTACAAATCGATTCAGAAATGATGGAATTCTGCGGGCAAAAAGATAATTAAAATGCAGAGAAATTAATAACCTTCTCCTTTTTTAAGTCAATTAAATAATAATTTCACTAAAAACCAAATTTATTAAAAAAAAATCAAAAATTCACCAATTAACTCTACTCGCTAGTTCAACACAAAATTTTTAAAAATATACCATCGCATAATCCTTCAAAAAGAAATGAATTATCGCCTTAACTCTCAAGATGATTTTTCCTTTGTAGCGTATGGAAGCCGGCCACAGTAAAAAACCAAATCTCCCAATTTACTTTTTGCTTATTTTAATGCTCTTGAATTATTAATTTAAAACTAAAATTTATTTTTAAAAATAATAATAATTAATAATAAAAACCTAAAGTTTTTTTTATGGTCCTTCGAACCATATACATTAATTTTAAGGCCATAAGAGTAAAATTACGAATTACTTTAATTAGTTCTAAAATTTTATTCTTGGTTGTTTTCTTCTCTATATTTGTTAAACAATTATTTTATTTTATTTACTACTAGCTATCGGCGTTGAGCTGCGCTACAGCCATCCACAAAAAATACAATAAACACTTGGAAGAAAAGTATGGCTAACCTTTAACTGAAAAACACACGCTATTCTCAAGTTAAAACTGTTTCAGTTTATATGCAAGATACGACGCCCACTGTTCCCATTGAATTTTTTTTTTTTTTTTTGTTATACTATGTGTAATAACACAATAATAATATTTTACTTTTTATGGGAGGTACCACTCCCACTGTTCCAATCCAGAGTGTTTTTTGCTTATGATTATGCACATTAGTATGAGGGTTACAAATTTTTAAGGCTCTACCTATTGTAGTTCTCTAGTTGGACGATAATATTTTTTCGCTTTGTATGGGAGGTACCATGCCCACTGTACCAATCCAGACTGTGTTTTGTTACACTATGCACATTAGTATGAGGATTACTTGGGCAAGGTTTAAAGACTCTACCTATTGCAGATCTCCAGGTAGACGATAATAATTGTTCACTTTGTATGGGAAGTGCCACTCCTACTATTACCATCCAGCCTTTGTTTCGCTAAATTATTTATGTTTATTAATAAACAGCTTATAAGTGTGAAATATCAATTTATAGTTCTGTAGCTACTTAGAAAGTGCGCGTAATGTGGGCGTAAAAATGGGCGTGTTAATTTATCTTTGCGTAAAAACCTAAGTTGGGTTATGATAAAGATTTAAAAAATTGGTCCAAGCGCTGCAGTTGTTCTTAAGTGAACGAACGACCAAACGACATTTGATTTTATTTGTATAGATACAAGCTTTTTGTCCACAAAACTTAATGAAACTCAAAGAAAAAGTTCATTAAACTTTATAAACAGCAGCAACAACGACAACAACAACAACAAACTACCGTTTAGTTTTTGTTGCTGCCATAACTTTTTTTATCGTTTTTTTTTTGTTTGTTTTAGGTTTCATATGCTCTTAATACGACGTGTGAATATTTTCTTTTCTTATGTTGGGGACTTTTTATAGCAGACACATTTTACCCAAAGTTCTCATGACGTTGCTGGTACTGGTAGTGGAGCTGGTGCTGGTGCTACTAATGATAATGTTGATAATGATATTTTATATAATTTTTTTTTTAGTTTTTTGCTGCAGCATACAACCTACTAGAATATTTTAACATAAAAGACAAAAAATTAAGAGACAACTTATTTTAACAGCCACAACAGCAGCAAAGAAAATATTACAAAATTATTAAAAATACAAATAATTACAGAAAATACTGTTACGTTAATTAAGATATATTTTTTTTTTTTTTTTTGAATTTATTTAGCAACATATTAATTATGTCAGTGCCACAACACCTCGTCATGATTTCTGGTGGGTTTTTAAAATATTTTATAACTTATTATTAATTGTTTTTATTTTATCTAGAATTTTTAACTTTCATAAATGTAACCAGGAAGGCAAACCTTTCAAAATAATTTTTATGTCAGGATAAAATTGATTTTTAAGCTCGCCGTAGCCCTAGCTAGGGCAACATGCCAATGTGACCCTAACTATGTTTGTATGTCAGTCACACTGCTGAATCTTTTCAACCGTAAGAGTTAAGAACTTGAACTGAATGCTTAGAGGTTGTATTAATATGGCCGCGCTGCAAAAAAAAAATGATATAAAGTTAAAAAGAAATATAAATATATGGGGCCCCCCATACAAGGAACGTGTTTTTATGAAGAAAAAATCCTAAAAGTATGCTTTAAAAAATATGCTTTTAATCTAGAAAAAAATCATGAAAATCTTTGAAAGTTTTTCAAATCCTTGAAAAAAATATTTAAATCATCACTGCTCTTCAGATTATTAATTATAGTTGTATAGACGTTAGATACTATATACTAGAGCTAGTCACCACTGATCTGTGTTCCCATTTTAAACTGCTACTACATAAATATTAGCCGCAAACATCAGGGGACAAATCCTCCATGAAATAGAAAAAGTATATGGGAATTTTTCTCTTCGCCTTTTCAACTTATGCTTGAGTTAGAAGGAATATTTACCAATCTATACACATAATAACATAGTAACTCATTTCCGTCTGTCTGTCTGCTTTTCGTTTGTGTTCGTATCACGTAAAAACTATTGGATGGATTTTAACAAATTTTTGTGAGGAGGTACCTTAGTATTCTGGTCCCAACATAGGATACTTTTTTCCCCGTAAAAGTATCTTATTTCCAAGAGAAAGTGGAGAAAAAGCAGTGAAAACGCAATTTCCGGTTTAAAGGTACCGAAAATTTTGGTTTAAAACTGGGGTATTTTGAACACGTTTATATTCAACACGGTTTTTTTTCAACTCACCTTTTTATTTTTTATTAAGTGGGATATTTAAATATCCCAACAGATGGCGCCACTTGATTAAAATTTGTATTTTTACTTTGTAGAATTACATTGTTATTAAAATATTTTAAACACCTCTTACAGAGGTTTACAATAACTTTTTGAATTTTTGGAATTTTTTTTTAAGTTTTAGAATTTTATCCAGGGATGGGTACCTTTATATAAAGAAAATACATAAACCATAGCTGAAGCACTATAAATGTAAGAGTCTTTCAATTGGTGTGGAATACTTTCAAAGCAAAATCGAGCAAAATATTGTCAGGACTTCCACGACGTGGCGGGCACTGCTAGTATAAAATAAAGCTTTGTAGTTGTCAGCAAAGAATGCCGATGAAGGCGGTTTGGAAAATACCTTTCCTTCTTATAGTTTAAAAATAATTCATATAGCAGACACTAGCTTAGCAGATAAAATATAGATACAAAAAATGCTGAAGAAGGATGTACAACTTGCCAGAATTTCATTTGGATATTACAAGTAGGAGTGGCCATTACCCAAACAAATTAAATATTTTTTATTATCGTACTTCTAGAGAACGATTATTATATTAAAGTCTTATAGGTGGGTGTCTCGGTGGGCTAGTACGTAGTGTGCTAGTCTATCAGTCCGGTGTTGTGGGTTCGATTCCAACCAAAGACTCTGGGGTTTTTTAACTACAAGTTGGCAGGAAGACCAAGAAGGAGCTTGGATATAATCTGGGTGCCTACAAATGGTTAACTGCATTAGTACAGGTGACGTACTCTCAAGCATTATCTGGATTAAGAAAATCGATGTAAGACGATACTTGCAGCCTGTGCTGGGAAGAAGGCTAACATAAAATAGGCTTTGGACCACGGGCAGATACATATTACATGTATGGAGATGCTGTGGAGACTTAGTCTTAAGCAAATGTTAGCAATTACCATAGACTTTGTGATGAGGAAGAATGTCGACATGTATCAGTCGCCAGACTGAAATCACTACAGTCGAGAGTGAAAGGCTAGTGACAGCGCGAGACTCAATGAAAGTAAGATATTCGTAAATTACCCGTCGGATATCAGAAATCATTGAGGAACGAAGGTGGTCGAAAAGGGACCCATGAAGTTAGTGGTCAGCTTCGGTATTCCCCCTAAAAAAGTCATATCCTTTATAAAAGATAATCATTAGAGATAAAATTAACTTGCTTGGATCAGTAGTCGTAGCCACGCCCACTGAATATTAACTAGTTTAATCAATAGATCTCTTCTAGCTAAAAACTTCTTGTGTACCTAATTTTGTTACTAAGATGCCTGGTTAAGACAAAAAAAAAGAACAGGATTTTAACGGTGGGCGTGGCAACTGCCATAAAAATTAAATAATAATCATTCCTTATGTGGAAAACCATAATAGTCCTCAAATTTTTACTAAGAACTGTTATTGTAAGCACATAAAAAATAAAATTTATCATAACTATGGGCGTGGCCCTCATCCAACTCCAAATAAAAATCAGCCATAAGCTAAAGAACTCCCAAACAAAGAAAATAATCTTCATTCGACATCTGGAAAACTAAAATAAATACATACATTGTTAGAACGTAGGCATGCCGAAAAAAGGGAAGGAAAAAATGGGCGTGTATCATGTAGCTAAAAGAAGAAAATTCGCTAAAACCATTATATTTAATTTTGATGCTAGTAAAGCGCATAGTTGGACAATAAATAGAAAAACTTGGGTGAGTGGGCGTGGCAGTTCCCAAATAAATTATATATACAAAAACGTGTAGTGGGAAACTACGATAGCAATAGCTATGATGCGACTCTTACGCCTTTGTTTACGGATAAATTTTGTCCAAACACCAGATCATAAAGGGTTCGAAAAGGAACTATAAAGGTAGTGGACTGCTTAGTTATACCACCCCCCCCCCCCCCCCCCTCCCCTTATATACTTTACTTTAACAGAGCTCCGCCTTTATTTTAAAATTAAAGAAAACAATAAGAGGAAGCTTGAAAAATTATTCAAAAAAAAACTTAAAAATATTTTTTAATCATTAACATAAAAAGCGGTATATAAATCATTCAATTAACTTCTAAAGGTACTGGGGTAACTTTAATACCCATAAATTATTCACATTTTGTTCAACCATTTTTCCCAAACGAAATTCTTTAAACATTTACTTTGGAAGCAAAAAAACTCATACTTAAAATGTTTAAAATATTATTAAATAAGAAACAATGGTATTGTTTTAAAATTTTTTTATCTAAAAGAAAAATACACAAACATGTCTTTACTGGAAGAAATAAGAAAACACAACGTTCTGCTTTGCTAACCGCCGCCAACGCTTGCCACAACCAACCAAATAAAAGCTAAATTAAGTGTGTCTTCTCGGTTTTTGATTTTTGTGGGTAAAAATAAACTGTAATTAAAACAAATATAATTGAACAATAAATTAAAAGTTAAAAAGAGCAAAGCAATGTCAAGGTTATTTTTCATTGTTTATTTTTTTTTTCTTTTTTTTTTTTTGTCTAATACAAAAAATATTACAGATTGCAACCAACTAAATATTTATTATTTCAAAATGTAAAAAGTTAAAAAATATGTGATATTAAAAAGAAGAAGAGAGAGCAGTGGGCAAAATGATAAAAAAATTTATAATCAATGCATCTTGCATTATGCTGTTATTTGTTATTTCCGGTGAAAAAAGCTTTTGTAGTGAAAGAAATTTTAGATTTTGTGTGACAGATTTTATTATTAAAACATATTTTCTGATTATTAATTTCAAATAATCAAAAAAAAAAAATTATGTGAAATAATTTCTAATTGGATAAAAATTGTTTATGGCAGCTAACTGTTTCAAGAAAAAAATTAAAAAACAATAATTATTATATTTAATTTGAATTTAGTTTGATTTAGGTTAATAGCAAAAAAAAATTGAGGTGAATACACTTTTGGTGGTGAAAAAAATATTTAGTGGTGAAAATGTTTGAGGTTACATTTTTTTTAATTTAAAAAAAAAAAAATCTGGAGTGGCCTACACTCAACTTTACCATACCCGATGGCAACAGATATGTTTATGGATATATTACATAAAGAATATAAGTTCAAATTATATTCGAATCGAAAAATTAATTATTTTCGGTTTGGGGTGTTAAATAAACTACCCCTTGCCCCTTTCCGATTATGCTTAAAATTAATACAGCTCTTCATCTTCATATACCAAAGGCATACACTGAATTTCATTTTAATATGTCATACAGTATGACCTTTAGAGCGTTCACAAAATTTGGGGGAAAGAAAACTATCCCTTGCCAGCTCCAGATAATGCCCACAAAAATAATGGCTTACACCCCCACTTACCCACAGCTATATTCGCGAAAATAATCAAAATGGTTTCAAGAGACCTCAAAACGTAAAACTCCGTCAAAATCCCGACCTCGATTTTTTTTCATGATTTTTATGCTTTACCTTGAATAAAAAAATTAATCGAATAAAAAAATTATTCGAATAAAAGCATTACAAATATACTTTTAATTGCATATTCTAACTTATAACATATTCTAACTTATAATAATATAATAATATTCGAATTATTCGAATACAAAAATAATTATTCGGATAAATATGATTAGAATATAAAATACAATTCAGAAATAGCGAGAAACAATAAATATAACTTAAAAACCAATTATGATTCAAATAAAAGAAAAATATTTGAATAAAAAAATTAATCGAATAAAAAAATTATTCGAATAAAAATCATTATAAATACACTTGTAGTTGCATAATCTAACTTTTAGTGTACAAAAAATATACATTCGAAACAAAAAAATAAAAAAAATAAAAATAAATAATAATATTAAAAAAAATATAATACTCAAAAAAATATTATATACGAATAACAAATTAATGGAATAAAAGATTTATTCGAATAAAAATAATTATTTGGATAATTATTATTCGAATATAAAATACAACTCAGAAATATGTGGTTGCTTCTACTTGCCTAGCGAGGACAAAAAAAATATAAATTAAAAACCAATTATGATTCAAATAAAAAAAATTATTTGCATAAAAAAAATAAACGAATAAAAAAATTATTCGAACAAAAATCATTATCATGATACTTGTAGTTGCATATTTAACTTATGCGGTACAAAAAGTATACATTCCAAACAAAAAAATTTTAATTGAAAAAATATTATTCAAATAAAAATAACATTCGAATAAAATATTAATGGAATAAGATAATTATTCGTATAAAAAAATAATTGTTCGGATAAATATGATTCCAATATAAAGTACTATTCTGAAATAGTGAGAAACAATAAATATAACTTAAAAACCTATTATGATTCGAATAAAAAAAAATTATTTGAACAAAAAAATTAATCGAATAAAATCCATTATAAATACCCATTCGAAACAAAATAATTTGAATTAAAAACATATTATTCAAACAAAAATAATATTCGAATAACAAATTAATGGATTAAGAGAATTATTAGAAAAACAAATAATTTTTCGGATAAATACGATTCGTTTATAAACTACTATTTGGAAATATGTAGTTGCTTATACTTCCCTAGGGAGGTACAATAAATATAAATTAAAAACCAATTGCATATGATTAAAATAAAAAAAATTAATTTAATAAAAAAATAAACGAATAAAAAAATTATTCGAATAAAAATCATTATAATATACATTCCAAACAAAAAAATGTTAATTGAAAAAATATTATTCAAATAAAAATAAAATTCGGGAAAAAAATGAATGGAATAAGATAATTATTGGAATAAAAAAATAATTATTCGGATAAATATGATTCCAATATAAAGTACTATTCTGAAATAGTGAGATACAATAAATATAACTTAAAAACCAATTATGATTCATATAAAAAAGATTAATTGAATAAAAAAATTAATCGAATAAAAAAAATTATTCGAATAAAAATCATTATAAATATTATTTTAGTTGCATAATCTAACTTTTAGTATACAAAAAATATACATTCGAAACAAAAAAATTGTAGTTTAAAACATTATTCAAACAAAAATAATATTCAAATAAAAAAATTAATGGATTAAAAGAATTATTCGAATAAAAAAATAATTTTTCGGATAAATATGATTCAAATATAAAATACTATTCGCAAATATGTAGTGGCTTATATTCGTCTACCGAGGTAAAATAAATATAAATTAAAAACCAATTATAATTCAAATAAAAAAAAAAATTAATTGAATAAAAAAATTAATCGAATAATAAATTATTCGAATAAAAATCACTATAAATATACTTGTAGTTGCATATTCTAACTTCTAGGGATAAAAAAATATACATTCGAAAGAAAAGAATAATAATTAAAAATATATTATTCGAATAAATATTCGAATAAAAAAATTTGAAAATATTTTTTTTTTTATTAAAAAAAAATTATTTATATTTATTTATACATTTATTAAAGGCACAGAAATTAGGCAGTGCATTTTTTAACGTTCCGCCAGAAATTAAACTGTTATACGTGTGTTAGATCTGGCTACTCTATTATTTGTATATTGTATATTTGTGCTCAATATGGTTTGCTATTTTACCGGAAAAGAAAAACGCCAATGCAATGATTTTAAATTGTGCAAATTTATTTCGAAAATTTTAGTTCAGCTTGCAAATGTTTTATCGCAATACATATTTTGTTTAGTGATGAGCCTCACTTTTGTGCGGTTCAATGGTCATTACAAAAAGCTATATTTTAGCCTTTGTCGTGAGAAAAATTCCAGCAGATTCTTTAAATCCTTTTTGAGCCATTAGAATCATTGGTCCTTACTTCTTTGAACATTAGGGCGGCCATCAATCATCAACGGTGCAGCAAATTCTGTTTTTTACCAAGATGGCGCCACTTGTTATACAGCTCATGAAATAATCGGCTTTTTCAAGAAATTATCTTATTTTATTATTTATCGAAAGGGTCTAGTCGATTGGACTCTAAAATCGTGTGTTTAATCACATTTCTATTTCGTTATGAGATTTGATTATGGAATCAAAATAGTAACTTTGGACGAATAGGAAGACAAGATTATATACTTCTTGCTGTTTATAATTCTCAGTCGGTTTGATAAAATCATAAAAACATTTTTCTTAAAAAAATATATTTTCGAACCCATAGTGAATTTCATTTAAATGCCAAAATTCTTTTGAATTTATTAGTAAAAAACTGAAATATAAATATTTATATATTTATCTCCCATCTAACCATTTAAGGCCAGGTCACATAGTAACTTTTTTTATAGTTTTAAATTAATTTTAACAGCATATTTTTTTTGTAATCAAGTAAACTCACTGACTCACATTAACAAAAAATAATAAATTAAAAAAAACTAGTTTTCTAAAAATTCTAAAAAAAATATTAAAAGATTTTATTAAATCGTTTTATGATGAAATCATATGAACACCAATGAGTTCACACTAAACTAAAATGAAAATCGTGAAATGAAGTCATGTTTCGAAATAAAAAAATATATATATGAAAAGCAAACTTACCAGCAATTTGATTTATAATATTCTTTCGAAATATCTTGATGATTTATTTTATAAAGTAGATAATTTCCCATAAATCTGAGTTTAGTATTGGCTGGGTTTATGTAAATTTTTATTTTATCTTTATATTTTTTTTTATATTTGAAACAATATTAATATCAATTTATTTTCCTTGTCTTTTACTTTTTAAAGACTTTTACTTTTAAAAGATATTTTTTCACAATTAAAACACATTTATTTATTATTTTGTTGTCGCCAGAAATTCAATTAATTTGTTGTTGATTTATATTCACTTCTGCAAGATGCAAAAGAAAAAAAAAAAAAACTTTCGAATATTTTAAAACACAAACATCTTGTATTAAATCATATTTATGGTTTATAGTAAATTTTATTAAAAATTTATTTTTATTTTTTATGGTTGTTGTTGTTGTAGGCAGCTACTTTATGAATTTTATTATTATCATTAAACACACTTGTATACATTTTATTTTAAATTTTATGTAAATTTTTAGAGGCTGACTGAGTGTGCATACATTCACTTTAAACTAAGTTTTCTAACAAAAGATACAAAAGTATTTCATAGATACATTTCGAAATATTGTTTAAATGAATCTTTAAAAGATACTAAATAAAAATAATTTCTATTCAAAACACAGAATAAATTAAAATGTTATTATTACCTCTTAAGTAGGATTTTATACGAGAAAGAGATAGAAGAGATATACAGCTTTTTTCCAAAGATTCTTTTCCAAAATAAATAAAGCACTCATTTTTTTAAACATTAAACAAAAAACTTTAAAGCCCGAAAAAAATTAAAATTAAATTAAAAAAAATTAATTTTGTTTTATCTGCTGATTTTTAAAAAATATATATATTTTTTTACAAAAAAGATTCAAGATATTTTAGAAATTGTGGTTGCTTAAAATTTTTTCATGCAATGAAATAATTAAAAATATTTTTTTTAACATTAAACTAGTTTTTCTTTAAAAAGATATAATAGTATCTACAAGATACTTTCGAAGAAATGTTAAAATCTAAAGCAAATAAACCCAAAGTATCTTATAATGCTAAGAATTATGATTTTTCTAACATATTCTATTTTTTTAAAGCAAAAGATACAAATGTATCTAATAGATACATTTAAGAAATTTTTAAATAAAATTTAAAAAAAAATTGAACAGATAATTTGTAAGTAAGCCACTATAAATCTATTTTTGCCTATATTAAAATTTTAATAAACACAAAAGTAGATTTAAAAAACAAAACTTATGTATCCATAAGATACATTTTTAAAAATATTCTATTATTATTATAAAAAAAATTGTCATGCTCATTGCATTAACAATTAAAAATAATTTTTTTTTAACATTAAACTAGTTTTTCTTTAAAAAGATACAATAGTATCTACAAGATACTTTTTAAGAAATGTTAAAATCAAACGCAAATGAAGTGTTACTGCTTCATATTGCTACAAATTATGTTTTTTCTAACATATTTTGTCTTTTTAAAGCAAAAGATACAAATGTATCTATTAGATACATTTAAGAAATTGTTAAATAAATTAAAAAAAAATTAACAGGTTGTTTTTTAGTAAGCCATTTGTCTATATTAATATACACAAAAGTAGATTTTTAAAAAGCAAAACTTATGTGTCCATAAGATACATTTTTAAAAATATATCTACAGTGGGTAACAAGCCTTTTTTCAAAAAAAAAAATTTTTTTTTCAATATAACAAAACGTTGTTATTAAAAACTAAAATTGTTTTAATAACAACAATTTTTAATTACAATAAGATACATAAGTATCTTAAAGATACATTTTTGAAAATAGTTTTATTTAAAAATTTGAGCTCACACTCACTTTTTATTGTAAAATTAAACAATTCAATAAAAATTGTCAATTTATTAAATAAAAAAAAAAATTTAAAAAGTGAAACTTTATTAAAAAAATTTATCTACAGCAAAAATTTATTAAATTGTTATTTTTTTGCATTATTAATTCGTTGTCATTTAAAATAAATATTATTATTATTATTATTGTTATTTTCCTCACTTTATAACAATTTGTTTTTTCTTTTTGTGAAAGTGGTTAAACTGCAAACAAAAATTTCTAGTTAAAAAGCGAGAAAATTATTTTTGTATCTTTTTTTTTAGTGGTTGGTTTTATTTCCGTGTTAACCAAACATCTATAGATGTTTTTACAAAAAAAAATACCAGTTGATAGGCGAAAATATAAAGAAAAATTAAGCAACAAATAAGCAAAACAATTTTAGAAATTGTTGATTAAAACAAGTTTTGTCTATGGGAAAAATGTTAATTTTTCTATAATAAATAAAGATAGAAATAAAAAAAAAAGATTTTCAGGAAAATAATGGAAAAAGAAATGAAAAGTAAAAGCTAAGAAATTTAATCAATACTTATAAAGCAAACTTAAATAAAACTTTCTTATAATTTATAGGTATGAATATTTTCCAGATTTATCTAACCAAAATGCAAATGTATCTTGCTAATATTTTTTAAAAGAAAAATAAAAAAAGAAATTAAGGCACCAAAAAAATATCACAAAAAATTTTTAATTTAAAAAGAGTTTAAGTAGAAAGATACAAATGTATCTCTAAGATACTTTAATAAAAATAAATTAAAGTAAAGAATATTACAACAAAAGTTAAAATAGCAATGGGAAAATCAAAATTTTTGTTAAATTTCCATGATTTCTTGTAGTAGATACAAATGCATCTGTAAGATACTTTTTTAAAATACACAAAAAAACCCGAAAAATTTGAAGAAAATACAAAAATATTTTACCTAGGGTGTGTATTTGCATATTTTTAGGAAAAAGGACACACAATTTTTTGTTAGATACAAAAGTATCTAAGTGGTAAAAGTATCTAATGATTTAATAGGGAATTTATATTAAAAAAAATTAAAAATACAAAATATATTTAATATGCCGCTTAAATATTAAGGATTTTAGATTTCAAATTGAAATTTATCTTTAAGATACTTTTGTATCTTTTATGTTATTTTTGCTGTTATTTTGTTAAATTCAATTTATAAACACGATATTTGCCTTCAATGTTCATTATTTTATTTTTAACGAAAACCCATGCGGAAATTTTTTATCTTTTTTTCCAGATACTTTTGTATCTTTGTTTTATTATTTTTTTTTTTTTTGTTTTTTTTTTTATATAATTTTTATAAAAAAAATATTTGATTTATATTAACATTTAGTTCAAATAGTGTACAAAAATAAATTTTAAAATTTATCTTAATTTATGCACGAAGTATCTTTGACCAAACTTCTTAAACATCTTAAACATTGTGTTTTTTTTTTAATTTTTTTATAAAATTTGTTCAACGGTGCTTTTCAATCTCAGTCTCAGTCTTTTAGTTTTTAATTAAGCAATCTTAAATTTTTGTCATGTATATAACACCATAATATGTAAATATAGAAATTACATGATTTTATCTTTCAGATACTTTTGTAAACCATTTTTCAACAAATTTTTTTAATTAATTTTTTAAATCAATTTTTAATATTAAAATGTTCTAACTTGTGTCAGTTTACAAAGTTGTTGCTAGAATTATATTCATTAAATTTTTCTTTAATGACTTTAATATATTTTAAAGATTATAAATATTTATCTTAAAGATACTTTTATATATAATGCGATTTTTTTATTTTTTAATTTCACCAAATTTTAATTCTTATGAAAAGTAATTATTATTTGATTACTTAATTTGAAAAAAAATAAAATAATATGCTGTTATTTTATCTGCTAGATACTTTTGTATCTTTTGCTATTTTTTATCTAGCAAACATTTAAACCTTTCATCAAATTTTCTATACTTTGTTTTGCAATCTGTTCTATGAGTGCACATGTTTTTAGATTTGCAGTTTTTTTACATTTATATCTTTAAGATACTTTTGTATCTTTTACAGGCTTTTTTATGTTTCATTAAGAAATTGTTTCAACGGTTTTTATTTTTTTCAATTTTTATTATTGTTTGTACAATTTTTTCTACCTTCTTTTATTTATCTGTCTGATTAAAATATACAGATTTCTGGTTTAGATAATTTTTATTAAATTAATTTAAATTTATTTTAGAAGTATTTATCTGACGGATTAAAATATATATTTTTTTGGTTTAATAAAATTTTTATTAAATTAATTTAAATTTTTTTTTAGAATTTTTTTAAAATTATGCCTAAACTTTAATTTCACTAAATTTATCTTATAGATATTTTTGTATCTTTCTTAAGTAGTTCCGTATTTATTAATATAAATTTAGATTTATATAAATCATTTCAATGAGAATATCTGTTTGAATAATTTTTTATATAAATTTGCTAATTTATCTTTTAGATAATTTTTTTTTTCAACTCAAAACAAAAAACAAAACTCAATTATTCGTTCAATATTAAATTGAAATGTGCAAAAAAAAAACTTCAAGTTTATCTGTAAGATATTTTAGTATCTAAAAGATTATTATCTTTTAGATAATTTTTTTTCAACTCAAAACAAAAAAATAAAACTCAATTATTTGTTCAATATTAAATTTAAATGTGTATGTATAGATATTTTTGTATCTTTCTTAAGTAGTTCCGTATTTAATAATATAAATTTAGATTTATATAAATCATTTCAATGAGAATATCTGTTTGAATAATTTTTTATATAAATTTGCTAATTTATCTTTTAGATAATTTTTTTTTTCAACTCAAAACAAAAAACAAAACTCAATTATTCGTTCAATATTAAATTGAAATGTGCAAAAAAAAAACTTCAAGTTTATCTGTAAGATATTTTAGTATCTAAAAGATTATTATCTTTTAGATAATTTTTTTTCAACTCAAAACAAAAAAATAAAACTCAATTATTTGTTCAATATTAAATTTAAATGTGCAAAAAAAAATTCAAGTTTATCTGTAAGATAATTTAGTATCTAAAGGCTTATGCAAGGCGATTTCAAAATTTGTCAGTACTTCATATCACTCTTTTTTTAATAATTTAGCTAATTTTTAAATTTTATGGTGCAGAAATAATTTAATTTTTGCATATTTTTTTTGTGGATATTTTTTGCAAAGTTTTCTTGTCTAATTAAAATTTTTATCGCTTAGATACTTTTTATTTTACGAGTAATATTTTTTCGAGTTTGAAAATTTTTTATTAAATAAAATTTTAATTTAGTTTGTTTGTGCGATTGTTAAAATAATTTAAATTAAATTTTACTTCTTTATTAATTGTTTTTTTTTAACCAAATTACTTTCAATTTTCCTTTTGTTAACGTTTCGCCCGATGTGTTTGCCTTTAAAGTTTAGACGTTAATGAACTTTTTCTGTCATTTGTATTGTCTGCATCACTCACTCCGTTCGCATTAAGTTTAGCACATAAATCTATTTTATTTGCACTTTAATTGATTTGCAATCAAAATGTATTTTTAATTTTCACTCGTCCAATAAAAGGAATTCCTTTAAAGTTCCGGGTTTGAGAAGCGACGATGAAAAAAAAAATAAACCAAATAAATGACAACAAGAAAACTGAAGCGAATTTAAGTACGAGTATGTATAAAAAACAATCGCTACACGCAACCTCATAGTTTAATGTTAAACGAGTGAGTGGCAATAATCAAATGAATTGAACAAAAACAACAACAACAACAAAACAATAAACAAAATTCAATTGAAATGCAGACGAAATTTTCAGAAAATCTAAAAAATCAATGACACTTTTTTAAAAAATTACGCACACATACACACACATACACAACTGAAGATTATCAAGTAAAATCACTAAAGGGAGACAGTCAGACAGACAGACACAAAGAGAGAGCGCGAAGAAAAGACTTTACATAATTTATTTTATTAACATCTCCTTTACGCAGGCAATCTCAGAATTATCCGATCGAAATTAAGCAAAAATTTCCGAATTTTTTATCAAATTATTTTTCAATATCAGCCTGTAACTCTAGTTAAAGCCAGAAGCGTCAGTCTACTCAAAGTAGCTTAAATTCGCATCTCTTTCATCTCTTTATTGTTAACAAGTCCCTTAAAAATATTCTTTTGGAAATAATAATATTCGCTTTCGACTGCTAGTTACAAGAATGAAAGAAACATAATTAAGGCAAACGCATGATTTTCCATTAGATGGCGTAATTCGCCCAAGTCTGTGATCTACAAATTGCTTCAGATAATTACGTGCAAATAAATACAAAAATTGCCAACCCTGCAATTCAAATCGCAATTTTTAGCCAAACAGAATTATTAGCCAATAAGCTCGTAATCATGTAATATGTTTTCCTTTTTTTGTAGGGGGGATACCGAAGCTGACCACTAACTTCCTGGGTCCCTTTGCGTCCCCCTTCGTTCCTCTATGATTTCTGGTATCCGACTGGAAATTTACGAATACCTTACTTGCATTGAGTCTCGTGCTGTCAATAGCCTTTTTACTCTCGACTGTAGTGATTTCAAACTGGCGAGTGATACATGTCGACATTCTTCCTCATCACAGAGTCTATGCTAATTGCTAACATTTTCTTAAGGCTAGGACTCCACAGCATCTCCATATAATATGTGTCTGCCCGTGGTGCAAATTTTTGTTTAATGCTAGCCTTTTTTTTAAACACAGTCTGCAAGTATCGTCTTACTGCGATTTTGAAACTTAGCCAGATAATACTTTAGAGCTAGTGGCCTGTCACTAACGCAGTTAACCATTTGTAGGCAACCAGATTATATCTAGGTTCCTTCTTGGTGTTCCTGCCTACTTGTAGTTAAAAAAAATCCACAGTCTTTGGTGGGAATCGAACCCACAACCCCAGATTGATAGACTAGCACACTACCTACTCGAGCACCGAGGCATCTGTTTTTATCATTCAGTCATAAGCCTTGAGTTTTGTCTTTTTGTCGTAGCTGTTGGCCTTGTTTTTCATCACAGGTTTCCTTTAATTAATCGCTAGCCTATGTCATCCATATTTGGTATTTGTCTACCTGTTGTTTTCAATCAAATATGACGACGCAGTACTGGACTTTTGTTTGCACTTTTTCGTTCACTGCCGTCTCAGTCTATTCAAGACGCAGTCTTGAAAAGTCTACAAACTCAAGAGTTGCAAAGCAAAAGTGTCAATGTCTGGCCGGGGACTATATAAAACTTATGCATTAAACACATAGATTACAGCGGCTACATTGCTACAAGACTACAAATGCCGTGGGCTACAACTATATTGATGACGTTAGCTACGTCGTAAACTCTGACATTTTTTTAGAAATATGTAAAAACCTCTTGATTGTAAATGAATTAATATTTGTTTTTAATTTTGTCGCTTAAAACATATAGAAATATAGTTGACTACAACCACAATAGTAGTTGTGTAGCAATATATGTATGTAGCTATGATGCCGTCAAAATAATCATTTTGGATATAAACGTGTGTATTTTAGTTTTGACAGGATGTAGTCGGTAGTCTGCTGCCGTCTATGTGTTTATTGCATTATTCGGATAATTTTAGGACTGTCCTCGTTTTATCACTAGCAATATTATCAACATTATTACATATTAATTTATTTTCGTATAAAATATTTTTTTTGTTTTTTTTTTTTGTGAAAGTAAATAAAGGAAATATTAAAAGATTCTTCATCAGCCTGTTCGTTCGTTCGTTCATACGTATGAAAGTCATCCCAAAATGCATACACACAAAATAGGTATCTATGGATGCACGAAAACAACAACCAATACTCTGCTGCTGCGTTAAAAACATAAAAAAAAAAGAAGAAGAAGCCATAACATAGATTGTCAACGCACAATGAACTTGATCGATCGCAACGAATGTTTATCATTGCAAAAATAAATAAATAAACAAACAAACAAACAGAAAACACAATCCCACAATCTTAATTACACGAGCAACAATCGACAAAAACAACAACAACAAAAACGACAAGCAAAGAGCACGCGACTTCTGTGTTGCACTCAATACACAGGGAGAATAAAATCAAAACACTGCATGCGTGCGTGCGTCTGTCCCTTTATAAACAAACAACAATCAAAACTAATTTGTGCCCTTTCCACCATGTTCCCTTGTCCAAATTTTCAATTTAACAACAAGTAAGTGGCTGTCTGTCTGTTGTTCTGTCTGCTTGAATCTCATTCATTTAAAAGATTTGAACTCATCGTGTTTACGTGGAAACAACGACGACAGCCGAAAAAATGTGTGTGTCGCACAAAATGTTGACAACAAACTGCTGGCTGGCATGGCAGACTGTGTGCAACAACACAACAACAACAACTAAAAACGATGCAAAATGTCTGAGTTACATGCATTCAAACACACACATGCACATTTAATTACACTCTCCACCTCTCTCAGCCGGACAGCCTCTTCTGTGTTTATCTGATTATTTTCAATTTACAGTTAGATTATTTGCAGGCATGGAAAACTGAAATATGAAAATAAAGTCAGGACAAAGGAATTTATTTAATTTTGAATTTATTTATTGTTTGAATTTATTTTTGAAGAAACTGGAACTGTAATAGATTAAATAAGGCCCCCACATTTTCAGAATACAGACTCATTCGAAAATCTTAGAACTTTTCCAGAAAGTGTGGGAATATGATTCAAATTTATCCATTGCACATTACACACTACATTTTGGCCTTTCCTTAGGTTTATTATGACAGGTATTTCGCATTTATATTTGCTTGCTTATCCTGACAAAATTTATCTATCAAAAGAACGTAAGACACTTGTTTTACTGCTCGAGCAACAGCTTCTGGATAATGGTTCTGTGCATAAAACTTTCTTCAGACAAGTTAACAAGCAAAATTGTCCCATCTTGGGCAGTCATGATTCTCCAAAAACTTTTGCATTCCCAAAAAGTGAGCCATAAAGTCTGATCGCTAATAGTTTTTTCTTCTCCACTTGTATGGTTAAGGTTAAGGTTGGTAGCCGTGCCGAGAACCTAAATGGCTAGTTAGAAGTTAAGGCTGACTAGTGGTTAACAGCTCGCCTAATCCACGGTGGAACCGCATAGGCTAGGGATACGTGGTCAAGAGGGTGCTTGACCTTTAGTATGCGAACTCTGGATACCGGTCGACCTCCAGTTTTAATGTAGACTTACCCACGCATAAGGAGCTCTGTGTGGGTGGACTTTATTATCTCCATGAATGACCATGGTAGTCCGAAAGGGATAAGCCAGGAAAGGAATCCCTCAGGAAACTCCGATCGTAACTGGTCTACGGAAGAATTCAGAAGCAATGAACAGAAATGCTTCGCAAGGGGTGAACAGGTTAATTTCTAAGGGCTCTCCTAAAGCGTTAAACTAAGATATTCCGATAGCGATGGACAAGGAAGCCTCGTAAGAGGTGGAGAGGTTAATCCCTTAGGAGTTGCCACTGGTCAATGGGGGTTATTGGATAAGAATGAAAAAGAAACCTCGCAAGCGATGGACGGAGTATCTGTGAAGATACTCCAGGGTCTATGGTGGTGAATGCGGATGATCTGGACGCACCTGACCCTATGGGCTTAGGTAAATCCTTAAGGAACACATAGGCACAGCTGGGAATGAAGCAGCAGATCAACTAGCAAAAGGGGGATCTGCTGTACAAATAATGCGATCTAAGGTCCTACAATGGGTGGAATCATTAAACCTGGAAAGGTGGAGGGAGACCACTACGTGTTGGCAGGCTGGAATAGTGCTCAAAGAGCCCATGCATGGGCAGGAAAGAAAGTAAGGTACTCGGATACAATAGAAGTACTTTAAGCTGGATAAGTGCATACATGACAGTTCATGAAAACTTCAAGTATCATCTAGCCAAGAAGAAAATCGATGAAGATGATTGATGCAGACTGTACCTGGAGGAGGCTGAGACGGTAGCGCACATTGTGTGTGAATGTGCGGCACTCGCAAGCATAAGACTTAGAACCACTAGTAAAAGCTTGTTAAATGTGGATGCCATGGGTGACCTGAGCTATGAACATATGCTAGCAATTACCAGAGACTGCATGATGAGAAAGAAGGTTACCAGTCGGCAATCTAAAATCACTAAAGTCAAGATTAAAGGCTGGCTGTAGCACGTGACTCTATGAGGATAAGGTTGCCGTAATTACATTTCGATTGTCTATAATCATAGGGGACAGAAGGGGGTCGAAAAGGGACCCGTTAAGGAAGTGGTCTGCTTTGTTATTCCCCCTACATTACAAAAAAAGGGTTTTCTTGCCTAAATTGAAAAATACAGCTATTGAAGCTATGCAACAGTTTTCACAGGAAAGTGCTGCAAGCCAGAAAATTCACGGACATTAAATTTTATAATTTTTATCATCAAGGTCGTAATACATACATATATGTCATAGCATCTTGATTATTATCGAACAATTCTGGCCGAGCTATGGCCAGCCATATATAGCCAAGGCGGTACGCTTAAAAAACGCAGTCTTTTTCATCTAGACCTAACTTGAAAATAGAGTTCAAGTAACAAACAGGAACATTATGGGCAACGTTGTGTGTTCCAAGGCGAATTCATACTAGGCGAAGGCGATAGCCCAGCGGATAATTTTTTTACTCTCCATTTTTTGCTAATGTCTTGTCAAAAATACATTGATATCAGTGCTCTCACTTGGTATCAATTTGCCTTGAGGTGCTCGCTATTTCAAATTTCAAAATAAAGGAATATTTTTAGCAACACTAATGCCCACTTATTTATAATCGGGTACACCAACTATCAACATTACCGGATTCGGGGCGATATCAAACACAGGAGGTCCATCAAGTTACTGTTTGGTATTTGTAACAAAATAAACTATTTTTATATCTCAAATACAAATTATTTTATTAGATACTAACTGTGCCCGCCAAGTCGTAGGCATCCTGACAATATTTTGTTCGAGTTTTCTTTGAAAGTAATCCACACCAAATTTTGAAAATCTTACTTTTATAGTGGTTCAGTTATGGTTTAGATATATAGAGGTACCCATCCCTGGATATAATTCTAAAATGTATATATATATAAATTTCTAAATATTAAGAGAGTTCTGTAAATAGTGTTTAATATATCCTGCTTTCAAAAATAAAAAGTGCTGCCAAGTTTGCAGTACCATTGAATCGGTAGCATTGGGTACTTTCACCACTTTTTCTCTATTTTTTTCTTGGAAATGAGATATTTTAATGGGAAAAAGTATCCTATATTTAAGTCAAGATACTAAGGTACCTTCTCACAAAATTTTATTCAAATTCATTCAGTGGTTTTTACGTGATGCCAACACAAACAGACAGACACAAATTCTGAAATTCCGATAAATAAAGTTTTCAAAAAATATTTCATGTACAGAAACCATTTCTGTTACAATTTTTTTATATGTATAAATGAAAATCTGCTCACTCCTATTAGAATTGTTCCCTCTAGGGAACAATTTTTTTAAGTTTTCCCTTGACAAATCACTATAAAATGCATGTAAATAACAATAGTACTATAGTATTCCATCTCTGGTTTTTTATCGCATTTTTTGCAGCGAAGAGAGGATAGGGAAAAATGGTACTTTTGAGGAGAAAAATTAAAATTAATATAATTTTAAAATAGAAAAAGTTAAAAACAAAGCACCACAAGGTACCTAAAACCTGTACAATTTTTAACGCCTTCGAAAGACTTTAAAAAAGCTTATCAATTTGTATTTAATTTCTTCAAAGTACGCACTACCAGTTCAGTTATACATAGAATATCTTCAATCTAGCTCAAGATTATTTCATGGGCACTGCAAGTTCAGATCCTTTATCTGGGTTTTTTCGTATCTTTCTAAATAACCTACTATGTGCCGCCACCATTTACAGTTTGGCCATTTGTACTCATTCAATCCAAGCTTGTTCAGGGGTCAAAACATAAATGACACGCCCAGTTGGTTGTTGATGCGTTTTTGTAAATAGTGTAGATAGTGAAGGCCTGAAGGCTTCTTTTAGCAGCTGGTGGTATAAAATATGAGAAATCGGCGGTTCTTTGTGTCTTTTTTTTGCAAATGAAATGTTTCGCCTCTTCTGATCTGAGAAATCTTATGATTTATACCAAATATATCCATACAAAAATGGAATACAACACTTATGTATGGACCAGGGGGGCTTCTAAGTAATTCGATTCGATTCGAAGGAAACCCTTTTCAATGTATAAGTCATACAAATTCGAACGATTTCGCCTTCGAATCGAATTACGCAGTAACCCCCCAGTGCTTCAAAATGTATTAAGGAGATACTTGAGTGTATGTAGGAGAGGGTGAAAGTACTTGTTGTCGATATTAGAGTACCGAACACTTTTAAATCTGTGAAACATAAAAGTAATGTGGAACATGTTTCATTGTTCTTACAATTGAATGTATTCTAAAGGCATTAGAGAATTTATTCTCAATACCCGGATATTTTTGCAATAAGTTTTTTCTCAAGAGTATATTCTTTGTGGTCAATTAGCCAATGGATCACATAACACACAATACAGAAAATATTCATCTTAAGCTTTAACTGCATAGTGCAATAACTCTCTGGTCTTTTCTGTCACCTCGTAGGTAGAAAGTTTTGATTCGAATATTCACAATTCCTATACTTCGTCTTTCCTTCTTTCACCTTTCCATAACCAGTCTTACTACTTAATAAATAGGATCATCTCCTGAGTACTGGAGAGTTACTATAGCAGGTATTTCGGTTCGAAAGAAATATCATTCGATGTGAATGACTTTTCGAAATTATTTTCATTCGAATCGAAATTCACAATAACCTCCTAGTCCCAAATTAGAAAATATTCAAACCCTTTAAAAATATAGTACCAACTGAAACAAAAAAGATAAATTTATCTATACATATAATAAAATAGTAACTCATTTCCGTCTGTCTGTCTGCTTTTCTTTCGCGTTCGCATCACGTAAAAACAACTGGACGGATTTTAACAAAATTTTGTGAGGAGAGGTACCTTAGTAGCCTGATTCCAATATAGGATACTTTTTTGTACCACAAAAATATCTTATTTCCAAGAGAAAGTGGAGAAAAAGTAGCAGTGAAAGTACGCAGTTATTTTAGTAGTAAAGTAAATACATAAACCATAGCTGAAGCACTAACCACTAACAGATGACGCTGCTTTATAAAGTAAATACATAACCACAACTGAAGTATAGTTTAGGCTAGATTAGGTTAAGCAGGCAGCTGTAGTACATAGCTCACTTGGGTCCACGTATTGGTCCCTTTGTGTTACCTGCAGAGAAAAATAAGAAATAAAAGTAAGATGGGCGGGGGAGGGAAAGAAAAGAGAGAGATAAGTTAAGAGGATAGAAGAATCAAGAGATAGCCAGATAGCATATTGGCCGAGACAGCAAACAAGCGAATTCATGCCTCGCCGAGTGGGTTTGAGAACCAACCGTAGCTCCTCAGAAGAGAACTAATTCTTCTTGGTTCCAGTAGTGAAACACAAGATAGGCTCCCGAAATACCGTTGCCCAAGATTTTGAAGTCGTTGGAATTCCAGTGCAGGGCATAGGCAGAGACAGAGGAGGTGAACGACCGTTTCCTCCTCTTCCTTATCTTGGCAGCTTCTGCAAAAGTCGTTGTAAGGGAGGCCCATTCTTCTTGCATGGGCTCCGAATAGACAATGCCCAGTGACCGTAGGATATCAAGTCACGTAGTTGTATTTTCGGCATCCGAAATAATGAATCCGTATTCTTCTGATCTAGTAGGACCAGATCGTTCTTGCCGTCAAACAAGTTGACTCATCGGACCATCTGGCCTGGGCTAGGTCATAGAGAGCACGGTTTATTCGTTGCCCGCATGCAGAGAGGGGAATCCCACAATAGACGTCAATGGCGCCATCATGAAGCAAAGTTCCCTTCTTTGCTAGTTCGTCAGCAACATTGTTGCCTAAGGTAGTCCCATGTCGCCGCACCCATTTAAGGGTGACCGTTGAATTTTCCACCGTCGCATTTAAGGATGTCCGGCATTCCAGGACGAGATTTGATGTGCTGAACACACCTTTTAGGGACATAATGGCAGCTTTACTGTCAGTACAAAACCAGATATCCCTATTCGATATTCTGTGATACTTTAGCCAGTTTGCCGCTTTTTTGATAGCAGATATTTGTGCTTGTAGAACATTACATTCATTTGGAAGTCTGAAACACATCTTGATTCCAAATTCCTCTATATATAGTTTACTGTCTAAGATTATGCCAAGATACTTTGCACTATGTGCTAGAGTTAGTTGTGTTCCCCTCAATACGGGTAGCCTGAAGGGTGGGAGCTTCTATTTTCTTGAGAATAGTACAAGTTCAGTTTTGGCTGGGTTTACACTCAGTCCGCACTGTTCTGTCCAGGTGCAGATCATCCTGATTGCCGCCTCTAATCTTTGTGTGATAGTATCAATATGGACACCAGATACTGCCACCGCTACATCGTCTGAAGTATAGTTTAAGGCGGCACTAAAAAAAGGAAGGGTTGTTGGTGTGGATTGCTTTCAAAGCAAAATCGAGAAAAATAATGCAAGGACGCTCACGAAGTGGCGGGCACAGCTGGTCTCAAATATATTTCAACTAAACTAAATTAGATCACAACTGACAGACGGACAGACAAAAAGAAAAAGGAAAAATAATTGTATTTGCGGCGAATACTGACGCGTCTGCCAATGCTGCAATGGCGTTTTTTGGTTGCAGCTGCAGCGGCAGCAGCGGCAGCATCTGCTCAGGAATGCACTGACTTGACTGACTGACTGACTGCTGCACTTGTGTATCCATGCCGTGTTTTTATTTAATTTTATCAAGATTTATTGTTGTTGTAAATTATTTACTTTCAGCGATTTTATATTATTGTATTAAGTGTTGTTGTCATTATTTTTTATTTTTTTTTGCTGCTTTTTTTTGCATATTTGTTGTAATTGATTTAAGTGAACGGTATTTTAGCGTGTTTAGTTTAAACGAGAGATTGAATTATGCTGAATCAAATCGTTTTGAAGTGTTTGTCTTGTTTTGTTTTTTTATTGTATCGAGTAGAATATAAATTTAAAGAGGTTTAAGAAAGAATTTTGTAGATACAAATATACAAACGCCCTATTTTTCTGCTTTTGTATAGACATATGTATGTATGTATGTATGTATGTATCTTGCAAGCTACTATCGCATTTTGTTATATTAAAGATACTTTTGAAACATCTCTTACGAGATACTTTTGTATCTTTTAGATTCTCTTGCTTATTTAAGCTTGTTATAAATAATAAATAATATTTTTATAATAATAACCAATTGCATATTTGATATTTCGCCTTGAGATATTTTTATATCTTTCAAGAGGTTTGTTTCTTTAATAAAGTTTTGGGTCTTAACGATACTTTTGTTTTTTTAAAAACTTTGAAAGACTTAAGTAAAAGTGTATACTTATATACATATGTATGTAAGTTTGTCATTTCGTGTGTAATTTCTACAATATTCATTTCTGATCCCATAAAGTATATATATGCTGGATCTTTATACACAGAGAAGTTGACTAATATGACAAATACACGTCGTGTAAAACCGCTTTAAGCGATGTCCGTCTGTGTTCGGGTTAAAATCAACTTTGCCAAGGCACCAAAATAGATACAATAAATTAAAGCCCACCAATCTGCCAGACATAGATTTGAAAATTTCGCTAATCGAATTCAGACCATTCCGTTCCAGGCTGTGAGCTAAAAACCACGCCCACCTATAGTTTTTCACGTTGTTTTTATATTTTTTTCGGTTGTACTGATTCTCTTTTGCTTTTTTTGTCTTAAATAAATATTAGTCGGCGACCGGTAGATCGCATGGATTGCATACAGATCTCGGGAGATCCACAAGCCCCTGCAAGGGGCGATTTTTGGTTGTCTTTAGGTTGGTAGGTTTTTCTGCTTTGATTTATTTTAAAGGCCTTTATAGGAAGCAATAAATACACATAAAGGTAGCCGATAGGCCCACAGGGTGCCCACTTGGAAATGGGGGGGTAGTGGAAAATGGGGAGATTTTATTAAAGGATTTATTTTGCTTTAATCTGACCATTCTAACGCAATATAGATTGCAGGAAGGTCCTGATATTTACAAATAATTTTTAAGAAAAAATTTTAAAAAAATTTTCAAAAAAAATTCATAAAAATTTTTACAAAAAAACCCAAAAAATTAAAAAAAAATACGTAAAATTTTCAGTAAAAAATTTTCCAAAACATTTTGCAAAAAAATTCAAAAAAAAAACAATGCGAACAATTTTCAACAAAAATTTAAAAAAATTAACAAAAAATTTTCACAAAATATAATTTTTAAAAAATAAAAAAAAATTTCTTTTTTAAATTTTTTCTAAATATTTTACATGGTTAAACATTTCAGGTGTAAATAATTGAAAAACAGTTCTTTTATTTAATACGTTTGCTCTTAAATAGATGACTTTGTCAAATATGAGATAACAAGGGTTGCAAAATATGGCTATTTCTTACAAAAAATTTTAATAAAAATTTTTACAAAAAAAAAAATACAAAAAATTTACGAAAAATTTTCAAAAAAATTTTAACAAATAATTAAAAAAGATTTTACGAAAAATTTTTAACAAAAATTTAAAAAACAAATTTTAATAAATTTAAAAAAAGTTTAAAAAAAAATTACAAAAAATTTTCAGAAAAAAAATGTAAAAAAATTTTCAGAAAATAAATTTTGTAAAAAAAATTTATACTAAATATACTAAATATTTTCAAAAAAAGTTTACATGGTTAAACATTTCAGGTGTAAAAAATTGAAAAACAGTTCTTGTTTTTAATGCGTTTGCTGTCAAATATAAGATAACTAGGGTTGCAAAATATGGCGATTTCTTACAAAAAAATTTCCAAAAAATTTTAATAAAAATTTGCACAAACAAAAATTTAAAAAATTTACGAAAAATTTTCCAAAAAAAATTAAAAAAAAATTTTACAAACAAAATCAAAAAAAATTACGAAAAATTTAAAAAAAAATTTAGTAAAAATTTTAAAAATAATTAAAAAAAACTTAAAAAAAATTTTTCGAAAAATTAAAAAAAAAAATACAAAACAATTTTCAAAAAAATTTAAAAAAATTTTTACTAAATAATTTCAAAAAATGTTTACATGGTGTTAGTGGCTATTTTTCTCAGAGAATTAATACAGTGGAAATTTTTACTAAATCACATTCTCAAAATGGTATAAAATTGTTCACAAATACTTTTATATAAAAATGTGAACACAGTTTGTTAGTATGATCTATTGTCTTCCTCTAATTCCCTGAGATGAAAGCGTTTGGAAGCAGTAACCATATATCTTAAAAAAGTCTGAAAATCTGTGGGAAAACTTTTTTTATCGCATGCTATATTTTTTGCAAAAACGTATTTAACTCGACGTACTTATGAATGTATGCATGTTCACACACATTCTTTAAGATTGGATAATTTTGGGAATAATGCAGTTCATTATTCTCATGTTTTTATCATTTTAATCAAACCATTATAAGAAAGAATTACATCTTTCCGCTAATTTAATTAGCACTGAGATATTTTTCTAAAGATACTTTAACTTTCCTCAAGATACTTTTGTTACTGTTCATGACAGAACGTTGCGCTCTTATTTATGATTTAGGTTTGACAGTAAAAAACTATAGACAATTTTAAATATGTTTCTGTACAGTGACTTCTTTCTTAATTTGATAAAATAATGCAACATTTAAAACTTATTAAAGATGAGAACATATCATCTTCTTTCAATTATTTATATCTCAATTTACTTAACCTGATTTCATGGTTTACTAACTTTCATTTTTCTCGTTTACTACTTTCGTTAGCCAAAATATCCCCAATAGTAATGAGTTTTTAATTACGAATAAAATAAAATAAAAATTTGACACATTAAATAAAAAAAAAATAAAAAAAAAACTTCAAAATAGAAATGAAACGCAACCAAAAAAATTAAAAATAAACTTAAGCTGAATAGTGTTTTTTTTATTTCATTCAGTCGAATTTATTTATTTGCTTTCAATTGTTGTATAAAAATAGTATTTGGCAATTGTTTTTTTTTTCGAAATTTTTAAAGTTCAAAGTTATTTTTGAAAGAAGAAAAAATAAGCAAAAACTAAAATACGACCTCAAAAAAACATATGACAAATAAAGGTAAAAGAAACAAAAGAAGAAGGTGCAAAACGCTTAATAGCGAATTACAAATTCTTGAAATTTACTGTAACTACTTTTGTCGACAACTTTTTTAAATTATTAAGCAAATTTGTTAACTCTTTTTCGAACAACAACCAAAACGGAATTCAGCTGTTTAACTAACAATATCCATATGTACATACATATGTATATATACTTCTAAACGTAATTTCGTGCACATGATTTAAAGATCACATGTAAATCAAATAAAAAAGTATCTGATAAATTTATTGGGTGAAAATTCCAAATTTTAAGAAAATAAATGTATAAAAATTAAGTTATAGTTTGTAATTTAAAAAAATGAATGCATTTAAATGATGCAGATACTTTAACATTTTCAAGATTATTTTTAATACTAGTGTATTTTTTTTTTTGGTAATTTAATAACTTTAAAGCCCTTTTTGTTACTTTGGAATCTTTAAGATACTTTGGTATCTTTGAGATACTTTGGTATCTTTAAGATACTTTGGTATCTTTAAGATACTTTGGTATCTTTAAGATACTTTGGTATCTTTAAGATACTTTGGTATCTTTAAGATACTTTGGTATCTTTAAGATACTTTGGTATCTTTAAGATACTTTGGTATCTTTAAGATACTTTGGTAGCTTTAAGATACTTTGGTATCTTTAAGATACTTTGGTAGCTTTAAGATACTTTGGTAGCTTTAAGATACTTTGGTATCTTTAAAATACTTAAGATATTTAGGATACTTTGGTATCTTTAAGATTCTTTGGAATCTTTAAGATACTTTGGTATCTTTAAGATACTTTGGTATCTTTAAGATACAATGGCGTCTTTAAGATACTTTGGTATCTTTAAGATACTATGGTGTCTTTAAGATACTATGATGTCTTTAAGATACTTTGATATCTTTAAGATACTATGGTGTCTTCAAGATACTTTCGTATCTTTAAGATACTATGGAGTCTTCAAGATAATTTGGTATCTTTAAGATACTATGGAATCTTTAAGATACTTTGGTATCTTTAAGATACTTTGGTATCTTTAAGATACTTTGGAATCTCTAAGATACTTTCGTATCTTAAGGATACTTTGGCTTCCTTATGGTACTGGTTTTTGCATCTTGAAGTTACTTCTGTATCTTTAAGATACTTTGGTATCTTCAAGATAGTTTGGTATATTAAAGATGCTTTGATAACTTAAAGATACATTGATATCTCTAAGATACTTTAGTATCTTTTAGTTATTTCTTAATAGTTGTGTGAAAATTTCATTTGATATTTATAATTTCTTTAATAATTCGATAAGAATTTAAACAAATTCCTTGCAATTTGCCAAAATATATTTTTGTATTAAAGTGCTTTTGCATAAATCCTCAATACGTTAGAGTTGTATCTTTCCGATATTTTTTTTTTATTAACTTTATTTTGTTT
Organism: Phasia obesa; assembly: GCA_949628195.1. Classification (NCBI taxonomy): domain Eukaryota; kingdom Metazoa; phylum Arthropoda; class Insecta; order Diptera; family Tachinidae; genus Phasia; species Phasia obesa. Next base: position 135,804,918 of record OX451217.1, read on the forward strand.
TACAACACTTTAAGCAGTTTTGTTTTAATATTTTAGAAATAGGTAGGTACTATTTACTAAATTTATTTTATTCTTAAAGATTTGTTGATAACTAGATTTTAAGATAACATTGGGGGTGTTGGCTTGTTTTAAACCTTATGAAATGGCTATAGATATTTTGTGGCATTTTTAAGATACTTTTGAGTCTAAGAAATTTTTTGTTAACGTTTGCTATGGATATTTACATACATATTTTAAAAAATTAAAATTCATTAACTTTATATCGATTCAAAACAAGTTATTGAAACACAATATTTTTTTTTTCTATCGCTTTTTTATTATAGGTATTTTTCAGTTTTTTTTTTTTTTTTTTTTGTTAATATTTTTTGCGGTTTATTAATATTATTTAATAGATGTTTTGTTACTTTTTTTATATTTCATATGTACATAAACTTTTTATATGTACATAAACGGTTTGTTAAAATTCTTTCACTTTTATTTGGGATTTTTATTGAAATCTGGATTTATTAATATTTTTTTTCAAAAATACCTACATATGTATATTATTTTTTTTTTTTTGTATGTAGGTATCACCTTAGTAACGTGTATTTTGGTCGTTTATTGTTTATTTGATCGATACAACAAAATAAAAAAAAAATTAAAATACAACAAAAATTTAAACGCGTTTGATTTTTTATTAGTTGTTTGCTTGGTTATATTTTTGTAAATTATTTAATCATTCCCTTCTATTCATTCATTCTTTTTTCTTTTTCTATTTTTATACAATAACAATAATAATTCCAACGCGCAGCGCACTCCACACCAAACATACCAAACTCTGTATTTGACTGTGTAAAGTCGTTTCTTAAACTGGGCTCAAACACTCTTGAGTGAAAAAACACAGCAGGCAAAGAAAAACAAAAAACAATACAAAACAATCACACAGTAACAACAGCAACAACAGAACAGAAATTATGGTCAGAAAAGCAACGGCAATAACAGCAACAAAAACAAAAGCCACAATGAGGTAAAACAGTAATTTTATAAAAACAACAACTATAGTTGTTGTTTGAATAACAAAAATAGTTTACCTGGCAGGTTACCAGATCTGATAGTTTGTTCATGGTCATTTGGTTTTTAAATTAGCCATTTATTTAAATACAAATTTAATAATCTCTATACATATGAGCCGTTTATTTTGAAAGTGACATAAGTCACTTTCCAAAACTACTAAATTAATGATAACATTGAATACAATTTAACGGTATTTCTTTATTTTTACAAAATATTGCAATCAAATGTTAAGCGCCACTTGCCCCATGATCATGAATTTGGTGTAATAGAAATGGCCTTGGGAAAACCAAAAGAAATATACTCTCTAATCCTTAAATATATCGATTAAAGATGAAAGTGGCTCATATATAAAGCGCAGTTTGTCGGAAAGCTATAGCTGCCAGTGAACCGATCTTTTTGAAATTTTCACAGTTTTTTATTAGATATACGGTTGGAATAATAGGGTGCTTGTTTTGTTTAATAGTCGGCGTGGGCTTGGCACCTCCCATACTAAGTAAATATTTATCATCGTGTAGCTTGGTAACAGTAATAGGTAGCGCCTTGAAATTTTGCACCAGTAACCTCTATATTAACATACATAGTTTAGAGAAAGATAGACTGGATTGGAAGAGTGTTCGTAGTAACCCCCCCAATACAAAGTAAAAAGTTATTATCTTGTATCTAGAGAACTCAATTAGGTAGGACCTTGAAAATTCGCACCAGTAACCCCCATATTAAAGTACATAGTCAAGCTAATCACAGGCTGAATTGGAATAGTGGGCGTGAATACCTTTCATACCAAGTGAAAAATTATTATCGTGCTCCTGGCAAACTACAATAGATAAAGCCTTGAAGCTTTGCACGAGTAACCCCTATGCATAGTCTACCAAAATACAAACTGGATTGGGGCAGTGAGTGTGATACCTCCTAAAATAATTATTGTGTACCTGGATAACTACAATAGGTAGAGTCCTAAAATGTTGCACAAATAACCAGAGTAATGTGCATTGTCTAGCAAAATACAGACTTAATTAGGATAGTGGGAGTGGTACCTCCCATAAAAAGTGAAAAATTATTACCGTGTTAATACAGATAGTCTAGCAAAAAACAAATTGGATAAAAACAGTAGGCATCCTACCTTGCATATAAACTAAAATATTTTTGATGTGAGAATAGGGTGCGTTTTTAAGTTAAAGATTGGCCATATTTTTCTTCTAAGTGTTTATTGCATTTTGTGTGGATGGGCGTAGCGAAGTGGATCGGGGATAGCTAGTTAAGTCTTTTGATTAGAAATAAAAACAAAAAATTGTTAAATTAAACGAGATTTTTATTCTATCCAGGGAATTTATGTTTTAAATATGACATCTAATTAAAGACCTCCACGGCTAGCATCCATATCCATCCACAGCGCATGCTGTGAATCCCATCTTTTATCGCTTTTCAAAAACTTCTGGTGTGATTTTATATCATGAGTTGTTATGTTTACCTCCAATTCTTCAAAAAATGTTGAATACCCCATCAGAAAAAATACCAATACGCTTTAAATTTCCTGAAATACCCTTATTGCTAAAATGGCACGTAGCACCATTCTGTTGAAACCACAAACTATCGAAACATACGAAAAAATGTTTGTGATTATGAAAATATCACGATTTTATACGACTTTAATCTGGCAACTACTTTAAGCTGTTTGATTGTGGCGTAAAAAGAGAGTAAATGAGCGTTTAACGCAGGGATGGTAAATTTGGTACAAGTGCACTACTTTTGGTACGAATCGAATCCGAAAGTACAATGTACAACAATGACTTATCTGGTACAATTCAAAACTACTTAATTTTATGTTTTAAATAATTTTAATTTGCCGCCTGTTGGGATTTTGTTTTTTAAATCCAACAGGACATTTTTTAACCTTCCCATCATATTATTACATACATATATTTGCCAACAATGAAAGTCTTAAAGTGAAGAATCTTCACGCCGGACGCTTCGTAATTTCTTTCATAAACAAGAGCCCCCACGCAAACCCCTAAGGGTCTGTGAGCACATGCACAATCTCAACCGAAATCTCCCAAAGAGAACAAAACATGTAAAAATTTTAAATCAGTAGCATACCAGCTTTCAACAATGTAGGTTTGTGTCACTTTGCTAAATATTTAGCAAACCAATGCATTTTCATTTTAACCACTTTTTTTTTGTTGGAGGCCTTTGTTCATAAAACAAGGTAAGAAATCTATGGCATAGATAAAGATAGTTTTCAAAACAAAGTGTAAGAAAAAAGGAAAAAGCAGCCGTTGAGAGATTATATGTATGTATGGATTATCGTGTGGGTGTGGATGCCATGAAGAACCTGAGCCTTAAACAGATGCGAGAAAATGCTAGCCGACAGTTACCAGTCGACAGTCTGAAATTACTAAAGTCAAGATTAACGGCTGGTTGTAGCACGTGACTCAATGAAAGTAGGTTGCCGTAAATTACATTTCGATTGTCGATAATCATAAAGAACGAAAGGGGTCGAAAAAGGACTCATTATGAAAGAGGTCTGCTGCGATATTTCCGCTACATTAATATATAGCACGATCTCTAAATCGCGGTAATATCGAGGCAAAACCCTCAAAATCCTAACGTACTTACCGGAATCTAAATACTGTTTCTTGCTTATTTTCTTCTTTCTTTGTAATTAGATGTCAAAGCCGCTTTTGACTGTGAAAAAACAAAGATATATATTTACTTTAATAGAATCTCTACCCTGAATTACTTAAACTTATACAATCTACAATGGTTCTTTTCAACAATATGGCATAGTGATATTGCAGATCTAGAACAACATTTCAATAATATATGCTTGAATTCGGATTAATGACAGAATGTCACCTCCAACTAAAAAGAGGAATTTAATATTTGTTTATAAGATTATAAAATAAATCAGTCAAGTGCGAGTTAGACTCACACACATAGGGTTCCGTACTATGTTTAGTACAACTTTAAAAATTCAAGTTGTTAATTTCTTCATGTCTTATGGGGCACCCTTTAATTTTTAATTATTTGTTGTAATAGAACATAGTACTAAATACCCTTTGTAAATAGCAAGTGTCTGCCTATAACGTTTAGAATAGAAGGCCAAATTATTTTTAATATTTTTAATAAATTTGTTTTTGTTACTTTTTGTTCCAGCAACAAAAATAAGGCCTTATACGTCCAAATCATATCACTGTCGGAACACCCTTTAATTTTATTATTTGTTATAGCGGTCATGGCAATTTCCTTTCCATGAATATATCAAGAGTCTACCTCTTACGATTCAAAAATAAGACAATATACGCAAAAAACATGTCAATTTTTTTAGTAATTGTCATAGCGGCCGTGGCTGTGGCAACATATCTTCTATACAAATTTCAAAAGTCTACCTATTACGGTTCAAAAAAATGAGGCTATATACATGCCACTCACGACACTGTCGGAATACCCTTTAATTTTTACTATTTGTTATAGAGGCCATATTAGTACACCTTCTGTGAAAATTTCAAGACTATTATCGTTCATAAATTAGGTCATATAAATGCAAATCTCTTCACTGTCGGAAAACTCTAATTTTTACTATTTGTCGTAGAGGCCATCTGTAAAAAATTCAAGGATCTATCTATTATTGTTGAAAAATTAGGTCATATTCATACAAATAACGTCACTGGAACACCCTTTAATGTTTACTATTTGTTATAGTGGCCATAGTAATATATCTCTTGTAAAAATTTCAAGAGTCTACCTATTATCGTTCAAAACTTGGGCCATATATATGCAAATCACGTCACTATCGGAACACCCTTTAATTTTTATGTTTAATTTTGCATACTTTTTTATAAATCAAACATTATTTTAATTACTGTCTGCAAATTTTAAGTGATTGGCTCCTACAGCTCAAGAAAAAAAAAGACATAAAAGAAAATAACACGTCACTTTCGGAACATCCTATAAGTTTTAGTATTTTTTGCTATACCGGCCTCAGGAAAAAATTTCAAAAGTCTACCTATTATGGTTCAAAACTTATGTATGTCATATACATGCAAATCACGTCACTATCGGAACACCCCTTAATTATTAGGTTTATTTTTTTATACTTGTTTATAAAGCGAAATAATTTTAAATTACCGTTTGTAAGTTTTAGGTGTGTCTTCTACAGTTCAAGAAATAAACACATATACATACGTGAATAACACGAAACACCCTAAAAGTTTTAGTATTTGTTGCTATAGCGCCAACAGTTATTTCTACGTCTTCTGCGAAAATTTCAAGAGCCTAGCTTAATAGCTAGGTTTTAGAGATAAAAGGCGCTGACTGACAGACAGACAGACATTGTAGCGAAAACAATAGGGTGCGTTTTTATCCTTTGAGTACGGAACGCTAAAAATGATATGAAAATATTATTGGTAAAATAGATAAATGAATGAGTTTTAAACTGTACATAACAGTATAATGTTACCAACATTACCAGCCCTGAATAAAGCCGTAAATCCAGTAAGAGGCCATAAGAGAGCTGAGTGATTGTTTTTCTTTTGTAAATTTAATTGACTCAATTTTCATTGCAAAGGCAATAACAAAGACACAAACAATAACAAAAAACACGTTTTAGTTTGCCTGTAAAATATTTTAATGTCACTTGTTGCGGTCGGTATGTTTCCCTTTTTTTTTTTTTTTTTGTAAAAACTCCAAGCGCCAAAGAAGATTTAATTCAAATAAAAATTTATGTTTATTACAATTTTACAAGTTCATTGAAGATGTCAAACGTGTGTGTGTTGGTTTTTTATTAAAATTATTTTCTTCTGCAAATTTCTAACAATTTTATATGGACAGTAAAAATTCCCCTGCAGCAATTGCCATCATTTGTACATTTTGATTAAAAATGTTTATGAAACAGACAAACGACCTGTTTGAAGGCTCCTTGTCGTAAAAATGTACAAAAATAAATTTTCACTTTTACTTTTACTGAGCGTTTGTTTGTTTTATGAAATATTAATGCTATTAAAAGCCAATAAAGGCGCCAACAGCTAATAAAATTTGTTTAAAAGCGGTATTTGGATGTAATAAAATACTAAATTGTGTCTAAAATTTGTATTGCTTTGCCTGACAGGGATTAAGTAAAACTTGTAGTTTAGGACCACAAGAACAAATTTAAGTACATTAGATGATGGTCCTACCTATTAATGTCCATATATGTAAAGGGTGTTTTTTATAGAGGTATAGAACTTTAAGTTGCAATAATACAACGATGGATTATTCGATTGACATGAATTTTATTTATCCGAAAGAAAATCTTGTGGCATTACATTTTAAATATGATTTCTGGCATATGACCGCCACGGCTGGCGCAGATGTAGTCCAATCTGGACGTCCAATTTTCGATGACTTTTTCCAACATTTGTGGCCGTATATCGGCAATAACACGGCGAATGTTGTCTTCCAAATGGTAAAGCGTTTTTGGCTTATCCGCAGAGACCAATGACTTTACATAGCCCCACAGAAAGTAGTCTAGCAGAGTTAAATCACAAGATCTTGGAGGCCAATTCACAGGTCCAAAACGTGAAATTAGGCGGTCACCAAACGTGTCTTTCAATAAATCTATTGTGGCACGACCTGTGTGACATGTTGCGCCGTCTTGTTGAAACCACATCTCCTGGACATCATGGTTATTCAATTCAGGCTCTATACCGATCACCATTGACTGTGTGTGTGTGGAAGACTTTTTGACTAGTCTGTACGATTTGTTAATCTTTTGAAGATTTGGAAAAGTCTTCGTTCTGTAGAAAAGTCTGGCATCAACCAGACCATTTTGAAACGAGTTCTTTAATTGTACAGAATTCTGTCAGATTTTTCTTTAAATTTAATGTATTCTAGCCTACATTTTCTATGTCTATTAAAAATTTTTTCATATTAGAAATATCTTAGCAATCAAAATTTTCTATATTCAGACAATTCAACGATACCAAAAATTGCATACATATAAATTATCGATAACAATTTTTTTTAATATAGAAAATTTATCAATAGCAAATAAAATTTATTTTCTATTCTAATTTATCAATAATGATTTTTTTGTATGTAGAAAATTTATCGATAACGATAAATTCGGATATATAAAATTTATCGATTGCAAAATCTTTGTAATGTGATAAAGAAATTGAATAATAAAGGAATTTTATATGCAAAATAATCAATAACAAAACTTGATATTTAGAAAATTTATCCATAACAAACAATTTGTATTTAGATAATTTATCGATAAAAAAGAAAATTTTTGGATAACATTTGTGTTTATATAGAAAATTTATTTAATAGCAAATGCTACTTATTTTCTATTCTAATTTATCAATAACGAAAGATATTTTGCATATTAAAAATTAATCGGTAATGAAAAATTTATCGATTACAAAATGTTTTTAATATGATAAGGAAATTCAATAGTAAAGCATTTCTGTATATAAAGTTTATCAATAGCAAAAATTACAATTTACAAAATGTATGTATTTAAAAAATTTATCGATAAGGTAAAATTTGTCGATAACAAATTTATTTTATATAGAATATTTATCAATAGAAAATAAAACTTATTCTCCATTCTAATTTATCAATAGCTAAAAGTTTTTTGTAAATAGGAAATTTATCGATAACGGAAAATTCGGACATATAAAATTTATCGATTGCAAAATGTTTATAATATGATAAGGAAATTCATAAGTCAAGGATTTCTGTATGGAGAGTTTATCAATAACAAAAATTACTATTTAGAAAATTTATCGATAACAAATATTAAGTATTTGGAAAATTTAGCGATAATAAGAAAATTTGTCGAGAAAAATTTCTTTTATATAGATAATTTATCTAATTTATTAATAATGAAAATTATTCTGTAAATAGGATATTTGTCAATAACAAAACTTTTGCATATAAATTTATCGATTGCAATATTTTTTAATATGCTAAAGAAGAAATAAATATGCAAATATATGCAAAATTTATCAATAACAAAAATTGTCTATTTAGAAAATTTATCGATAACAAACATATCGTATTTACAAAATTTATCGATAAGAAATATTTTCTGTATATAAAATTTATCAATAACAAACATTTTGTATTCAGATAATTTATCAATTAGAAATAAAATTTGTCGATAACAAATTTGTTCATATAGAAAATTTATCGATTCTAATTTATCAATAATGAAAATTATTTTTTTTTATATAGAAAATTTATCGATAGCGAAAAATTCGTATATATAAAATTTATCGATTGTAAAATGTGTGTAGTATGATACAGAAATTCTTTAGTAAAGGCTTTGTGTATACAAATTTTATCAATAAGAAAAATTACTATTTGGAAAATTTATCGATAACAAGTAATGTAATGTATTTAGAAAATTTAGCAATAAGGTAAAATTTGTCGCTAATTTTTTTTGTATATAGAAAATTTAACTAATTTATTAATAATAAAAATTATTTTGTAAATGGGAAATTTCTCGATAACAAAAATTTTGCATATAAATTTATCGATCGCAAATTTTTTTAATATGATAAGGAATAAACAAATAATTTTTGTATGTAAAATTTATCAACAGCAAAAATTGTCTATTTAGAAAATTTATCGATAACAAACTTTTCGTATTTACATTATTTATCGATAAGAAATATTTTCTGTATATAAAATTTATCGATACTTTTTTTATATATATTTCAACTAAAACGATACGAAAAAGTTTTAAATAGAATATTTATCACTAACAAAAAATTTTCTATGGATTATCGATAGCAAAAGAAAAGAAAGCATTCAGTATTTTTTTAAGAAAATTGCCTTCCTAATTATGTTATGCTATGCATACTTTTTGCATACACTCAAGTTTTTTTTGCGTTTCAGGTTGTTTTATGTATCTTTCTCGATTTCGGTTGTTACAAAAATAATTACATTTTTGCATGTTTTGTTTGATTGCAAAGATTACATTTTTTACATTGCTAAACTAATATTGCTCTTAAATTCAGTGATATATCTTGATGCTTTAAACTGTAAAAGATACTGTCTGCTAAAGAGGCTTTTTTAACTTGACAATGACTAGAGATGAACGTTGTGGCATGTAGTGGGGCAGAGCGGGGTGTTTAACTAGTAGAAGTAGAAAATAAAAATCCATTAAAATATAAAAGTCATAGCGGTCATATGTGGGCGTGGTCATATGTATCTTATTTTAAAGTTTTTTTCTTGAATAGTTAATATTTTTTCGTGGCTCTGAAAACGAAAAACAATTTTAAAGCTGTCTTTTATTCTGCAATGTTTGTGGAGTTAAAGTGAAAGTTTTAATATTTTTGTTTTTCTTCTCAAGTTTAATAATGGGAATTTGGAGTCAAATTAAATTTGCAAGATTTGATTTTAAAAGAACTAAAGAATTTTTTCTAGTAAAACAAAAAATAAATATTTCATATATAGTTTTTTTTATATCACACCGCCAATTCATTTTCAGCTTCATTTTTAGAGCCATTAAATAACAAATCGTTTCTTACAAGTTCTTAAAACCACTTTGCTACTTTCTAAATGAATTAAAAAAATTAATGCTAATTTATAAAATAACTTTAGAAGAAGTATTAAGTGGAATGAAAGCTTCAAAATAATTGACATTAATTGAATCATTATGAGCAGGTATTAATCATAACAATAAAAACTACTCAAATGATTAAGATCGCAAAAAAATCATAAAATTATCGGAAAAATACACAGCACAGCTCTAAAAATTGTATTGTCATAATCATGTTGTTCCACAATGTCCACTTCTAATTTGTTTTGCTACAAATTCTAACCATGTTTTTATTACGTTGCCAGCAACGTTAACACTTTTCTAAATGGGAAAGAGTTCCTGTTTTATAGCCACATTCCATACATGTACGCATAAACATCTTGGATGATTCTTTCTTATAAAAGAGGTTAGTGGGACGGTGTCTTGGATTGTTTTTTATTTTCTAATAACCTTATGGTACTGATTTTAAATTAAGTTAAAATTGTTTTATTAAGTGATGATGTTTTTATATTTTGTAACAGCGTTTGACATGACACCATTACCATAGTTAAAAAGCAAACAAACCTCAAATTACAATTGATGATTAAATTAGTAGAGTTGTCATTAGATAATAGAATTTTTATAAACACTATTCTTGTTATCGATGAGCATATAGAATATTTTTGCTATACTAAATGTTTTGCATATAGAAATGTTTATTATCGTTAAGTTTTTCTTAATATAGAAAATTTTTCTTACCGATAATTTTTTATAGCTTTTGTTATCGATAAAACTTCTTTTTTAAAAAAACTTTTCGAATCGAAAAAAATAAACATAAATATACATACATATGTATATTAAATATTATGTTTATATTTAATGAATCGATTAATTTTCTATATATGAAACACTTATCGATAACTCCGATGAATCGATTAATTTTCTATATATAAAACACTCCAATAGTCTAAGAAGATGGAAGAGTTCTTGTTCAATATGTTTTGCTACTTATATTGAACAATTTTTAATATCGAAAAGTTTTCTGTAATTAGAAACTATTTAATATCGATTCAATTTATGTGAATAGAATAAATATTCTGTAAATATAAATCGTAATATCCATAAATTTTCTGTGAATAAAAAATCTATGTTATCGATAAATTTGCTGTGAACAGAAAATTTTTGATATCGATAAATTTTGATATCTAAAAATTTTCTATGATTTTCTGTAACAAGATATCGATCAATTTGCTGTGAATAAAAAATTTTTTTTCTGTGGATAAAAAATTTTTGCTATCGATAAATTTTGTGTGATTAAAAAATTTTTGACATCGATTAATTATTTGTGAATAGAAAATTTTTAATATCGATAAAATGAAATTTTTTAATATCGATGAAAATTTTGTTTATCGACATATTTCTTCCGACACATTATAGGAAATTTTTAATATTTAAAAATTTTCTGTGAATTGAAAATTTTTGATATCGATAAATTTTCTGTGAATTGAAAATTTTTGATATCGATAAAATTTCTGTGAATAAAAAATTTTTGATATTGATAAATTTTCTGTGAACAGAAAATTTTGTTTATCGCCATATTTCTTCCTACACAGCATAGGAAATTTTTGATATGTAAAAATTTATTGAAAATTTTTGATATCGATAAATTTTCTGTAAATAAAAAATTTTTGATATCTAAAAATTTTCTATGAATAAAAAATTTTTGATATCGATAAATTTCTTTGTGAATAGAAAATTCTTGAAATCGATAAATTTTCTATGAATTTTCTATGAAAATTTTGTTTATCGCCATATTTCTTCCTACACAGCATAGCAAATTTTTGATATGTAAAAATTTTCTGAAAATTTTTGATATCGATAAATTATCTATAAATAAAAAATTTTTGATATCTAAAAATTTTCTATGAATAAAAAATTTTGCATATCGATAAATTTTTTTGTAAAGAGAAAATTCTTGAAATCGATAAATTTTCTATGAATTTTCTATGAAAATTTTGTTTATCGATAGCATAGAATATTTTCGATATTTACAAATTTTCTGTGAATTGAAAATTTTTGATATCGATAAATTTTCTGTAAATAAAAAATTTTTGATATCGATAAATTTTCTGTGAATAGAAAAATTATGATTATCCATAAATTTTTTCTGAATTGAAAATTTGTAGTATCGATAAGTTTTCTTCTAATAGAAAATTTTTGATATCTATTATGTCTATATTCTGTGAATAGAAAATTTGTTTTTGTCGCTAATATAAAATTTTTGTTATCGATAAATTTCGTGTGAATAGAAAATTTTTGAAATCGATATATTTTCTCTGAATTAAAAATTTTTGGTATCGATAAATTTTCAGTAAATAGAAAATTTTTGATATCTATTATATATGTTTCCATGAGTAGAAAATTTTTGTTATCGATATATTTTCTGTGAACAGAAAATTTTGTTTCTTGACATATTTGTTCCTACACAGGAAATTTTTATCAATAAATTTTTTTTATTTCTAGTAAATTCGTTTTATCGATCATTTTTTTATTGTTGTTATCGATAAATTTTTTCTACATAGAACAAATTTAAATAAATAACCATTTTTTATTGATACAATTTCTTTTTATAGAAAATATTTGTAATCGTTAAATTTTTTACGTAGAAAATTTTCGTTATTGACAATTACTCTTATTTTTGTTATCGATAATTTTGTTTAATCAGAAAATTTCTGTTATCGATAAAAAAAAAATAAATAAATAATGATATAAACAATTAAATATGTAACAAAATATATTCTGTATAAGGTAATTTGTAATAATTTATACACTTTTAGCTAAACGTACACTTGCACAGTGGTTTGAAAAAGGTTTACTTTGGAAATAATTCGATAGCTTATGAGCCACTAAAGATATCTTAATGAAATTTCACACATAAAAAGCTGTATTTCTGAGAAAAGTTGTGGACGATCGGCACCCTAGTTGGGTACGTCTTTATATACCCGCCTTTATAAATGCAAGTTATATAATGAATATAAGCTTATATAATTTCATCAGTTTGCATATAAAAATTCTTAAAATAAGATTTATTTCTATTCTTTTCAAGCATCAATTAAATATCAAATACACACTAAACTTTGGTAATAGTGTAAAATTTTTGTGGTTCTTCAAAACAGCTGTAAAATTATTAGTAAATATGTTAAAATATATTTTCATTTCGTTTAGAGTCTGTTCTTTATGGTCATCTGCTCTTGGTTTTGATAAAAATTAAAAAAACGAAAGACTTAAGCGGCAAACTTGCCACTATGGTTATTTCATTTATGCGCGAACTTTTTTTATTGTTGCTTATCTTTTATTGGTCTTTAGTTATTTTTTTCTTTCTTTTCTTTTATTCTTTTTTTTATCTTTTTGGACACATGTTTCATTTTTGTACAAGTTTAATCAAAAAAAATTTAAGAACTACAAGTTTAGCAATAAACTTAAATGAAATTTAACTGCACCTGTTAGGTGACCACTTAGAGAAAAACGACAAAATAGCCAAGCAACTATAAACACGTCTAAAAAAAAACAGAGTTATGAACTTAGCTGTAGTTGTGCAATTTAATGGTCATAACCAGCTTCTAGATAGAGTCGTTGATAATAAGTTCTTAAAAAATACCAGCAAGAGTCACCATAGAAAATAAAATCAAAGTTAAAACTGAAAAGAGACATATTTAACACAAACATTTTTATGACAGATAATTTCAATATAAAAAATTTATCGTTAAAAAACTTTTCCATACAATTTTTTTTACATTTAAAAAAATATATATAAAAAATATTTATCAATAACAAGTATATAAAATATATAGAAAAATTATATCGATAACAAATGTTTATTTAGAGAATTAATAGAATTCAAATTTTGTATGTAGAAAATTTTACAAAAATTTTATATAGAAAACTAAGCGACAACAAAATTTTTTTTTATGTAAAATAATTTTTTTATAAAAAAAAATTTATCAACAGCAACTTTCTTATAACAAAAAAAATTAAAAAAATTTATTGATAGTAAAAAATATCTATGTAAAATAGTTATCGATAACAAAGACATAAAATATATATCGCAAAAAAATTAATCGATTACAAATAGTTTTTATTCACAAAATTTATTGATATTAAAAAATATCTATATAAAATAGTTATCGATAACAAAGTTATAAAATATATATCGCAAAAAAAAATTAATCGATTACAAATAATTTTTATTCACAAAATTTATTGATAAAAATTTAATCGATAAATTTTTTTTCCATATAGAGAATTTATCGGTAACGTATAAACGTACAAGGTATTTTTTTAAAAAATTATTGTTAATGAAATTTTTTCGTATAAAAATCAATTGATATTAAAATATCTCTCTTTTACAGAAATATTGTATTACAAAAATTACCGACAAGAAATATAATCTACAAAGCAAATTTATCGATAATTTTTTTTTTTTTGGTATCAAGAATCTTCTATGCAGAATATTTGCCGATAGAAAAAATGCTTAAAAAAAAATGATTTAGAAATATGGTAAGTTAATCGAAAAAAAAAATTATTATAGCTAAAATATTCTCTATAGAAAATTTATCGATTACAAACATTTCTATAGAATATTTCTCCAAAAAATTTTCAATAAAAAGAAAATTGTTCTTTAACGAATATAGAGAACAAAAAAAATATTGACAATGAAATTATTTCGTATAAAAAAATTTATCGATATTTAACATTTCCCATTTACAAAAATATTTTATGAAAAAAATTTATCGATAACAAATATGTAGTCAAGCTTAACTACAAATTTCATTGTATGAATATAAAGAACAAAACAATTATTGACAACGAAAATATTTCGTATAAAAAAATTTATCGATATTTAACATTTCCCATTAACAAAAATATTTTATGAAAAAATTTATCGATAACAAATATGTAGTCAAGCTTAACTGCAAATATCATTGTATGTAATATAAATAGTTCGACTAATGAAATTTCAAATTTTCAAAAATTGAAAAGATAAATCGATAACGAATATTTTTTACAAGAAAAATTTATTAACTGCCTATTTCACAACGTCACACGTATTCGTTCTTTCGCACAATTACATTTAAAACAAAAACAACATTTGTAAATTTGTTTTTGTTTTAAGTGTAATTGTGCGAAAGAACGACTTCGTGTGAAGCACGTTGCACAGTGTCGTGACTTCATATAACGAGTGGCCATAAATAGAAAAAGTTATTGTAAAGAACTGAAATTTAGCACATATATTTAGGTTGGCAAAATGTAACAAAATTAAAAATTTAAAAAAATTCGGAGCAAGTATTCGTGTCCTTCCCGTATATCCTGGAATTTATACATGTCATAAAAGTTAGAAAAAATGCTACGATTCGCTTAAACTATACATATCTTCACTATGCAGTAATACAGTTTCAAAGAAATATTATCATCCTCCACATTTTCTTGATATTTATTTTTCCAAATCCATTTTTTGTTACTTAAAAATTTTGAAAAAAATATCAAAATAAAAACGACTTTAGAGCCGTGTAATTTTTTATAGGTGTAATGCACATGAAAAACCAAACCAAACCTCTGGAATCGTGGGAGTCTCAGCTTTCATCCCATATGTGCTTTATTGATAAATTTGAAAGTTTTTTTTTTTATTTTTTCCACTAGAAAGTTTACTGTGCGACTTTCAAAATTAAATTTTTATTTTTATAAATTAACATAATTTTTGTTATAAAATGAAAGAAAAAATATCCCGGAAATATTTGGAATTTTTTTTTTTCTTCACTATTATATGTTTGCTTATCACAATAAGTTATGTTTTGTTTTATTAATATCATTCTTATAATGATGCATACACTGTTATCGACATAGGTAATTAAAAATACCGTTTGTATTCTTAAAACATAATACAACAACTAATCTAGTACAAATTTGGTTTATTTGCCAACTAAATTCAATTATTTAACCCTACGAAGTACATGCTCATTTTTATTCCTTTTTAACCGACTTCAAAAAAAGAAGAATCAATTCGTCTGTGTGTTGCTTTTTTTTTTTGTATGTTTGTGCCTTCAGAAGTCGGTCATTTCTGAACCGATTTTCAAATTGGTCCCATTTTAAAAGAAGTTCAAAAGTTTAAAAATTAAAGGGTGTCCCCATACAACATACATGTTTTTTACGTGTATTATGAACTTTATAGGTCACTAATTTAAAATTAAAAAAAGTGCGTATCACTGTAGCTCCCAATAACAAAAAGTAATTAAAAAATAAAATTAAAAATTAAAGGGTGACCCCATAGGTGACTTAATTTCACCTTTATTCTCCTATCTTTTGAACCGTTATAGACAAATTCTTGAAAGTTGCACGGAATGTACGTTACTATGTCTCTTATAATAAGTATAAATATTTAATTAATTAATAATTAAAGGGTGTCCCATTAGTTGGTTGATTTTGATATATATATAGCCAAACTTTTGAACCTTTATAGACAGACAGTTGAAATTTACAAAGTACTTGTATTGCTAAGTCCGCTAAAATAACAAGTGTAAAATATGAATTTGGAAATTAAAGGGTGTCCCAATAGTAAATGTAAAAGTAATATATATGGCCAAACTTTTCAACTGTTATAGATAGTCAGTTGAAATTTACAAAGAACCTATATTGCTTAGTCCGCTATTACAACAAGTATAAAATTTGGATCTATAAATTAAAGGGTGTCCCCATTATTGATGTAATTTGACCATTATGTCCTCATCTTTGGAACCGTTATAGACAAACACTTGAAAAATAGACAGAATGTTCACTACTATGTCTGGTATAACAACAAGTATAAATATTTAAAATTGGAAATTAAAGGGTGTCCCAATAGTTGATGTAATTTGATGTATATGGACACAAAGTTAAAATTTAAAAAGAATCTGTATGACTAAGTCCTCCTTAAAAAGTATTTATATTAAAATTTTGAATTTAAAGGGTGTCCCAATAGGTGACGTCATTTGATATATATGACCATATCTTTTAAACAGTTATTGATAAACACTTAACAATTAGACAGAATGTCCATTACTATATCTGTTATAATAAGTATAAATATTTAAAGTTATAAATTACAGGGTGTCGCAATAGTTTATGTAATTTGATGTATATGGCCAAACTTTTAAACCGTTACAGACAGACGGTTGAAATTTACAATGAACCTGTATTGTTAAGACCGCTATAACTAGTATAAAATTTCAATTTGGAAATTACAGGGTGTCGCAATAGTTTAGGTAATTTGATGTATATGGCCTAAATTTTAAACCGTTACAGACAGACGGTTAAAATTTACAATGAACCTGTATTGCTACGACCGCTATAACTAGTATAAAATTTGAATTCAAAAATTACAGGGTGTCGCAATAGTTACCGTCTTAAAGAAACATGATTTTAAGTTTGTCTGTTTTGAAGTCGGTTTTTTTCGCAAGAATTCTTTTTATTTTATACAAAATTGCAGTTCTTTCAAACCACAATTTTGAAGAGCCATATCTTTGAAAAAAACTATTATTTTAATCTAATTTTTTCACGCTTATTAGTAAAAGTGTCTTGTATTAAATACCATTAGCAATTTTTTTAATTTCCATAATTAGATTTTTCTATATATGGCCAGGCTCACAACACTGTGCGTGCGTTGGGTTGAAATTCCCAATAATGGCTCTTAATTGAAAATTGAAAATGAAACAATTGTTCAAGCTTTAGATCACATGTAAATATTCATTTATTTCCAATATTTCGATATTCTTCGAATATCATCTACAGGGATTTTTCTGTAATATTTTAAGCAATAAAAACCAAAATAACATTAATAATAACATCAGAAAGTACAATAACTAACAAAAAGCAATAACATAAAAAACCACATAAACAACAATTAACATAGATACAAAACTTACATTGAATGTTTACTTTAGTATTATTGATTGAAAATACTTAAAAATGTAAGTGATCACAACTCATCATCTATTGTTGCACTAACTTTACTAAAACAAATTTATTGTACTTTGACCTTTCCCTTTTTTTATTGTTTTAAATATTACAGCAAAATCCGCGAAGATGATATTCGAAGAATATCGAAATATTGGAAATAAATGAATATTTACATGTGACCTAAAGCTTGAACAATTGTTTCATTATTATTTGTTATTAATATAAAAAAAGGTCGAATATAATTAAGTAAAATTAAAAAAAAAAAATATTGAAAATTTATATTTTTAAAAAGTAATCTATTTCAGGTCATAGTAAACAAAATTGTGCATCACTAATTATCTTTTTCATTTTTCTATGTTATCTACTTTTCGAGCTGTGCGTTATCAAAGTTGAAGTTTTTTTAAGATTTTGAAAACAGTGGTAAAAATTGAAAAAAATTTTTTTTTAATTAAATTTTTGCATTTTCCTAGCATAAAAGTAGTATTTTTTCAATGAAACCTTCAACTTCAGGTATTTGGAAACTCAAATATATATCAAAGTTAAATATTTTTGTTGTAGAAATATTTTTAATATTTTTTTGAAAATTGGTGTAAAAAACAATAATTTTTCACTTACAAATAGAAATTCAAATCCAGTTTGGGGAAGTTTGGATAAAAAAAAAAATTTTGGAATTTTCTATGATATGTCTACTTACAAATCATATAAAAACGTTTGGCGGGTTTTTTTGCGATACGAAGGAAAAATATTGTTTTCTATTTTAACATCAAAGAAAAATTCGTGAATGCTTAGTTAGCAACGCACTCACTGCATTAATCATGTATGTATGTACGCAAGTGTGTACATATACATGTATTTTTGAAGTAGTGAATGAAACCAGATCAAAAATACAGATCGAGTTCAGACAAAAAACCGGACTTATAGTTGACTAACCAAAACCAGGATTTGGAAACTCAAATGACGGGAATACAGCCAGACGTTTTTTTTTTAATCCCGAACTTTCTACAGAAATTACAAAATTCGACGTTGAACTAATCAAAAAGTAACATACTCTATTAGTTGCTGTATCGTGTGGTCATCAGATTAATGTTGAAAAATTAAGAAAATTTACTTGAGCAAACATTACAAAAAGAAAATTAGCGTGTTACCACAGCAGGTATTGGAACATCTATTATTACCAGAAATTTCTGAAGAAAACAATTCCGATGATACCGAATATGAAGACTAATAGTATTAAACATAAAATGTAAATTTAAGCTTTTTAATAAATAAAGATTAGTATGGCCTATTTCCGGAAAAATTTTGTATGGGGGCTAAGTCTAGAAAGCAAAGAAAAAATCCAAAATTTCTAAACAAAAAACATAGTAACCATTTTAAATTTAAAAAATTAAAAACTTTACTTTTCTTTTTCTTTCTATTTTCTACATTAAGGGTTTCCATTGGATACCATTCATAATGTATCAAAAAGAGTTTCTGAAAAACAAAAATAAAAGTTGAAAAAATTAAAAAATACGAAAATCGTATTTATGCAGCGTGCGCATGCTTCTCATTTGGTTTATTAAATTTTGAGAAATAAATAATATTATTTAAAAATTCCAAATATAATTAAAAAAAATGATTTTTTTAAAGTAGTAATAAGAGCCGTTTTTAGCAAATTCAACCCAATGTGTGAAGTTGTGAAATAGGTAGTAAGTATAGAAAATATTATAAATAAGTATAAAAAATATTAATGATAGTAATAATATTAACAATAATTAATTATTATTTGTATAAAATATTTGTCGATATGAAAACATTTCTCTTTTACAAAAATATTGTTAACAAAAAAATATATCGATAACAAATATATTTCCCAATGTAAATTTATCGATAACAAAATTTTTCTTAACAACACATCGATAGCAAAAATGCTCTGTTTAAAAATATGTTAAGTTTATGGATAACAAAATTTTCTCAATACCCCAAAAATGTTCTCTATAGAAAATTAATCGATCAAAAATATTTCCAAATATGGAATGGCCAAGAAAATTTTTGATTACAAACGTTTTGTTAATAACAAGGCTACCAAAAAAAATTTATGCAATATTTATCGATAAAAAAGTTATTTATATATAGAATATTTATCGAAAATAGTTCTAATGTAAAGAAAATTTTTCGGTAACGAATATTAAAACTATACATAAAAAATTATTGATAATGAATTTTTTTACAAAAATATTGTATAAAAATTTTTTCGATAACAAAATTATTCTACAAGGAAAATTTATCGATAACAAATTTTTTTTTATAACATATAGATAACAAAAAAGCTCCATTTAGAAATATGATAAGTTTATCGATAAAAAATTTTTCAATACACCAAAAATGTTCTATTTAAGAAATTTATCGATAAAAATGTATTTTTAAATATATATGTATTTACAACAAAAGTTTACGATCTCAAAAGTGTTATTTATAAAAAAGCTAACAAAAAAATATCTATAGAATATTTATCGATAATAGTTCTAATACAAAGAAAATTTTTCGAGAACGAATATTAACTATATATTAAAAACTATTAACAATGAAATTTTTGTTTAATTGATCGAATTTAACATTTCCCAATTACAAAAATATTGTATAAAAAATTTATCGATAACAAAAATATTCTACAAAGAAAATTTATTGATAACAACATTTTTCTTGAAAACATATCGATAGCAGAAATGATCCATTTAAAAATATGGCAAGTTTATCGATAACAAAAAAGTTCAATATGCAAAAATGTTCTATATAAAAAATTTATCGATAAAAATGTATTTCTAAATATATATCTACAGCAAAAGTTTACGATGACAAAAGTTCGGTTTATAAAAAAGCTAACAAAAAAAAAAGAATATTTATCGTTGAAAAAAATATTTATCAGTAATAGTTCTAATGCAAAGAAAATTTTCCGGTAAAGAATATTAACTACATATACATACATATATAAAAATTTATTAATAATGATTTTTTTTTTCAGTTAAAAATTTGTCGATTTTAACGTTTCCCATTTACAAAAATATTGTATAAAAAATTTATCGATAACAAAACTATTCTACAAAGAAAATATATCGATAACAAATTTTTTTTATGACATATCGATAGCAAAAATGCTTCATTTAGAAATATGGTTACAAAAATATTGTATAAAAAATTTAACGATAACAAAACTATTCTACAAAGAAAATTTATCGATAACAAATTTTTTTTATGACATATCGATAGCAAAAATGCTTCATTTAGAAATATGGTAAGTTTATCGATAACAAAAATTTTCAATATGTCAAAAATGTTCTCTTTACAAAAGTTATCGATGAAAGAGTATTTTTAAATATAAATTTGCAACAACAGTTTACGATAACAAAAGTTCTGTTTATAAAAAACCTTTAAATTTTCTTTTTTTAATTGATCGAATTTAACATTTCCCATTTACAAAAATATTGTATAAAAAATTTATCGATAACAAAATTTTTCTAAACAGAAAATTTATCGATAACAAAATTTTTCTTGATAACATATCGATAGCAAAAATGCTCCATTTAAAAATTACCTTATTTCAAAATGGGTTATCGATAACAAAACTTTTCAATATGACATAAATGTTCGCTTTTAAAAATTTATCGATAAAAAAATATTTTTAAATATAAATTTACAACGAAAGCTTACGATAACAAAAGTTTTATTTATTTAATTTTTATCGATGAAAAAAAGTTCTTTCATTTCATTTACAAAATTATTGTATAAAAAATTTATCGATAACAAAATATTTCTACAAAGAAAATTTATAGATAACAAAATTTTTCTTGATAACATATCGATAGCAAAAATGCTCCATTTAGAAATTACCTTATTTCAAAATGGTTTATCGATAACAAAACTTTTCAATAAGCCAAAAATGTTCGCTTTTAAAAATTTATCGATAAAAGAATAATTTTAAATATAAATTTACAACGAAAGATTACGATAACAAAAGTTTTATTTATTTAATTTTTATCGATGAAAAAAAGTTCTTTCATTTCATTTACAAAATTATTGTATAAAAAATTTATCGATAACAAAAATATTCTACAAAGAAAATTTATCTATAACAAAACTTTTCAATATGCCAAGAATATTCTTTTTAAATCGATAAAACTTTATATTAAAATATAAATTTAAAACGAATGTTTAGGATAACAAAAGTTTGCATTATAAAAAGCTACCAAAAAAATTATCTATAGAATATTTATCGATAAAAAAAAGTTGTCTACATATAGAACATTTAAAACAAAGAAAATTTTGAAATAATAAAAATCATCTATAAAAATATTCTTCAACAACAAAAATAATTTTTTTTAGTTATGTATGTGTGTACTAAACAAACCTAATTTTAGTACTCCTAAAATAAATTCTTAAATATTCGGTACAGCATTAGATTTAGTTGTTAACAATAAAATCAATAGTTTTATAAAGACACGAATATATTGAAGCTGTTAAAATGTTTGTAAAACATTTCTTTAATGTTCTGATTTTTCACACAATTTAGTGCTTCATATTCTTCTTCCAAAACTTTACTGCTTGAATTTTTTTTATTTATATATTTAATTTGTAATATCTTTTTTTTATACCTTGCAAAAAGTTGATTTGTTACCGTTGCCAAATTTGTTTCTTTTTAAATGTGTTCGCTCAGAAACCGTTATTTATTACAGGTTTGATGCTTGATAATATTTTTTCTTGTCTTTGTTCTTGTTTTTACATTTTTCTGTGTTTTTTTTTTCTAAATATGTTTGGTTTGATGTTGAAAAACGCGTTTTTCTTTTATGACCAACAACAACCTGATGACCAACCAACCACCTGATGTCGCCTTAAACGCACTTGTGCGTTTAGTACGTGCAAGAGTTCAGTTTCTTTTTTGTTTTTCCAAGTTGTGTTCTTTTGGTTTGATTCACACAACACGTTTCTGTACGTTTATGAAGAAGTTAGATCGACCGAGTCAGAGTCAGAGTCAGAGAAGCTTAAACACACACGCACACTTGGACACATGAAATAAATATGACGGTAATAATTTTAGTTTTTATCATGATTACGATCATTATCACGGTAGTGATGATGGTGTTGTTTGGTGTTGTTATAAACAAAAGTCGGTCAAATCCGATGATACCTGTATGTAAGATTTTTTTTTTGTTTTTTTTTTTTTAATTTGTTTCTTATTGACTGTTTTTCTATCAGTTTGAATTATGCTTTAGCATGTAAAAGATATTTTAGAAATTGTTGATGTTTTTGTTCTCTCCATTTAAGGTGTGTTGAATGTACAAACAAGTTGTTTGGATGAATGCTTCCTAAAATGTTGTGTTCGGTTCTTACATTTACACTCATACACACACACACACACACTCGAAAACGCATATTTCAAATTCAAAATCGTATAAAAACGTTTATTTATGAAATAGAGTAAGAAACAAGTTTGTGCCTTAAGTCTTTAGATTTTTTGCATATTTCTCTTAAATCAATAAATGTTTGTGTATGAATTTTAATGTAAACAATTTATTTATTTTATTATACAAAAGTCAATGAACGTAGCATCAAAGAGGTTTTGTAAGATCTTAGAAAAACAAAAATTAAAAATTGATCAAGAACTTAGCACTATTTTGGGAGGTGGATTTAATTCCGTAACAAAAAATTAAAAACAAAAGACTCAGATATAAATTAGAAAAAAAAAAAGAAAATATTTCAAATTAAGTTATTTTTACTTTTCCAACATAATATCCCGGCCAAGTTATTAGGTCGATAGCCAAATCGATTATATCTACAGTCTAGGTTTGAATACATATGGTATTAATATCAGTGCACAGTGGTTAAAAAATATTTTATTTTGGAAATAAATCGGTAGTTTATGAAGCACTAAAGATATCTTAATGAAATTTACCGGAAACAAAGCAGAGATGTTATCGAGTGGAGCTGCGAACAATCGGCACCTTAAAGCGAAGGACGGCTTGTTGGTATGCGCCCATTGTCACCAAAAGTTTTTATTTATTAATTTAAAAGCCTCATTTTTTTTTTTTTTTTGTAGTACAAATCTTCTGATTCTTCTGGCCTTCATCACAGTTGGAAATGGTATATATATATTTTGTTATTCCGTGAGTAATTTCTACAATATTCACATCCGAACCCATAAAGTATATATATTCTGAATCCTTATACATAGAAAAGTGGATTAAATCATGTACGTGTTCGGGTAGTAATGTCCTTTGCCAAGGCACCAGATGAGATACAGAAGATTTAAGCCAACCAATCTGCCAGGCATAGTTTCGAAAACTTAGGAATTGTAATTCAGCAACATTAGATTATTACTTTGGGGGCTGCGGGCAAAAAACTACGCCCACCTATATTTTTGTTTAGTTTAATGATCCTCTTTTGCATTTTTTTTTTTTTTTTGTTAAATAAATATTGGACTAAAACAGGTTGATCGCAAAGAGCGCATACAGATGTCGAGGGGGATCAATAACCCCCTGCGAGAGACCGATTTTCTTTAGGTTGGTAAGGTTTTTCTGCTTTGATTTGAATTGAAAGGCCTTTATGAAAAGCAATACCAATAAAATAGCCAATAGACCCACATGTAGCCCGCTTGTAACCAGGAGCAGTCAATCGGCCTATTAGGAGGGGGTGAATATGAGAAATTTTTTTTTAAGGATTTTTTGTTTTAGTCTGACCATTCTAAAGCAATATATTTAGATTGCTGGAAGTTCCCAATTGTTGCAATAAAATTTTTACAAAAAATTAAAAAAAAAGTAAAAAAAATATTTTTTAAAAATGTTCACAAAAAATTTTTAAAAAAAAATTTCAAAAAAAATTTTATAAAAAATGTACAAAAAAGTTAAAAAAAATATTAAAAAATTAAAAAAAATAACATTTTTTTTTTGTTTTTTTGTAAAAGTTTTTTATAAAAATTTTTGTAAATTTTTTTTTGTAAGTTTTTTAATATTTTTTGTAATAATTTTTTTAGATTTTTTTTTTAATTTTTTGTTAATAATTTTTGGATTTTTTTTTTTGAAAACTTTTTGTAAAAACTTTAGAAATGTTTTGTATAATGTTTTTGTAATATATTTTTTGAAAATTTTTTTAAAATATTTTTTGGAAAATTTTGAAAAAATATTTTTTGGAAAATATTTTTTTACAAAAAATATGTTGTAGTCCCTTGGCTAAGTACGTTGACTACAAAAGCAATGGTCACGAGTTCATACTCATAGCGCCCTCCTTCGTTCGTATTACCACATAGCACTAATTACCACATAGCACTAAATCTTAATACAATTAGCCAATTCACTAGGTCTGCTATTGTCCTATTGTCATAAATATTTATGACTGTCATAAAAATGTTGTTGGTATTTCTCATTAAAAAATATTATATGACAATAGTACTTTGAAATCTATGTTTTCTCATCGTGCTATTGAATTCAGTGATGCCACACTCATATTTCTGCGTTTTTTGTTTGGAAAAGTTGGCATGATTGATTTTATTATATGTTTTCTGTTGTTTAGTCGTATGACGTTTATTGAAATACACAATGGCTGACATATGACAGGTCGTTCACAGTAGTGCTATTTGACCCTAAATAGCACTTTAGGATTTAGGAACTTAGCAGACATAGTGAATTGGCTAAATATTTTGAATTTCTATGAACAAGGTAAAACAAAATTTTGATACTAAAACCAGAAATTTGAATAAAATTTAAAATTTTCTTGAAGATCAAAATCTTATCATTTTTTATTAATTTAAGCTGTTGTTACTTTTTAATAATTATGTTTTTTTTTTCTAAATTATTCTAATATTTTTTCTGAACTTTATTAAAATTCACCTTTGGTATGGCAAAATGACATACATTTGTGATTGTTTCATTCTTCCTATTTTTTGCCTTTTTCACAGTCGTTTCCTTTATAACAGAACCTTTACAAGCGACTGACACTGCTGCTGGCACTAATGCTTCCATTAATATTTTATGCTTTTTCATTGCAGCTTTTACAACAACTAAAACATGTTGGTGTCATAATACCCCTCAAAAATTTTCTTAACAATAACGAAAATGATTATGATAAAATTGACGATGACGACCAATATGAAGGTAATTATGACTGTTCTAATTTTCTAAGATTATGATTTTATTTACATTGTAAAGAAATTAAATTTATGGCAATTTCAACTGAATCATGACATGACAAAAAATAATAATAATTTTTCATAAATAAAAGTTACGAAGAAGAGTTTATATTATGCAGAATATTATGTTCTAAGCAGAGGTTCGATTCGCACAGCTCACAGATGACTCTGAGCTTTAGCAATCATGTAATTTTAGGATATAGGCCGGGGCACATAGAATCCGTCATGCGTTATGCTTTGACGTGGTCAACTAAAATCGAAGTAACAACGAACGAGGTTGTCACAATGAGTACTTTGTTGAAGGCGAATTCATACCCGGTGTGAGCAGTAGGACAACAAAAACAACAAAACAACAACTTTGACATTAGATTAGCAGATATGAAACAATGTATTTTTTTAACAAGACATTAGCAAAAAAACGAGAGCAAAAAACAATCAGCTGGGCTATCGACTCCACCTGGTATGAATTCGCCTTGGTTGACACTGTCAAAAATAGCATGTGTGCTAAAAAAGTATGATAGTGTGGATTAGAAATGTATGTGTGTGTGACACACATTTTGACAGGTCTGTACGATTGAAAATCTTTTGAAAAATTCATAAAATAATATTTTTCCATGCGATCAGAGTTGCAAATTTTTTATGATAGTGAGCCATCTACAACGCCATTTTGAAACGAGTTTTTGAGTATGACAGAATGCTGACAGATTTTTTGTGGTATTGAATCGTACGATTGTGTAAGATAGTGAATCCTAGCCTTTAGTTGAAAAAGACGTCGTATAACGGATTCTATCTGCCCCGGCCTTATTTCCATTGGGTAGTGTTGCCATATCTTTACAAATGATTTTTTATGTAGCGTTGTAATGATTATTTTTAATCGTATGTGATTGATTATTCCTATTCAAAAGTACGAGGGCAGTCTGATAAATTCATGACTTCTTATATATCCAGTGCATTAACTTTCAATGCAAAATCGGTCCCGATTTTAAGCAAGCTAAGTCTTATAGATGGTTTTCGAGAGCCACTGAAAGAAGACAACCTCGTTAGGTTAGGTTAAGAGAGACTCGGAGGGTTATTGAAAGCGGTCCGTTGAATCCAATCTCACGTAGAATCTTTGTGCGTCCTATGTTACTCGAGCTCACTAAACCTGAATCAGAAAGTCTAAGCAAACTTCTCGCCGCCATTCCGACCACAAAGCCCTCAATGATAAGTAGGAGCAGAATAATGTCCAAAGCTGCTGCTTGAGGTATACTTCCCCTTGCACCTGTGATGCCAATCGAAGCAAATCTCAGGACCTTGGTAAATGTCTTCCTATGAGCTTCCGTTCTCAATGCCTCCCACCAAACAGCACATTCATACGTAACAATGGGTACTCCTCATGGGTCTTACAACCCATGTATAAATCCAATTTACCACTTTTGGTAATAGCTTCCTGTTGTTACCTCTCCTCTCCTGAATGTTCCTGGTTAATTTTATCGCAAATTAAAGAAAAAGTGAATTTCGGTGTGCTGACCATCACCGAAACCAAACAAAGGCTAGATGAATACTAAAGCACTGCATGAGCAGAAAAAACGAAGCTGATAAGATGCTTATTACAATATTTCATTGAATTCATATCTGTTTATTGCATACGATTAATGATGAGTGGACAATAATAAAGAGCGAAGAGCAACGAGCTAAATACGAACAGTTTACAGAGTTTTCACAAGCAAGTTTGAACATAATAACAATGAACTTTTTAAAAACATTACTAACTATCATTTTAATGTATGAAGACTTTTAGGACATACAGAAAACCACAAGATTAGGCAAAACACACTAAGTATTATTCAAAAGATCTACAAAACTACTAAACAAAACACTCCGAGTGTTTCGGACATGAGACGAGTAAACACGGTGTTCTCTAGTATAAAAAGTTCGTTTTAATCGGTCAGCTGATGCTAGAAGAATATAATTGCCGTTGTGGGAAGTAAGAGACAGTGTTTTAACTCCTTTGCATTAATACCACCTTGAAGTATCAACGATCTATTTCGACTAAGTTCTTAGAACAAGTTCTTGTTTCAATCCTAGTTGTATACTAATACACATACTATTATGTATCCTTTTGATATATTTCTCAACTTCTGATAATACCCAAACTCACCACTTACCATACTGTACCTTCAATTTTCATCTTTTTTGCAGATGTTGCAAAGCGAGTAAAAAATGGTAAAGCAACTCTTGCTTGGTTAACTCAGGCACGTCCTCATCGTGTTTGCTTCATTAAACAAATGCATACGTTTTTATTGTTAATGGTACACACTGTAGTTGTACTGAACAGTTTTGTGGAGAACCACATAAACTCAGATGAAGGTTTTACGTTTTTCTACATGCACAAACACCAATTTTTTTACAAACATCGGAGCGATGTTAATAGGATCTCCTTATCTCCTTGTTCAGTAGTGAGTATTTCAGAATTACCTACTTCCTGTATGAAGGTACAGGACCGTTCTCAACCTGTTAAGGTTACCTCATGTTTGCCATTTTTTGTTGTAACCAAAAAAAAAATCATTATTTTTATGAATAATGATCTTTATATAGAAATAAAAAATACTTCGGAAGATCTGCAACTAATCATTTGTTTGAGAAAGCCGAGTAATCAATACAATATATAAAGTTAAGTATTATCCCTAATAATACGGCCACCTACTGTATAAAACAAATTTTTTTTCTTTATAAAAAAGTAGTCGTTTGAAATCATTCGTTACAAATTTGTATGACTTTATTGAAAGTTGTAAAATGTTTTTACGTTAAACTATTCCTAATAATTTTTGATTGTTTTTTAGGTTATTAATTCATAAAAAAAATAATATATTTAGTACAATATTTGCAACAAAAAAAAAAAAAAGAAAAAATAAAACTAAAAATGCTAATGGACTTGAAAAAGCTGATATAAATTCATTTTTTTTTTTTTTTTATTTTAAAATTTTAAAATTATATTTTTTATAAATTTTATTTATTTATTAAAATACTTTTTAGGAATGCAAACAAAACAAGTTTTTTAAAGTAAAAAACTGCAACGGGGTAGCAGTTTTTATACTTTTTATAAAATATTATAAAATCATAAATTAAAAAATAAACTTAACAATAAAGATTAATAATACAAAAAACAAATAAAAGAAATGGAATGGAATGTTAGCAATTTACATTCACAAAAGAATTTTTAACATAAAGAAGTTAATTCATTAATAATTGTAAAAATTAAAAAAAAATATTTCTTTTTTATTTTTGTAAAAAATAATAAAAACTTATTTGCACTGGGTTTATTTTACTTAAGTAAACTTGGTAAAAAAAAGAAGAATAAAACGATATAGTCAAGAGAATAGAAGAGACCTTTAAGGTTCAACCTGAAGACTCAAAGCCAACTACCTTTCCAAATTCGTTATAAATGGCTGCCTTTTTTATCTTTTTTTTTTTCTTTCTTTCTTATTAATTCAGTTTTATTTTCCTTTCCTTCTAAACATTAATTTATGGCTGCAATATTTTATTCCATTATTTTTCTCTTCCTTTTTCTCTTGTTATCCTTTAACACATTTTATTTTTTTTATAGATTTCTTATTTAAAATACTTTTGTTTTTCTTCTATACTTTAAAAAAAAACAGTTTTCTTTAATAAATGTTTTCTTTATCTGCCATTCCAATAACAAACTTTGCCATTTTCAAATGCTAAATTAATACGTGGATGTGGTAAATTTTTGCCAATTTTAAATTGATCTATGCGTTCCTCTTCGAAGTACAAACATTGCTTAATGAAAGTATAAAATTTCTCAGACATTTCCAAAGATTTTTGTGGCAATACCTTTATGTTATCTTCTGTACACAAATTATGTACAATTTGTTCACATATTCTTGTATTGCAATCGACATCGAAAAGGGGTACACCGAAATTAACATCCAATAATGTCCATTCTTCGGCATATTCTACACTCAAATCCTCATCAGAGTCGTTTGGCAGGCCATCTGTTAAGGCTTTTTCTAAAGGAATTTCTACTGAAGCCTGCGACACTAGTTCTGTTTTACATTTGGCCAGCTCCGAAGCTAAAAGTTCATTGCAGTCTTCGGAAGTGTAAACAGCTGACGGCTCATTATTTTTAGGACTGTTAGCAAAATAATTTTCATCGGGAGTTTTTAAGTTATGTTGGGGTGAAATAGCAATTATTGCCGCTGTACCGGGCCTGCTGAAACTACACACTTCTGTGTTATCGGGTGACATCAAATCTTTGGGTAATTCTGGTAATTCTTCCAGTTTGTCTTTCTGAACTTTTGTTTTATTTGGCACTAATTCCTTATGACTATTATCCTTTTTTAAGCACTTAAGTTTACTTTTGGGATGTCTTAGCCTGACATCCACATCAAATTGTTCGCAACCAATATCGGGTACCCCGGTATTAACAAACGTTATATAGCCACAATGATGTTGAAGATCTAAATGTTCTTGCAACCTTTGCACTGCTTTATGGCAAGACCATTTATTTTGTTCTTTATCTTTTGCACTAAAAGGGAAAGCTTCATAACGTAATTCGCCGGGCGTACGTATGCCATAGCCTTGCAGCAGTATGCAACCATTTTTAAGTTGATCATTAAGATTGCGAAAATTTTCACTATTAATCACATACGAATCGGAATGTAAGATATTGACGAGCAGCTTTCCATAGCCAAGGAATATTCTTGGTAGAGTTTTTAATACCGTGCCTCGGCAAAGGAATAGCGAAGGTGGTCCATAGCCTGAAATAAAAGATTTTAGTAGGGTTAAAATCGGGTCAGATTAAAATAAATAAAAGGAAGGTAGCAACAGTTTAGAGGATTTAAAACTGACTTTTAAGGCCAAGAAAATTTCTTCTTATTTGTAAACATTTATCTGTCAAGAATTGCAAATTCCTTGAAATAAAAACTATCTTTTTGCACACATGATTGCTCTAAATGTTTGTTTAAAAATCCAAGTACGAAAAATACACCCTTTTGGATACTGCGAAGAAATGTCCCAATAATTTAACTAAAAAGTACTAAAACCTTTTTTCTTTTCATTTCTTTTTACAACCTAATTAAATTTCTACTCACCTGTGATATGATTGTAGAATAATTTCGTCCACATGTGTGATGAATCCGACGAACGAAAGAATTGCCCGAAGAAGGGTATCGAAAACAAATGTGACAAAGAGGCCGTTAAAGGTGTCGACGATATAATAAACTTATATTTCTTCTCCAATACACGATCGCGTGTCTTTTGATCTAAACATTCTAAGCATTCCAGACGCAAAAGATCTAAGCCGCCCGGCAATAAATGTCTCAACGAACATATTGTGGAACGTAAAATAACAGCATGAGCAAAATAACGGGAGACATCACCTTCACCTTCGGCATCAAGTAAAGAAACTTTTTCCAGCTCAGCCAAAAAAGTATCCATACTTTCTTCACATAATTTTCCCACCTCAAACATGGTAACAGCATGATTTTTTAAGCCAGGCGATAGATTGCCCATCATTAGGAATGCGGTAAGTGTGGAATCGAATAGAAATCCTACTCTCTTGCCGGTTTTGGGAGATAATTCCGGTAGTATGTCTTTGAGAGAAGGTTTCGTAGTACTCTCGGAAAGATCATCAATCTCCGAGGATAAGTCTGGATCATCGGAATTCTGACGGACTGAATTTTTGACTATTGGTTGAGGCGAAGGTGTGGGCATATTGGCAAAACTAAAGTCGCTAGTATTGCCGTCTGAGGATAAATAACCTATTGAAGATGAATCTTGATCTTTGGATTTATCCTTGCTGTTATCACGAGCTTTCATAGTATTATCCGATGGATGATCAGTTTCGGAATTAACATAATTATTGTAGTTAAGCGGAGTGATTTGTGGCTGTTCTCTGGCCAAAGTCTGTTCACGCTTAAACTCATCCCACGATTCATGATATTTTTGGGAGTTTAAGGGACTATCTTGTGTAGCAGCTTGTTCTTTCAATTGAGCAAAGCCCAAACGACAAAACAGAGCAATAGCTTGTTTGACAGAATCCAAATCTAGTTGAAGCATTTGGGCCAGCTCTGAAATAGTCATGTGCTCATCGGCACTTACAAAGATTTTGTACAGCAAATTTTCAAAATAATCGCCGCTAACACGATTCATAACAAAGTTCTTTAAAGGCGGTATAGAAATTTTATCCTCGCCTGAAATGGGCACATCCAAGTAGATCAAACCTTTGCGATATAAACTGTGAACCAGTTGATAGTCACATTTTCCCGCTGTCTGAGAGCCGAAATCTATCAAATCATCTATTAAGCTGCGCTCGGCTGGTGTAACAAATTGTATATCTTTTTCCAATACAAAACCCACCTCCACTCGCCACCAAGGTTCAATGCGTATACGTTGTGGAAATTTTGGTAGAAATACTAAAGGATTTGGTTTGGCCGTAAATAGCAAAGCTCGGGTAGTATGAGTTTTTAAATCGCTTATCAGAGACAAGTACTCATTACGTCCTATACCCAAAACGCGCAAACAATCAGCCGCCGTAAAGTTGGGCAAAGTATCATAACTTTTATCATTTTTTAGCAACTGCGACAAAACATCCAAATAGTAATTAAAAGGTGTTACTCTTAAACCTTTTGTCACTATATCGGCCAGATGATAGGGGAACAAACCTAATGTATTGATAGATTTGCTCACTAACAATTCATAGTAGCGCTGCTCCTTGCGAAATATCTTATTCACCAAATTGCCACGAAATCTCAATTGATTTTTGAGACTATAATTAAAAACATATTTTTCATAATCGCGTTGATTATTGTGTAAAATCTGTTTAAGGTGCACTGGCAACAAATGCCACGGAACATTCTTTCTCACACAGTTTGCAATGTCTTCGGCTATTTTTTCATTACTCATGTTGTCTGCCTCACTAATAAAATCAATGTATTTGTCTGTTCAGCTAAATTAAAAAAAGTTCATTTTATGTTAACACTTTTTTAATTATAAAATTTTCACAAATTTTCTTATCAATGATGAAAAAATCTGAACGTAGGAAAAAAAATTCTTGACTTGACCAAAACACAGCTGACTATGACAGGTGAGTCAAAAGGTAAATACGTACAATTTAAAAAGAGAGTGGGTTAATGAAAAGATGCCAGATGTAGCATTTTTATTATGGGCTTATTTAGGCATAATTTATTGATTACAGGGAAATTCTAAGAAAAATAATAAAATATTTGTTTACAATAACCTAAAAGGGTGTCCACACCTGATGAATTAATACTTTGATGAATGTCAAATTTATATCATAATAAATATGATATATATATTTGTACGTTATAATATAACGTATATTTGTACTTTATAATATAACGTACAAATAATTATATTATGATATAAAAGGTCATTTTAATTGTATTTTTTACACTTTTTTTATTTTTTTTTTTCGAAATAAGGGGTCAAGGGAAAAAGATAATTTTTAGTTTCATTCACTAAATAAAAAGCAAATAATATTATGCGGCAAGCAAAAACAAGTACATCTTTCCCGTGCTTATTTTAAACATATACATATATAGCAAGACGTATTCATACCAGGTGGAGTTGATAGCCCAGCTGAATGTTTTTTTGATCTCGTTTTTTGCTAATGTCTTGTCAAAAATACATTGTTTCATATCTGCTATTCTAATGTCAAAGTTGTTGTTTTGTTGTAGTTGTTGTTCTACTGCTCACACCTGGTATGAATTCGCCTTGATATATAATTATGTAATATCTTACCCTCGCGGTTAATAATGAAAAATGATTTATCATAATATAAATGATTCCACGAGTTCTCCTATGTATTGATACTGATAAGAAAATGACTCTTGCTCTGCCGACGTTGTGTTACAAAATAACCCCCGTCTACATTCGTCATTAACATGTCTTAAACCCCGTCTTCATTTGCTATCAACATGTCTTAACAAAATTCAAACTTCATATTAACAAAACCAGTATAAAAAATAATGTTTTTTTTTCATATGAAGTTTGAATTTTGTTAAGACATTATAAAGACTAATGGAGACGGGGGGTAACTACAGTCAAACTTAATACAATAAAACAGTATTAATAATAATGTTGTTTTTACATTAAGTTTGACTTTTTTAAAGACATGTTAATGACTAATGGAAACAGGGGATTATGATGAAAATTCATCACGTGTGAATTTCGAGTAATGTCTAGACCTGACTAAACTAAAAGTCAAATTTTATATAAAATATATCTTTTTAATACTGGGTTTGCATATGAAGTTTGATTTTTGTCAAGACAATTTTTTGGCAGGTCTAGAAAAACGATCGTTTATATCCAAAACTATTTGACACAAGATCCGAATGACCTCCTGTTAGATGAAGGTACAAAATACAAAATAAAGAGGACGAGGCATCCTTCATGTTTATCATTCTTGATTACAACTAAAATTATCGGTTGTAAAGGCGGCAATGCAATCCTTTTATTTGAGTTTCGGGCTAAGAAATCCAAAATAAACCGTTGAATTCGGTGGAGCTGTTTCGAAGATTATTGAAAATCGTAACTTTATAAAAAATTTACCATTTTTTACATTTCTGTTCAATCCTTAAGCAGTGGTTGAAGCCAAAATTAAGAAAAAAAAACTTACCTATAAATATCAACATTTTTTTTTTTTATATAAAAATTTAATTTAAAAATTTTAATTATATAAATCTTCTAATGTGGGCAATCTTAAAAGGCTTATATTTCTAAAGTAAGCATCACGAAGAATATATAATAGTTTGATTTATGTTTAGTGTTCCATCAATATACGACATTTGATTTACAATATTAAGGTTCAATATTCGGCCCTTCCAGGTTCTGCAGCAGGAACCACACCTTCGTATAGGCAGTCAAAATTCCCAAATTTAGCATCTTTATAACCATTTGGATATTCCATGGTACTCGAAAAAAAAAAATACTAATATACGAATTGGATTTTGTTTAATCTTTCTGTTAATTTGAGTTTTGTATAGAGCTCCACAAATTAACGGGTTTTAATTTAAATTACTCCTTTTTTAGGTTATATACAATAATAAAGCAAATTCATACGGGTGATTCAACTCCCTCTCGCGGTGACAAACTAAATATGTATATTCAACATCGATATCCGATCTGCATTATTAAACGGATGTGAAACGTGGTATGCGGCCCCTGGTCGTGCAAGTTTTTATAAACAAATTCCTTGGAAGAATCCTGCGAGTCTTTTGGCCACAATACATAGAACAGAAAATGGCCTCAAACGATCCAGTCCCCCATAACTAGTGAAATCAGTACAAAATCCGGTTACAGATATTACCAGAACAGCGAACGAGTGGAATCCGCAAGGAAGCCGTTGAAGATGTCGATCACCTCTAAATGGCAAAGAAAAATTAAGACCGAAGCTCCGAACATAAAAACTAGCTGCAATGAAGTGAAAAACATCGCTATAAACATTTCCAGGTGAAAGTACAGCTATTTGCGGCAAACTAATCGGCCAATGCTAGAGAGAGGCGTTATTCAATATTTCTTTCTAAATTTTGTGAATAAACAAAATATCCCTCCAAATTTCCCTTAAAAATCATCTGTAATGATTACTATAGCAAAGAGCTTTCGTATATAGCATGAGCAAACAAGTTAATGTCTTCTACACTGGCAACCCTGAAACAGGATGATTTTTAAGAATTTCTATGACAGTTAAAAACAATCGATTAATTTCCTTTTTTCATACGAAGAGCGACAATATTAATAAAGGAAATTTTATGTTTAGTTAAATAAAAGAAAAGTTTTCTGTAAGCAAAAATAATTAAACATTAGTGAACAAAAATTTTCTGCCATTGCAAAAGCGATTAAAGTATCGAAAGTAATCTGAAAGAACAAAAAGAATAGTTTTTTTTAAGAAAGAACGAAGAAGTTAGCAAAATCAAAACACATTTATGAACCCAGCAGACGACAAATTGACGTCCAAGAAGGCAACTGAGAACGAAACTCAACAACCAGACCACTCAATGTCAGATGACGAAGAAAGTGCAAGGTAAGTTCTGGATAAGTTTTATTGTTCTTTGATAAGTTAATAATTTACAACAACAATAACAGCTTCCCCGAAGATTTGTCTTTTAGACAAAGGCAATTAGCAACGCAATATACCACAGCAGCTGCTGCAGCAGCCTCTACAGCAGTGAACAGCACACGGTGCAGTCAAGCTTCAGATATGAAAAGGTCTGCGGTAAAGGAACTAATTGAACGTTATTTCTACCAGCTGCAACGTGGTTGTGGAAATCCAAAATGCTCAAATGTGCATTGTGCCTCCAGTGGCAAAGTGGCTTCCATGACACCGAATGAAGTGGCCGCCAAAGCTATACAATTATTTTCACAAGATGCCAAATTATGTGAATCGTATACTCAACCACCCAAAGTACCTAGAACGGGGCCACAACACGACTCTCCCACTAGTTCTACACGTTTAGTCAGCAGTTATGCACCATTAGATATAACCGAAGCCAGGAATTCCTTTTCGCCAGGCGGTCATAGTAGTGGTGCAAGTAGTACTTCAAATAGTACAATAACCTCGGGCAGTTCCACCTCATCTAGCTCCACCGGTAGTAGTAACACTAATATTTCCAGCTGTGCTACAGAAGAAATGCCATTATTGGTTGCCTTAGGTGAGGTGGCTTCTACGGCTAAAGCAATAGAAGCGGCAGTAACGGACGCCACTACCTCTTCTTCCAAATCAAAGACTTCAGATTCTCCCACACCTACCTTAGCACCCGTAGAGTATCTGAATGAACAGATAATTGATGAAATTATTGATGAATGTAAAAAATGTAAGAACTGGGATCGTCTGATAAACGCCATTAATGATGTATATCCATCCGTGAAGAAATTAAGTAAAAGTTTTCGACGAGCTCCGTTAGTAAAACTAACATCGTCTGCGACTGCCTGTAAGCTTCAAGAGATATTGGGTAAATCTCCTCAAGAAATGAAAAAAGAAGATCTACGCACACTAGAGGGAGAACATGACAAAGATGAGGACAGCACCTGTATGGACGATGAAGAAAATGAAGAAGATAATAGTATAGAAGAGGCGGCGGATAATGAAAATGTTGCTACATCTAGCCAAGCAGTAACTACAAATGAAGCGAGTACAAGTACTAGTGGCATTGTTAACGGTACTGCTGTAGGTGGTAACATAGAACCCATGGATGAGGATGCAAATTCAGATGATTTAGATGATATTGCCGAATGGTCACGCAGCTGTGATACTCAGGTCGATTTTGAAAGCTTGAGACGCGTGGAAAAGAAACTTTATGGTTTGAAAAAGAAAGCGGTAAGAGAGGCTTTAAATGAAAATTTCATCTTGCTGGCCGAGAGTATTAGTTATGGTCGCTTCTATGATTGGGAGAAAGTTTTGCATTGTTTTGTAATATGCTTCGATATGTCAATGACATGTAAGTGTATAATTTGTTTTTTTTTTTTACTTGTAATATTTGCTCTTCCAATTTTCCCAGAATTTTATGGAAAGACAAGTTTTAAAGCCCATTTGTTGGCTTATTTGATCAATTTTCGAACTTAAAATAAGTCGTTAAAATTTTAGATGATGTTTTCTTGTTACAAAAAAATATTTTATAGATTTAAAATATTTTTACTGTACAACAGTTAAGTATTTTTATTCTTAGTTTCTAGCTGTTTTACAGATTTTGAATACATGGATATGAGTATGTCCAAAATATGTCAGGCTGCTGATGTTATGCCCGTGCAGGCACAAGCGAAATTGGCACGCATCTGGTCGACACATTGCAAGTCTTCTTTGCACACGTTTATACAATCTCTGCAAAATTTGATAACGTTACAAGTTATAATGGATGAAGATGCTGTACAAGAAAATACTGATGTTATAGCCATAACCAAAGTTCTTAAGGTAGTGAAAACAAAGACTCCAGTCAAACCATATAATTTTTATAATTTTGTTTTACAATTGTTTTTTTTTCAGATTGTTTTCTATGCCAATATTTTGGCTGGAGAAATCGATACGTATAATACTTCAGCAGCTGGTAAACAGTCTGCAAGCGAAGCTAATTATGATTCAATATTTGGTGGTGCAGCCTCCTCTAATGATGAAGATGACATTTTTAACTATAATCAGTTTTTATTGCCTTATCATAAGGTCTTTGCTGAGGATAAGTTGGAAAA
This sequence comes from Phasia obesa, assembly GCA_949628195.1. Classification (NCBI taxonomy): domain Eukaryota; kingdom Metazoa; phylum Arthropoda; class Insecta; order Diptera; family Tachinidae; genus Phasia; species Phasia obesa. The sequence goes on from OX451217.1 coordinate 135,842,819, forward strand.
GGAATTAAATATTTCCTGCATGGATTGTCGTGTTCCTCTAGTGCCCTTTGAAGAGTTTTATAATGAACTCTTAAGCGATAACATACAAATGGATCGAGATTATTTGTCTTATAAAAATCTATCGCTAGATCCCTTACTTGGAGGTAAATTACCGTAAAACATAATATAAAAAAGAAGTAAAAGTTAATCTTGTTTATATTTTATTTTTAAGAAAATCATTTTTCTTTTATGCTGTATTCCTTCATATTGACCCCGGCTACTAAAGTAATTGCCTTATATTACGACAGTCGCATACGTATGTATAGCGAACGCAACTCCTCCATTTATTCTCTGTTACAATATCTTGGTGATGGCAACGATGTAGTGGCCCAACCAAATCTAAAACTAAAAGTACGTCGTGATAATATTGTTAATGATGCTTTGATAGGGGTAAGTTTACACTTTTTATCAAATATTTTCGTAAAAATTACAAGGATTTATTTTTATTCAGCTGGAACTAGTGGCCATGAGTAATCCAAAAGACTTGAAAAAACAATTAGTAGTAGAATTTGTGGGCGAACAGGGCGTCGATGAGGGTGGTGTATCAAAAGAATTTTTTCAATTAATAGTAGAGGAAATCTTTAATCCAGATTTTGGAATGTTTACACATCAGGAGGATACAAATACAATGTGGTGAGTATAACAATTTAAATTACTTCTAACCTACAAAAATTCTTATTGTTACCTTCTCTTATTTTTTCCTTTAGGTTTAACTCTACTCCATTCGAAAACGGAGCACAATTTACCCTAATCGGCATTATTATAGGTTTAGCTATTTATAACAATATTATTTTGGCTGTGAATTTTCCCATGGTAGTGTATCGTAAATTAATGGGTGGTCGCGGTTCTTTCTATGATCTTAACGATTGGAATCCCACCCTCTATAGAAGTCTGAAGTCAATGCTGGATTATGAGGAACCCGATATGGAAGAAGTTTTTATGCAAACTTTTAAAATCAGCTATAAAAATGTATTTGATGAAGTGGTAGAACACGAACTTAAACCTGGTGGTGGTGAAATTGCAGTAACACAGGAAAATAAGCAAGAGTTTGTGAATCTATACAGCGATTTTTTGCTCAACAAAAATATTGAAAGACAATTTTATGCCTTCAAGAAAGGTTTCGAAATGGTAACCGATGAATCGCCTATAAAATTATTATTCCGGCCGGAAGAAGTGGAATTGTTGGTGTGTGGCAGTAGGGTAAGTTAGAAAAACAATTAAGAAAATCACCAAATGCTAGAGCAAAAATAATTACAGAAATTCGATTTTATGGAATTGGAGATTTCAACTGAATATGAGGGTGGCTATACAGTAGAAACGCCAATAATCAAAGATTTTTGGAGTATTGTGCACAATCTGCCAGAAGAATCGAAACGTAAACTTTTGGAATTCACTACTGGATCCGATCGAGTGCCTGTAGGCGGTCTAAGTCGCCTTAAATTATTAATAACACGTCATGGACCCGACAGTGATCGTTTGCCCACATCACATACGTGTTTTAATGTTCTTTTGCTACCTGAGTACAGCAACAAAGAAAAACTCGAAGAAAGACTTTTAAAAGCCATTAATTATTCTAAAGGTTTCGGCATGTTGTAGACAAGCAAACAAAGAAAGAAAGAAAAAAAAAACGAACGGAAAACAAAAAATAATGTATCGAATCTTAACTTAGCAGCCAAATATTTTGTATATTGTTCGTTTATTAAGAAAGAATGATGAACAAAGTGTTAATAGTTTATTTTAAAGGAATTTTGAATAGTTCTTTCAAACTCATTCTTTATATATTTATCTACTGTTGGCTTCACATCTATCGAAACTCCTTTATGATAAGCATTTAGTCCTTTTTAAGACTTTATGTGTAAAACGAAGACCACCTACTTGAAAATTTGCTGCTGATTGGCTTTTCATTACTTGCATAAAAGAAAACACATTTTTCTAACAGAATTTTAAAAACGAATTATTATTCTTTTACATATTTTTTATACTTATAAGCTTTTTCTTCCCCCTGTTATTTTCATTTTGCTTATTTATTTAAATATTTTAAATATACTATATATTTTTGGCATTTTATTCTTGCTGGAATTTGAAATTTTTTTCTTTTTCTTTCCCCTCATTTGCTTCCTATTCTCTTTTTGTAAATAAACTTTTTTTAATTTAACAAAAAAGCAATAGAAACTATGTAAATAGAAGAAACTGGATAACGAAATTGAAAGGCTGTATATTGCGATTTTCTGGAGTAAAATGAAATAAAAAGAAAAAATTCCACTCTGCACAAAAAGGTAAGTGTAAAAAATTATATACAATAATTTAAAATAAAAAAAAAATAAAAAATAAGCTTCAAGCACTAAACACTAGTTCTGAAATGAATCTATTAACTGACCAAGGTCCCGTAAGACCTACAATTATAGAATTAAAACCGTATAGACTTTGTATTTAAAATTTAAATAAAATAACTAGACCTGGCTAGGAGAGTACTCTTGCAAACAAAACTCGTTCTTTTTCTTAATACTAAAATAATGCTTAAAAAGTGTAAAAATACTTCAATCAATCATATTACTTGATAACTTATGTATCAAGAAAAATTCATTAAAGGATATATGTAGATTTTATAGGTTTCGATTACTTTTGAATTTGCCAGCATTCGCTCAATTCGATAGAAGAGTTTATTAAGTTTTAGTTTAGTTAAAACAAGAGTTTTAGCAATACACTCAAATCTTTAAATTAATGCTTTATTCCAAATAATAAAGTCCGGCAGCATTACTTAACCATTCTCTCTTTTAGGGCTGCTCGGTGAATTAAGAAAAATCGTCAATTTAGAAATTAGTTTAAAAAATAGGACAACTGAAAATTTAGTTTTTTAGATTTGAGTATAAATTGAAACATTTTCTTAAACTAAGTTATATCGGGTGGTTAAATTTTAAAGGCCGATGTTGAATGTGAACCACACGTAAACTTCAAGTTTTTTTTCATCTCATCAAGAGATGGATGTGGACGATATGTGGTTTCAACAGGACGGTGCGACTTGCCACACAGCTAACGAAACAATGGCTCTTCTTTTACGCGACAATTTCAATGGCCGTGTTATCTCACGTGGTGGCGATGTCAATTGGCCACGAAGATCATGTGATTTGATACCGTTGGACTTCTTTCTTTGGGGATATTTAAAAGAAAAGGTGTACGTTGATAAGCCAGCAACAATTCAAGAGCTAAAGGATGAGATAATTCGGCACATTAACGGAATAGAACTTCAATTATGCCTCGGCGTCATCGAAAATTTGCAGCATCGGATGGAGGTGTGCCGCCGAGCTGGCGGCGGCCATTTGGCCGATATTTTGTTCCATACATAATTGAACCATACCAATATTATCAAAATAGAAAGAAATGACAATAATTTCCTAAATAATTTGTGTTTTATTCAAAATCAACATCGGTCCTTAAAATTGAACCACCCTTTATATAGTGAAAGTACGCTGATTTTTACCGATTTAAAGGTACTGCATACTTTAAAACATCCGTTCGGATATTTTATTGATAATCAAATTCGGCCCTTAAAGCATAAAAGCATTTGCTATAAAAGCATGTTAAAGCATTTGCTATAAAAGCTCTATTATAACACGACAATGGCGTTTTTGTTATATACTTGGTTGATCAAGCGTGCAAATCCCCTTTCCTCTGCCTATAAGCATTCAAAGAGCATTGACGACAAATAAAAAATTACACGCAGTCTTGACGAGCCATTGATTTGTTCAACCATTGAACAAATTCATGTGCGCACATCAAAACCTCTCGTGAAGAGCGTCGATGTCATGTTATTGTTCAAACAGCATTGTTCGAATATTTGTTCGCATAACGATGTCTGCCATCAAATGATGTTTTCAGTATTAAAGTTTGACTTTTGAAGAACGTCATCTGTTAATCAAGCATGTAAATCCTATTTGCTAACAACATTGACGACAAACAGAAAATTATGTTTTGTCGGAGGTTACACATCGATACGTTTTCTCCACACAGAGGAAAGTAAACAAATTATTGTTCCCTATTCTGCCGACGCTTTGTTCATGTGCAAACAAATCAATGACTCGTCAAGACGTAGTGTTATGATCAAGGCGAACATGAACCACCTATAAACCTCCGTCTTCATTTGCTATCAACATGTTTTAACAAAAAAACAGTATTAAAAATAATGTTTTTTTTTTTTGTATATGAAGTTTGACTTTTGTTAAGACATGTAACAACATGAACAAATTAATGCAGTTGTTCTGCCGGCGTTATGTTTATGTCCTGTATAAATTGATGGCTAGTGAAGACGGGGTGTTACGTTTTTAATTTTTGGTTATGAGAAAACCCTACAAATTTAGAAATCGTCAATACACAATATAGTTCTATAAATCGCCAAATCTGGCAATCTTATTTCTTTCTCCTGTTCTCACTAAACTGTTATTAAATTGTGCCTCTCTCTAGAAAACAAAAAATTTAAATAAACATAAATAAATTGCCATTTGTTTTAATTTATTCAGTGTTTTACTTTTGACCAGTTCGGACGCGTTTTATTAAAATTAAATAAATGATAGACGCTGGAAACGTTTTAGTATTTTAAAAAAATATATCAGTTTTTATACAAGTGTTGTTGTTGCATAGAATTTAATTACACTGCGTTTTTTTCTTAACAATTAACATGATGATATTTTAAATTGAAATAAATAAAAAAATTGAAAAGTGCCATATTAAATTTAATTTATAGTTATAAACACACACATACATTTAAAGAAATTGTAAAATAAAAATGTTTAGACACAATAGAGAAGCAAGCCTTTGCAGGCTTCTTTTGCTTTTGGTTCTATGCCAGTTCTGTGTGGCTGGAGAGGATTTAACTGAAGGCGAAGAGAAGGCATCGGTACTGGATGGTATGTATACGAAGTAAAACACAAAAGAAAATATGGTTTATGTATATTGTTGATTAATATAATTTTTGCTTTGTTTCAAAAATTGTTGGCGTGGTTTCTTATACTTGGAAATGAAAGGGGCCAGTTTAGGAAATTATGCCTGCATATACCTACAATGTGGCATTTAGTGGTGGATATAGTTTCATTTCGAATGCATTTATGAGCTCATGTGCCTTTTTTTGTATGCCACATTTCATTGAAATGCAGTTTGTGTTTTGTTTTGTTTTATTTTTTTAATTTTGTATACATTAAAGTGGATTTCCAGGCGGGTCCGAGGAGATTGTGGCAAATGATTAGAAGAAAGTATCTACATGCAAACATACAATTATATTTTTTATGTTTATGTTCTTTTCTTTTAAGATGAATGTATAGTAAATTCCTACATACTTATGTAGTCTATGAACTACTCGTAACTACATATGTATGTTTTTAAATTTTTTTATTTTCTGAATATAAAAAAAAATTATCAATGAATTGTTTGTTTTCCGTTTTAAGACTTAATCTCAGCTTAAGTTGGTTGCACTAACATCAACAAGTTGTTAGTCCAGATTATATAATTCCTAAGGATTGAGTTCAATTGATAACATAAAATAATGATGTCATATTTTATTAAAGATTTTCTTTATCATAAGCTTTTGTATACAAAATTAGGTATTTAGTGCAGGATCTTTTAAACTTTCCTATTAGGTTGCCCAGTGTATACATAAAGTACATGTGTACATACCTACATATGTTTAGGTACATACATACAAATATATCCAGGGGTAAAATGGAGGTCTTCATACTGGAATGCCTTTTAGAAGGCCTCTTTATCCCTTCTTTGGCACAAGCCCTTCTAGTCGTATTCCATACGCCTGCATTTTTATTTAAATCATGATTTAAATCAAATTATATTTTTTTCAATAAAAATCAGTTAATTAATCAAATGTATTTATTTTCTTATTTTTTTAATTTATTTATTTTGATTTATTTTCAATAACCTAGCCTCTTGGCCATAATCGGTTACAATATTCTGCTTACATATTATTAACAATTAACAAATATTGTAATAAATTTAAATAAAAAGTTAAATTTAACAGTAAAAATTTAAAAAAAAAACAATTAATAATGAAATTAATTTATTTAATTTATTAAATAAATTAGTTTATTTAATTAATTTAATGAATTTATTTAATTTTTATTTGATATCATTTCCTTTCACAGAAATCAACATGAAATCAGACAATTATTTTTTAAAGGGAACTTTAAATCAAAATTTTCATATACCTATAATTCTTGCAAAAAAAAAACACACTTCAAAACAGATAGAAGGGCACCAATTCTAAACTAAAAATGTAAGAAGTAATCTAAGAATTAGATTTAAACCACATAAAAGATGTGCCAAAATTAGAGGGAAAAAAAGTAAAGACTATGTGAATGTCAAGCCTCTCCCTGTTACTGTTCAAAAGTTAAGCTATTTTCACCAGCATCCGTCTTTTATGGGGACACCATTCAAGCCTCTGTCTATAACGGTTTCAAAGATAGAGTCACATAGATCAAATAACATCACCTATTGGGACTCCCTTTAATTTACAATTTTAAATTAAAGACCAGTTGATATAGAGGAATTGGCCACAAAGATTCTTTGTAAATTTCAACAATTTCAACGGTTCAAAAGTTTGGGCATATATATCAAATTACAGGAATTATTGGGACACCCTTTACATTATATTTCCAAATATTTAAACTTGTTATTATACCAGAAAAAGTAGTAGACATTCTGCCCAATTTTCAAGTGTTCGTGTTTAACGGTTCATAAGATAGGGCCATATAGATCAAATTACATAATTTATGAGGACACCCTATAATTTCTAAATTCAAATTGTATACTTGCTATAGTGGCCTTTGCAATACAGGTTCCTTGTAAATTTCAGCTGTCTGTCTATAACAGTTCAAAACTTTGGCCACATACCTAGAATTACATTAACTATTGGGACACCCTTTTATTTCCAAATTCTAATGTTATACTTTTTATTATAGTGGACTTAGCAATACAGGTTCTTTGTAAATTTCAGCGGTCTGTGTACAACTGTTCAAAAGTATGGCCATATACATCAAATTAAATGAACTATTGGAACACCCTTTAATTTAAAATTTTAAAGAAAAAATTTTTAGTCATAGTAATCGACTTTCTGTCAAATTTTCAAGGTTTTGTCTATAACGGTTCATAAGATAGGCCCATATACATAGGTCAAATTACGTCACCTATGGGGACACCCTTTACATTTTAAATTTATTTTTTATTAATTTCTGCTGTTGGCAGCTATAGCGACGCGCTATTTTTTTAAATTTTAATTTGGTGCCCTTTACGGTTCTTAATATACGTAAAAAACATGTATGTTGTATGTGGACACCCTTTAATTTTTATTATAATGAACTGTTTTTAAAACGGGACCAAACTAAAAGCATAACATTTCAATTAAAAAAAAAAATCTTAAAATCGGTTCAGAAATGGCTAAGTTCTGCGGGCATATACATAACAAAAAAAAGCAACATTCAGACGAATTGATAACCTCCGTCTTTTTTGAAGTCGGTTAATAATAGCATCTATTTATGTCAATTTTCATACATGCATGAAGGTTCAATCAATTAAAATTATTTTATTATCGGTCTGTTCCAGGTGCATAACAAAACAGTACGGACTATTGAGAGTAAAAACAAAATTACTCTCTGACAAAGTTGTCCAAAGTTGCTGGAACGCAAAAAAAAACACATTTGTACATCTTGAAATACTAACTGCTAAACCTAAACAAGAGCGTAAGGCGTAAAATAACTGTCAAAAATTCTCATGTACATACAAAATGTATGAAGCAAACCTAAATAGCGCGGCGCCAACGCTTTGCAATTGGAAAATCCAATTTTGACAGAGCGTTAGATAGTGAAGTTGGGTGCAAACTAAATTTTATTGTTTTTTTTTGTGTAAGAGTGTTGCCATTTTAGTTATTTTCTGCTTAATCTAGCGATTTTATCTCTATTTTTCGCCTTAATTTATAAGACTTTACTAAACAAAATATGTTAACACTGTTACTGTTTATTACAAAACGTTGTGCTCTTATTTAGGGTTGTACAAAGCTAGGTGCTAGAAGTCGATACGACCAAGGCGAATTTATATCAGGTGGTGTTGATAGCCCAGCTGATTGTTTTTTGCTCTCGTTTTTTTGCTAATGTCTTGTCAAAAATACATTGTTTCATATCTGCTAATCTAATGTCAAAGTTGTTGTTTTGTTGTAGTTGTTGCTCTACTGGTCACACCTGGTATGAATTCGCCTTGGTTACGCCTTACCCCCTTGAAAGCTTGCTATAGTGGACTTTGCAAAGTCCACTATACTTGCTATAGTGGACTTTGCAATAAAGGTTCCTTGTAAATTTCAGCTGTCTGTTTATAACAGTTCAAAAGTTTGGCCACATACATAGAATTACATGAACAATTGGGACACCCTTTTATCTCCAAATTAAAATTTTATACTTTTTGCTATAGCGGACTTAGCAATACAGGTTCTTTGTGAATTTCAGCGGTCTGTGTACAACTGTTCAAAAGTATGGCCATATACATCAAATTAAATGAACTATTGGAGCACCCTTTAATTTAAAAATTTGAATATTTAAACATTTTATTATAACGGTCATAGTAATCGATATTCTGTAAACTTTTCAAGGTTTTGTCTATAACGGTTCTAAAGATAGGCCCATATAGGTCAAATTACGTCACCTATGGGGACACCTTTTTAATTTATTTTTTTTTTATTTATTTCTTCTGTTGGGAGCCCTGGTGCCCTTTACGGTTTTTAATACACGTAAAAACATGTATGTTGTATGGGGACACCCTTTAATTTTTATTATAATGAACTGTTGTTAAAACGGGACCAAACTGAAAGCATAACCTTTCAAATCAAGAAAAAAAAAGTTACATACATAGATAAAAAAGCAACATTTAGACGAATTGATAACCTCCTTCTTTTTTGAAGTTGGTTAAAAACAGACTTGAAGTATTTTTTTTATTATTATTATTATTATTATTTTTTTTTTATAAGCGAAATAATCTTTTACTTCACAGATATAATGCATCATTATTATAATATTTTTTTAAACGGTAATCGGCAAGGCCGAATACAGCACTATTACATGTTTATTTTTGAGCATTACCAATAAACTAAATTTAAACTTTATTTTATTGTCTTAAATATAATTTAATTTTTAAATTTAAATAATCAGGTATGTGATGGAAAATAATTTTGAAAACGAAACGATTTTAAAACATAAATGGTTGTGATGAACTTATTTTTGTTGTTTTGTTTTGTATAAAAATTAGTTTTTTTTTACTAATGTTTAATTTTATTTTTTTTTTTTTATATTTATGTCTTAATTTTTAATTATTATTTGATTTTTACCTTCTGGTATACAATTGAAAACCCAAATATTAAGAGCTTGGCTAAAAAATAAATCTCAAAATCGCTCGAAATTCTTCACAACCTTTGAAAACGATAATTTTTAAATCGATCGTTTTCCATCAAATACCTGAATGTGTTTTGTAATACATAATTAGGTATGTGATAAAAAATTATTTTGAAAAATTATTGATTTTGAATCGATTTTAAAACGATTTTGTTGTTTTGTATAAAAATTAGTTTTTCTAATTTAAAATTTTTTTTTTCACTAATTTAAAATTTTATTATTTTTGTTTAAATTTTTAATTCGCTATTGTTTGATTTTTATTATCTGTTATATATTTTTCAAATCCAAATGTTAAGAGATGGGTTCTAAAATAATTCTCAAATCGATTGAAATTCATAACACCCTTTGCAACGTCTTTTTAAAATCGATCGTTTTGCATCACATACCTGAATATAGTGTAGATTATTCGATTTTTTTTTAGTAATTTTAAATTTTATTTCTCAAGTTTGTGGTATTTTATACTTTTTAAATTCGATATTTCGCTACTTCTCTGTGCATCAGGATTTAAATATTTCTTAGAATTAGATTTATTTGGCGAATTGTGGCTTTTTGGTAAATTTTCTCTATTTTGTGTTTTTTTTTTTAATTTAAAATTTTCTGTTAATTTTTAGATTATTGTAAAATATTTCGTGTTTTTTGGGATTAAAAAAAATTTTGTATAAAATTTTGGCTTTGCTTTGTTTTTTTTTTTTTTTGACAAGAAATTTGATTTTTTGTTGAAATACATATCGCATTTGAATAACAAGAGGGTATTAACTCAAAATTTTTAAATTTTCAGTAGAGGCAAAAAACTGTTTGTGAATAAATTTTAAGATAATTTAAAAATCCGAACATATTATAGTAAGCAAATTCCATTAAATAATATATTTACACTGTTTTTCTTTTATTTTTTGTACAATTATTGCGAAATAAAAATAATACCTTTTTGTTCATATAAATGTACTTAAGACACTCAGCGCTGTCACAGAATCCAAGTCGGTTTTGCTTTTTATCGGTATTGCAAACCAATATTGGTTTAATTTGGTGTCATTAAACCAAGTCGGTTTGGTTATTTTCGAATGGAAACAAAACCGACATTCGAATCAGCTGTTGTTTGTCACTTGCACATTTGTTTACCATTTTATTATTACGTTTTTTGGCAAAATAATTGTTTTTGTTCGAATTCTATTAAACATTACTGCATTTTTATTAAAATATTAAAAAATAATATTACGTTAAAACAACATGACTATGACAGTTGCTGCGAGGACGCTTAGAAAATGTAAACAGAAGAGTTTTTCGAGATCGCACCAATTCACTTGAGCTGCTGGCTAATCGTAAGATTTTTAACTATAGGATCCTATCAGAGATCTGTCGGAGATCTAATATTCTCAGTAGAAGCATGGTCTCAACAATTTTACATAATGTGCTTAATATTATGGAGCGGTTCATTTGCCCTCAGTGACGAGCATTTATACTTTTTGGGGGACCTGCATTGTTAAGTGATTCAGAAAAGGGGAATCTACGATTGGCTTATCCGGCTTGAAGCCTCTCGCAAAGTAAGGATATTTTTCCATAAACTGGAGCTATTGGGAGCTATTTTTATGTTTTTCCCTCATTTTTAATATAAATATTTACTTTTGTAAAATATAATAAATTTAATTTAATTTTTGCAAAATCGTCGTCTGCAAAAAATAAAAACAAAATCGTCTAAACTAAAACCACCAGATGTTTGCTGATTGGATTATTTCCAATAAAAACGATAATATTGGTTTCTGTGACACCTAAAACCGATAATATTTCAAGTTCAACCTTAAAACCGATAATATTGGATTTTATGACACAAAAGTATTTTTTTTTGTCGGTTTAAAATCCAATTCCTACAACATTGGATTCTGTGACAGTCCTGAATATTACAAAAATGGTCTCATATGCTTTTTTCGAGATGAAAGAGTAATCAGAATACATACGTTGAAATTTTTACAGTAGATGGATATTGATGTTGTTGGTTGATTTCTTGCAAAAAGTGAAAATTTAAAATTTTTGAGTTAATACCTTCTTGTTGATCAAGTGCGATATCTAGGTACATATGGTTGGGGTTTTTTTTTAATTATGTTTCCAGATATTTTTGATTTTTTATATTGGTGCAATTTTTTTCTGTTAATTTATGTTTCAATTTTGACTTTCTGGCGAAATATTGAATTTTAGTTAAATATCGATTTTATTTTGCGAAATTCGATTTTTGCTGAAGTTTTTTTTATTTTATATTTCTAAGTAAAAATTTTAGTTTTTGTTAAACTTTTGTTTAAAATTTAAAATTTTTTGGAGAAATTTAGTTAAATTTCGATTATTGGGTGATTTTTTTTGTTAAATTTTATTTTTTTTATTCAAATTTTGTTTCGTTGAAGTCTAATTTTTAGGTCAAATTAAACTTTGTTGGCTTAGATTTAAATTTTTTGGTAAAACATCGATTTGTGGGAATTTTCGTTTTTTTTTTCAACTTCAGTTTTCTACTTAAAGAAGGTCCATTTTTTGGGGAATTTCAGTTAAATGTTCGATTTCAAAAAACGCAAATTTCTGGCGAAATTATGAATTTTGTGTAAAATTTAGATCTTAGTAGCATAGTGACGGGCATCAAATCTAAACTTAAATTTAAACAAAACAAACAAACAATATGTGTCACAATCACGTCTTTATAAGGACACCCTTTAATTTTTAATTTTCTTATTTAAGCTTGTCACTCGCTATAAGAGACACAGTAATAAACACCCTGTGTAAGTTTCAATAGTTTGCCTGTTATTGTGCAAAATATAGGCCCATCTACATAACAATCACCTCTTACATGGGCCACCCTGTTTTACTGCTTTTTATTGTAGCGAGCCTAGCACTACACATTTTGTGTTAATTTCAAGTGTCTGCCTATTACGGTGGCAAAAATAATCCTGAATACGCTATATACGTCAATCTACGTTACCAATGGGATCACCCTTTAATTTTTAAGTTCAGTTTTTTATTACATTTTATTATTGGAAGATATACAGCTTTGAAATACATAACAACCACCCATCTACAATCACCACTTATATGTGCCACCCTTTAGTTTTCAATTTTATATTTTTTATTGATTTTTATATTATCGGGCCTAGCCGCATACACTTTGTGTTAAATTCAAGTGTCTGTCTGTCTATATAGAATTTGGAATCAGAATATGTTTCAGAGTTCCGAATGACTGCAATGTCTTACAAGCAGAAATATCTGGATTTGTACTGATAGTAAAGCCGCTATCATGTCCCTTATAGGTGTGTATAGCACATCAAATCTTGTCCTGGAATGCCGAACATCCTTGAATGCGATGGCGGAAAATTCGACACTCACCCTTAAATGGGTGCCATAGACATCTATTGTGGCAACCCCCGCTCGGCCTGTTTGTATTAACTTTGCCCTTTACGATATAGCTCAGGTCAGATGGTCCAATGAGTCGACTTGCTCAATTGGAAGGACGATCTGGCTCTCGCTGGACCAAAAGAACACGATCTCGCTATTTCGGCTGCAGGAAATGCAGCTACGCGTTTAATAACAATAGTCACTGGTCATTGCTTATGCACATGCAAGAAGGATGGGTATTCCTTATAATGACATCTGTACAAGTTGCCAAGATGAGGAAGAGGAGGAAACGATTGAACACGTTTTCTGCCGTTGCCCTGCACTAGAACATCGGCGCCTACAATACTTGGGACGACGATGTTTTGAGAGCTTTTCTGTTATTTCATTGCTGGAACTAAGCAGGATTAATTCCTTTTTAAGGAACTGTGGTTGGTTTTCTAACCCTCTTCCAACTGGAGTGTCATAGTTGCCCACCAATTCATGTCACGTCCAGTACAGCCTTCACGGCTGTACTGTTATCTGTCCGATTTTTTCTCTACGGTTTTTTCTTAGTCTATATAACTCTATATCTTTGCTCTTTTCTTATCTTGCAGGTATCACAAAGGGACCAATATAATGGACCCAAGTGAGCTATTTTCCTCTCCTTTTCCGATTGTTTTCTTTCCTTCTTTAAGAAGCTGCTTAACCTAACCTAACCTAAGTGTCTGTCTATTACGATGGCAAAAATAATGCCGATGGCACTAAAATCCCATATTTTATGGGGACACCCTTTAATTCGAATACTTTTTGTTATAGCGGACATCGTAATACACATTCTATGTAATTTTTAAGTCTCTACCTATACGGGTTTAAAAGATAAGGCCATATGGGTCAAACTACGTCACCCTTTAAATTTTAGGTTTAGTTTTTTATTACTTTTTATTATTGGAAGCTATAGTTATAAACACTTTTGAAATGCCTGCCCCTTACGCTTAAATTAAGTGCAGTAAGGGGATACCCTTTGGTTTTAAAATTTATGATTTCTTCTTAAAATAAATTTTAAAATCCGTTCAAAAATTACGGAATTCCAAAGGTGACAACATGAAAAAATAAAGACGAATTCATAACCTTCCTCCTGTTTTTTGAGTCGGTTAAAACCCAAGTAATCGGTTGGGCTCTATTAGGAAGTTACACATTTTTTCTCTTTTTTCTTATCTATGGAAAATAATATTTCGAAATAGAAAGAAGTAGCAAACAATATTATTTTGCATATGTATTGCAAAGAGACACCCTTTAATTTGAATACTTTAGTATTTTCTTTGTTATAGCGGACATCGTAATACTCATTTTATGTAATTTTTAAGTGTCTGCCTATAAGGGTTTAAAGGGGCCATATATGTATGTCAAACTGCTTTACCAATGGGATCAGCCTTTAATTTTAGTTTTCAATTTCTTTTTATTTTGAGAGCTATAGTTATATACATTTTGGGAATACATGCCCTTTACGGATCAAATAAGTGAAGTAAGGGGTCACCCTTTAGTTTTAAAATTTATGATTTTTTCTTAAAATATGTTTTAAAAAAATACGGAATTCTAAAAGCAAAAATATGAAAAAAATACGGACGAATACATAACCTCCTTTAGTTTGAAGTCGGTTAAAAACCGAGTAATCGGTTGGGTTTTATTAGGATGTTGACATATTTTTTTCTCTTTTTCTTATCTATGGAAATTAATATTTCGAAATAGAAATATAAAATATAGTTTCTTATAATCCAAAAATTTTCATTACAATATTATCACTCATATTTTAAGATTTGACCTCCTTTCTTAAACTAAGTCTTCGTTTAGAATTTAAATTTAGAAACACTTTTTCAAGATAAGAAATTTTTTTCATATGCCTTGCGTTGAAATTACACAATAACAATTTTAAATATTTTTTCTCCTGCCCTCTAATTTAATTTAAATATAAAAAATCCTAATTAAGAAAATGGGATTTTTAAAAAAAATTTTTCATTATATTTAACGGCCAATGCATGGCATTACTTAAAGCCATCATCTTGTTTCTCTGCTAGAACAATAGAATAATAGAACACTCTTTTTAAATTTTATTTTATTATTTCAAACATATTTCTAACCGGTTTTACTATTTATTATCTAAACAATTTTATTTTAGAATTAAAGAAAATTTATATGGTTTTCTACTCTCACCTTTAAAATACTTCTTTTGTTTTCTATTCTCTCTTTTAGCTAAAGTAAAGGTGTTCACTGTGGCCACAGATCAAACGGATGGCTTTTTGCGTTACATGCGCTCAGCTCGAGTTTATGATATTGAGGTGAGTTGTGTGTGTGTGTGTGTGTTTTTTTAAATAGCAATAGAAAAATAATATTTACAGCTACAAATTAATGCCATTAAGTGTTAAATGTATGGAATGGAAGAAGCAGACACCTTTTGAATGAATAAAGAATGAAAAAAAAAATTTTTTTGAAAAAGAATTTTGTTTAGCATCTTTGCACTTTCTCACATGTAAAAGATTTAAGTTTTTTATAGAAACGAAAAATGTTTAAATAATAAATCTTAATAATGGTATTTTTTATGTGTATGTGGGACCTCTTCGCCTTTTAATGATTTCTGGTACGACTATTTTATTTTCATTGAATTTCGTTTTGTGCTGGCGATCTTCCCAGTTTCTCTTTGATTTATTTAACGCTAAGATCCTTCTTAGCATCTACATTTAGTTTTATTTATTTTGTATGGGGGATACCAAAGCAGACCGCTACTAACTTCATAGGTTTCTTTTCGATGTGTGTGAAGTTAGCTCCGTCAGTTAGCTTCGTTTTTAACAAAATATCAAAAAAAAAAAAATGTCCAAAATCACTTTTTAAAAATTCTATTACTAAAAACCTATACAAATTCTGAATATAACCAATACAATTCTGAAATCTGTAATGTCATAGCTTTTAACCCCTATCGTCCGCTAAACCGCACCTTTCCGATTTTGGCCATTTTTTTGATATTTAATAAATGTCCATATGGGAAAATGCATGTTTTCACTTTTTTCCAAGCCTTTATTATTAATTATCAATAAAATGTTAATAAATAGCTGCTTTTAATTTCTTTTTGCATAAAAATGTTTAAAATAATTCATTTTTGTGTATTTTACCGTCTTTTGTACAAATGAGTTAACTAACACAGGATTGTTAAAAACGAAGCTAACTGACGGAGCTAACTTCACGCACATTTCTTTTCGACCCCCTTCGTTCCTCAATGAGATCTGGTATCCGAATGGAAATTTTACGACTACCTTACTTTAATTGAGCCTCGTGCTGTCACTAGCTTTTTACTCTAGACTGTAGTGATTTCTGAAAGGCTACAAATACATGTCGGTATTCTTCCTCATCACAGGGTCTATGGTAACATTTGCATAAGGCTAAGGTCTCCACAGCATCTCCAATTTTTTAATACGTGTCTGCTCATGTCTAAAGCATTTTAATGTTAGCCTCTCTCCAGGCACAGTCTGCAAGTATCGTATTATCTCGATTTTTAACTTGTCCAGATAATACTGGATAATACTGGAGGGTGCGTGACCTGTCACTAACGCAGTTAACCATTTGTAGGCACCCAAGATTATATTTAAACTTCTTCTTGGTCTTCTTTCCAGTCAACTTGTAGTGAAAAATTGGAGAGTTTTTGGTGGGATTCGAACTCACAACCCCGTACTGATAGACTAGCACACTACCCCTACTAGCCCAAAGAGGCACCCACATCTTTAATTTTAATATGTTAGAGGTTTACATGTAAACCTAGTTCCCTCGAACCAATTTAGCCAGCCTCTTCGAACAAGAAGCCTGTTATAGGCCGCCAGGAGGTATAAGACAAACTTCTGACAGTTCACTCATTTACTGGGGTCTAGCCCCGGCTGACGGCAAAGCAAATTTATCAAAAATCGTTTAAAAAAAATTATTTATTTTTATTTTATTTAATTCAAGTGTTTAGTGAAAATTAAAGGTTAGAAAAAGGCTGGAGAAAGACTTCTTAGACACAGAAAAGACAGAAGAAGATGTAGACTTGACATAAAGAACAGATTTGCGAAATAAAAAATATTTTGTTTACACAGAAACCATTTTGGGAAACGATGTTGCAAAAAAAAAAAAAATAAAGATAAGAGTGGACGTGGGAAACTTATATGCCGCGCACTGTATGTTACTACTTACAACCCTAGGGGAAGGGTAACTAATACAGGACTGGTAACATCACTAGTTCTTAAGTGCTAAGGACTCTTAGGAAAAAGAACGGTCACTTTAATATGGTGTTCAGCTAGAAGGGGGTCTACTGTCACTGACACGATACTCTATGATAGGTGATAAACCTATAGTACTATACTATAATAGTATTTAGCATATCTCTGTTAAATTATCTATTTTTTAACACTTTTAAATCAGGTACATGATGTGTCGTCTATTAATCAGTCAGTTGACAAGTCTTAGGATGACTACGATTATAACAATTGCTTCTAATTTCCAACAGGGACTTTTTCTGTTTTATTTGTCATTTAAAATTTTATGCAAAATTAAAAGAAATAATAAAAAAAAGAATAAACAGGTTGCTTACTTAAGTTTGATATCTATGAAAATGTTAAATGATTTGAGAAGTTTTGTGTTATTTGATTTTAAATTTTAAAAGCCACTTAACAAAACTGGTCCTTTTTTCGAACGTGATTCAGGGGAAAAAAAAACCAAATAAGTGTTTTATTGGATTTCGCTATTATCAAAATGACACAATTAAATAACACAGGAAGGATATGCCGATTAAAACACTTTTTTCTGTTCAACTATTAAAATTCAATTGACTTCATTATTTTATTTCTAACACACCAATTTTTAAGACTCTTAGATATTTACTTTATTTGAAGGTACCCATCCCTAGATAAAATTCTAAAATTTATATAAAATTGTAAAATTCTAAAAATTATTATAAAGCTCTGTAAAAGACAGACAGAAAATAAGTTAGTTATTAGCTCAAAACAGCGCCATCTGTTGCGCAATATTGCTTAAAATATACTGCTATCAAAAATAAAAGATGCCTTAAAGTATGCAGTACCTTTAAATCGGTAAAATTATGGGGGTACTTCCAATGCTTTTTCTCCACTTTCTCTTGGAAGTAAGATATTTTTGCGGAAAAAAGTATCCTATATTGTAATCAGGATACTAAGGTACCTCCTCACACACTAACATCGATAATAAGTCTAACCTAAATAAATGTAAATAATGAAACCATCTCATCCTGGTACAAATCGGCCGTCCTGACCATGAGATCCCCTGGTCACACATTATCGGAACCATCGCGCCCTTTAAACCATTGGCGTAAATTAAAAACTGACCACACTCCCGTATAAGGTCTACGCGATTGCTCAAAACCGTCTACATTCTCAAGAAGATACCGAACATGCCGAAGAACTTTACATAATCTATAATTTGGTATCAGTTTCCTAGACACACCAGCCGTTGAATTAAAGTTTTTTACCATAACGTAATCACCATCCTTAAATATCTTCGGGAGCTTTCTCCGCCTATTGACGTACTTTTCATTGTAATCCTTTATTCCCCTTTGCCTCTCGGTCGCTCTTCACAGAACCAACTTCATTATCTAAAATTTCCCCTTTACTCTTTGGCCTGGCCCAAAAATCACAACACTGGGATGCTGCCCTACTGACCCATGAACTGTGTTGTTAACACTATACTCTACATGCTTAAGTAAGTAATATGTTTTCTCAAGGTCCCCAAAATAGGCGTTTATTTTAAATTGATATCCTCTGCCCTTGATCCAAATCTCTTACTACCCTCCCAGCCATTTCTTTAAATTTGGAATTAGAAAATAGTAGCAATGACCTAATTCTGTAGTCTACATGACCTAATTCATGTAGACTACAAACGTGTGCTTGAGAATTGAAGACTATCTAAACTATTGACCACAAATGGTGCCTCTGTTAAAGAGCTACGGCACACTAGACTAAATCGCTATTCCTGCGATTTAGGCCGAAACTACAGGTCATAGGGATTGGGGAACCGATTCCTGTGGTACTAGTCGTTTGGTCACTGGTCAGACCTAGAAGATAGTTATATTCCAGTTTTACGAACCGTGGTGACCAAAAGTACCCCGGAAGTATTAGCGTCAAGGTGTCGTCAATGTTTTAGAAGCCAATAAGACAATATGCCCCCGGAGAAAGATATAAATATGGTCAAGATTAACATCAGTACCTATCATGAAGCTCTAACCTGACGGCGATTTTACCACTGGATGAATACAATGCGTCGATCAGCTAACTTCTTGCCCATGCACAACAACAAGTAGCAATTTTTGGAACATGGAAAGTCTGGACGATGTACATACATGCGATCATCAAACTCCTGATGCCTTCTCTATTGGTGCCTTCTGTTAAGAGTACAACAGAACATTGGCGCTAGCAATCAGTGACTCGATAGAGTGATTGGTAGAGCGCTATTATATCAGTCTGTGGGATGGAGGGTTTAATTTCCGCCAAATACTCTGGGTGTTTTCTGCGGACAAGCAAAAAAAAAAAAATCAAAAAAATACTGTTCTAAAACATAGCCACCACATAGCCAGCAAGCCCAGGGGTCTGGTACCCCGTAAACACTGCGCGAATATGTGTAAGAAGAAGGATGTGACAAATAGGGCACCCGGGGGGGATATTAAATAGTGCGCCGCTTTGACAAGACCTAAGAACAAATATTCCTCAAGTTTTAGATTAATCGGTCTAGAGGTTAATTCAAAACATTTTGATTCTATTCCATTGTAAACAGCTGTCAAAATGTTTTTTTTTTAAATTCAAGGTTTCTAATCACTTTACTGCACAAATGGTGGAGAAATCAAATCTTTCTTTGATTTTGAGACAGACATATACAGGGTGTCCTATGGGATGGTATACTACTTTGTTTTGCCGCCATTTTGGTAAACATTAGTCTTGACATTTCATATTTGGCAATCGTGAAGTAGAGACGTGGCAAATTTATTATGGAAAAATATTCGATAAACCAACGTGTTTTAATCGTTAAAATATTTTATCAAAATCAATCATCGATTACTGTGACGATGAGAATCAGCGATTACTGCGATGATGAGTTAGGTGAAATTTTTTGGAGAAACAACGTGGCAACAAAACGCAATATTTATCGTGTAATGAATGATTTCGAAGAAAGAGGGTCTGTAGGTGATAGGCCCAAGCATGTTCAAAACAAAATGGCGTAACGGTAACTGTGAATGGAGAGCGATATCGTGATACAGAACATACCGTACGACATATAAAAATGAAATTCAGTATGTGCCTTTGGTTTATGAAGATGAAGAACTGTATAAATTTTGGCCATAATCCGGAAGGGGCAAGGGGTAGTTTACTTAATACCTCAAACCGAAAATAATTAATTTTTCGATTCGAATATACTTCGAACTTATATTCTTTATGTAATAAATCCATCAAAATATCTGTTTCCATTGGGTATGGTAAAGTTGAGAGTAGGCCACTCCAGTTCTATTTATTAAAATATCATTTCAATATATCTGTGGTAATAAGGAATAAGTGCTTAAGTCGACTTAAGCAAAAATTTAGTTACTGGCACCTTTGAAATCTGCGTACTTCAAAGTACCCATGTGCAAATTTTCAATTATTTAGTAAAATTTTTCAGGAAGTTATAGCAAAATAACTTTCTGCTTATCTTTTTTCAATGTCGAATCGCATTTGGAAAAAATCTTAAGAAACTAGAAGCTATTTTTCGAAGTCATAAAAACTTCTTTCACAACTTATTAATTGCAACGCCTGCGTACTTTTGGTAGATGTAAGATATTTTTTTAAATCATACGTTTGACCCCCATAGGTAAATTTTAAAGAAAAGTTATTTTTTTGAAAAATTTATTTTAAAGTTTAAAATTGCTCTCCTACAAAACTTAAAAATCAGATTTAAGCACTTTTTCCTTATTGCCACAGATATAATAAAAATGATAAACATCAATGCATCCGGTGTGTTTTATTTTATTAGATTTTTTTTTTGTTTTCTTGTACATGTGTGTTTGTTTCCATTGGAATGGATTTCAATTCTATTACTTGCAACACATGTTAGAATATTTCCAACAATTTTTACTCTCGCTAGTTTGTAGATCTGATAAAGAAGAACTACATCATGTTTATTTGTGTTTTATTTTTTTTAAGATTTTTTTTTTGTTTTTAAGATTTTTCCTAATAATTTGTTTATGGCATTTAACGCAGCCTCATTACTCCGGCCAATCTGTGCCAGAAACAATTAATAATTGTTTTTATGATTAAATGTATGTGAGTGTGCGTGTGTGTGTGTGTCTTAAATAAATGTCTTTGTACAAAAAATTTTTCGACTCTTTGGTCAAATCTTTAATTCATTTCATTTTTTAAACAACAAGTAAAATTCAAGAATTTAATCATACTTTGGCTTGTTTACTTTTAGACACGTAAACACTTTTATTTTTAATCTTACACCCCGACTATTTTTCTCTTGTGAAATTAAATCCGACTTCGAAAGTGTTTAATGTCTGCTTCCTTTACAGTTGCTATGAGTTTAATTTGACATTTTGGCTTTCGATGATCTTTTTAAAACTTTGCTTTGTTGAGCTGTTCCCGCTATCGCTATCGCTATCGCTATCATATCATATTTTTTGTGTAGTTAAAAAAAAACCTTATTAAGTTTTTAATTTTTAGAGGTTTAATATTTTTATTTATTTATTTGTTTTTTTTGATAAAGAGAAGTAGTAACACTCAGGCAATTATTGCCTGTCTACCAATTAATTCTGTCTCTCTTTTTCGTAAAACAATAGAGTAGATATAGACAGGTGGTGCGATAAGGGAATAGAGAGAGAAAAGCTTCGCTTTTGACAACTCTGCAGTTGAATGTATTAATTATTTTTAGATCAATGTTGCAGCGCCTCTGGTGTCAAGTAGACACATTAATTTTTAAGCTGTATAGTTATTGTATTATTAGTTTACTTTACCGACGTTTTACAGGCGTAAAGTAGCTCTGGGTTGAGAAACATCGTGCGCGCTTCATTGTCGTTATCGCTTAAAGTCGCACTCTCACACTGATTAATTGACTTCCTCAAATCGCTGTTGAGCTGTTCCCGCTCAACAGCTGCATTTTATTTATTGAGAGTTTTGGCTAGCTATGGAGTAAATATAGATAGGTGGTGCAATAAGGGAATAGAGAGAGAAAAGCTTCGCTTTTGGCAACTATGCAGTTGAATGTTATAATTATTTTTAGAGCAATGTTGCAGCGCCTCTAGTGACACATTAATTAAGTAGACACATTAATTTTAAAGCTGTATAGTTATTGTCAAGGCATATTTAACAAGGTGATAGCGTAAGGGAGAGGAAATATCAGCATAAAATGTTTTGAATTTTTTTTATATGGGTTTTCTCAGTAATATCTAATTTATTCTCTCTTAAAATACCTGATTAATGTCAAACTCCATATAAAAAAAAAATTGAAAAAATTTCTCTTTAATATTAGCTCCGCCTTGTGCGGTCACCTGGTTAAATATGTCTTGGTTATCGTATTATTAGTTTACTTCATCGACGTTTGACAGGCGTTTGACAGGCCGTCCTTGTTGCTCGGCCATCGAGTGGTTTGCGTCGCATTCTCACACTCGCTTACTTGAATAGCTGTACTGCAGTACTGTTATTGGTGGTGTGTTGTTGTTGTAACAGCTGTGTTGTTGTTGTAACAGCTCTGCTGTTGTCGGAAGTACTTTCCTGAGGAAAAGTACAGATGTTGCTGAGTTAACAATCTTTGGCCGAGTGATACTCGAGTCGTTCCGGAGCGAAGATCCAATTGTGTTGTTATTGCTGCTTCTAACACGAGCTTTCAATTTGATGTATGTGTTTGGCCACCACTATTTAAGAGAATTTACGAAGCATATAATTGCTTTGAGCGTCTTGGGTTCGTATCCCAGACATTTTTTTCTTCTGATATGTATTAATTTCTATTCATACTAGTTTGTATTACAGCGCCCTCCTTTGACGATATCGATAGCAATTAATCGTCAGTGAAATCAAATAATAAATAAAGTGGTTATACCAGATTCGCCTAATTAACAGCAGAGGAGCGCCGCTACACTTATTAAAGAGCAATACGTGAAATTGCAGAGGTATTCTCCCAAATTTTCTAACGTGAATGATTCCAAAATTTACTTGTATTTTACGGTAAAAATCATTCACGATAGAAAATGTGGGATTTTTTTTATGGGAATAATTATTCGCGATAAGGATGATTATAAAAAAGTGATGCATAACCTATCACTATCAGTGTTACCAATAGCGAAGATTTATTTTACTTCGTAATTTTCGCTAGACGGGCACAAATGTCAAAAACTGAGAATCTAACGCGAGCCAAGTCGTCTCCAAACGAAGAGTATGACAAAGCAGCCGCGTGCTAAAGGTTTTCTGCACAATCGGCTAATAACTGGGCGCAAGGATTTTTCCTCTATGGTATGAACAACACCGGCTTCGCTTACTGAAGATTATGCTTTGCGCTCGGCTTACGGAGAGGAAGCTCCTATTTTTATGTGGACTAGAATAAATACGAATGACCAATGCTGCTGTCATCTGCAAAAGAGTAGATAGGGTTGAAAGTTTGACAAAGAAGGTCATTTAGGAAGATAAGAAACAGGGTAGGAGAAAAAAAAGGAGCCTTGTAGTACCCCTGTACCCATCTATAACAACTCGTATAGTGCGATCCCTGAGGAGGCTTGATATAAATCGAGAGAAGTTATCACCGACACTTTTGCCGAAATTTTGAATGGATTGACACCATTTTAGTTAATGTCTAGCCCTTGTCTAGGATATTGCTATATTTCTAGGTCTATATTTTATCTAGTCTATGCCTCATTTTTCTCCTGCCTTTTTTTAAATTACAATTAGGTTTCAAGTCTTTATCTAGTTTATATCTAACATACGTAAAGTAACTGTTGATTCTATATCTTTTATGAGATAAGCCCATGTCAAATCAACGTCTAGTCTACTCGTAGTTTCGAAAAATATTTTAAAAAATCCCTGAAATTTTTGTCCCTTAAAATTATTCATATAATTCTTTATTTAATTTTACAGGTAACTCCTCTAGGCTTAGGCGAAGAATGGAAGGGTGGTGATATGGAGGGACCAGGTGGTGGTTTTAAAGTAAATCTCCTCAGAGAAGCCATCAGACCTTTAAAGGATGAAAAAGATACCATCATCTTATTCACAGACAGGTAAAGTTTATTAAAACTTTTCCTTTAATTGTTTATAATTTATTTTTTATTCATTCATAAACTCTTTCCAGCTACGATGTTATCTTCACCAATGGCCTGTCAGAAATTGTAAAAAAATTTAAAGACTCCAAATCTAAACTGTTCTTTTCGGCTGAAAAATACTGCTGGCCTGATCAGAGTTTAGCCGCTAAATATCCCATGGTAGAACCTAAAGCTTCTCCCTACCTCAATTCAGGAGCATTTATTGGTTATGCTCCTCAAGTATGGTCTCTGTTAGAAACACCCATAGCCGATACAGACGACGATCAATTGTACTATACAAAAATCTTTTTAAATGAGGAACTGAGAAATAAACTGGATATGAAATTAGACATTATGTCGACTTTGTTCCAGAACTTGAATGGGGCTAAGGATGATGTCAAATTGGATGTAGATTTGGATACAAATGAGGGTGTATTGAAAAATATTAATTTCCTAACCACGCCCAGTATATTGCATGGTAATGGCGGCAGTAAAGTGGAGTTAAATGCATTTGCCAACTATTTGGCCAAAACTTTCCAAGGCAAATGTATGTTGTGTCGAGAGGATCGTTTGGAGTTGAATGTAAATTAGCAGAAATATAAATTTAAATTAATTTTAATTTTTAAAATTTTGTTTGTTTTAGGAAAATAATTTACCCACAATCTCCTTAGCCATCATGATTACTCAAGCTGTGCCTTTCTTTGACATGTTTTTAAACAAAACCGCTGAACTTAATTATCCCAAAAACAAAATTCATCTTTTTATCTATAGCGGCTTGGAATTCCATGATTCTATGGCCAAATCTTTTCTGAAACGTTATGAAAAAGACTATTTATCCTCGAAAATTGTTTTATCCACCGATCTGTTTAATGAACTGAGAGCCAGGCAATTGGCTTTGTAAGTTTTTCTTGTTCTTTGTTGTTGTCTTATCAGTTAAGAATAAATTTAATATAAAATATTTCCCATTTTGCAGACAACAAGCCCAACAAAAGCAAGTCGATTATATCTTCTTTGTCGATGCTGATGTTCATATTGATGATCCTGAAGTTTTGCGCGAACTTATAAGTTTAAATAAGTATGTTTGTTGTTTGTTTTGTGTGTTTTATATGGCAAGTTTTTCTTTATATAAAATTTTTTAGACAATTTGCTGCTCCGGTTGTTAGCAAGTACAATGAGTTGTGGAGTAATTTCTGGGGTGCTTTAACCGATGGCGGCTTTTATGCCCGTTCTCCGGATTATGTTGATATTGTTAAGGGTGACATACTGTGAGTATAATGAAAACTTAAAATTTTTGTTCTATATACAGTTTGTCTAATAAATGTTTTCATTGATTTTAAAATCTTTAAAAAAATTTAAAATTTAAAATCTTGAAATGAAACTCCTATTTCTTAGCGAATTTTATCATATTTACATTTTCACATGTGTTTATAACTGCAAGTTATTATTACACAGAAAAAATAAATTTTTTAACTAGAAAAATTGTCATCAAATTGTCACTGTCAAATAAATGTTTTCAAAATTTGATGGCTTTCAAATATTTGCTCATACTTTGTGTGTCCTATTTGAACATTAATTACATTCGTAAAGTTGCTCAGGTTTGGGAAACACGTGCGCGCGTCATGTTGTAGCAGCGCGACGTGTGATATTGGAGTTGCTGAATTGACAATCCTTGGTTGTAGTTCGTTGAACTCCGAGTCGTTCTGGTACATATAACCGATTGTCGTAGGAACGGGCGTCATTGTCATTATCGTTTAAAGTCAATCAGGCCGTCCTTGTTGCTCGGCCTTCGAGTAATTTGCGTCTCACTTTCACTGGCTGATTGGCTTCCTCCAATAGCTGTACTGTTGTACTGGTGGTTGCTTTAAGCAGCAGTGTAATCGCTTTGGTTATCTTGTATAACCTATGAATTTTAAATAAATAAACTCAATTTTTCACTGGAGGAGAACCATTAAACTCAATTTTTTTCATTTGAGGAGATCCATTTTTTTCACTGGAGGAGAACCATTAAACTGTTATTAATTTTACCTTACTGAAATTAAAGTCTCACTTCCTATACGAAGGTATAGGTCGCGCTGCAGATTTTGGAGGAAGCTAAGTCAATCGCCTCCTGGCGCTTTGGACTCGTACCTTTGCCATTTACTAATTTTTTTGGACAGAATCCAAAAAAAAAAAAACATTAATTACTGCTTGCGAACATCAAGAAATAATTCACTCTAGGTTGGACGTATTACATTCCTGGGGTATTAAATAATAATTTATATTATTATTTTTTGTACATTAGTTTTTTGAAATCTTTTTCCCACATTTTTCTCTAGCTGGACACCCACAAATTTTAAATATGGATCAACTCTCGACTCTGTGCTTGAGTATCAATAACCTGTTTTACAGGGATACGATTTGTGTTTTGGTTGTTTATAATGATAAAATTTATATTAAAACTTTTCCGATTCTTCTTCGTCAACGGATTAAAATTCATAAACTCGCTTGGTCATTATGCCATATAAAATCCTGATCTTTCGAACTCTTTTTGTTTGAAATACTATCCGGTATCATAACACACATCTTCCTAAATATCGCTATGGGTAATGTATTTTTATTTTCTAGTGCTGTCAGAAGCTTGTACTAACATTTTTGGGTCCAATATGGTAATAACGCATCAGGTTCGTCTCGGTAAAAAAAAAAACTAATGTCATCTCAGCTTCCCCGGAGAAAAAGAAATCTGTTTATTAACAAATTTAATCAGCATTTTTTGTAGAATTTCCGATTTTTGTTTGTCAATTTTTGATTTTTTTTGTTGGAATTTGGAATTTCCGATTTTTGTTTGTCATTTTCCGATTTTAATTGAATTTTTTTTTTGTTAATTTGCCACTTCGAAATATTAGATTTCGAATTTTCGAAATATATTTTCGAATTTTCGGAAAAGAAAACTTTTAGAGAATTTCTCATTATTTTAAATTGTTCTTTGAAAATATACTCAAAACTCTATTTATATATTATTACTTTTTCATTCGTGGCCATTACCTTTAGTTTGTTGTCAAATTGTTCATTGCAAAATATTCGGAATTTCTGACCCACCATGTCACTAGAATTTTTGACATTTTTTCGGTACTTTTCAATTAAAATTTTTGTTTCTTTTATGTTGTCGAGATGTTTTGTAAAATTTCAGATATTTTTGTCAAATTTTCTGAAATTTCTAAATTTTTGCTTGTCAATTTTCGAATTAGATGAGATTTTGTTTCGTTAATTTAAGTTTTTTTTTGTTGAAATTTCGAAAAAAAATTCAAATTTTCGAAGAAGATTTTCGAATTATCGAAAAAGAAAACTTTTAGAGAATTTCTCATTCTTTTAAATTTTTCTTTGAAAATATACCCAAAACTCTATTTATTTATTCTTACTTTTTCATTCGTGGCCATTACCTTTAGTTTATTGTCAAATTGTTTATTGCAAAATTCTCAGAATTTCTGACCCAACATGTCACTAGAATTTTTAAAATTTTGTCGATACTTTTTAATTAAAATTTTAGTTTTTTATGTTATCGACATGTTTTGTTAAATTTCAGATATTTTTGTCAAATTTTGTGAAATTTCTAAATTTTTGCTTTTCAATTTTCAAATTTAGATGAGATTTTGTTTCGTTAAATTGCGTTTTTTTTGTTGAAATTTCGAAAAAAAAAATCGAATTTTCGAAAAAGATTTTCGAATTTTCGAAAAAGAAAACTTTTAGAGAATTTCTCATTCTGTTATATTCTTCTTTGAAAATTTACCCAAAAATCTTTTGATATACTTTTTCATTTGTGGCCATTACCTTCAGTTTATTTTCAAATTGTTCATTGCAAAATTCTCGGAATGTTACTATAAATTTTGACATTTTTTCGGTACTTTTTAATTAAAATTTATGTTTTTTTATGTTCTAGATATTTTGTTAGATTTTAGATGTTTTTGTCAAATTTTTTGGAATTTCCAAATTTTTGTTTGTCAATTTTCGAATTTAGATGAGCGTTTTTTTTTTTTGTTAATTGGCCATTTTTTTAAGAAATTATTTTAAATTCTTCTTCGAAAATCTATTTATTTACTTTTTCATTTTTGGCCATTACCTTTTGTTTATTACCAAATTGTTCATTGCAAAATTCTCAGAATTTCTGACCCACCCATTTTTACGGTACTTATTAATTAAAATTTTTGTTTCTTTTATGTTCTCGAGATTTTTTGTTAAATTTCAGATGTCTTTGTCAAATTTTGTAGAATTTCCAATTTTTTTTTTGTCAATTTTCGAGTTTAGATGAGATTTTTTGTTGTTGTTAATTTCGAAAAAAAATTTCGAATTTTCGAAGAAAATGTTCGAATTTTCGGAAAAGCTAACTTTTAGAGAATTTTTCATTCTTTTAAATTCTGCCTCGAAATATTACTTGAACTTCTATTTATTTTGTTTTATTTATGGCCATTACCTTTAGTTTACCTTAGTTTAGTTTACCTTAGTTTATTGCCAAATTTTTTTACTGCCTGACCCACGATGTCATTCTTTCGTACATTTTTATTGGTTTTGTTTTAAATATAGTTGTAAAAAATTTTTTATATTTGATTACACTTTTAAATTGCAAGAATTTTGTTGAATTTGTTTGTTTGTCTTTTTTTAAGTGATTTAAAAATTATTTTACAAAAACAACTTTTATAGATTTTATTGTTGAAATTTTATAAAATTAAAAATAACATTAAACACAATATAAACATATAAAACTTTACGCTTTTTGTCACACTCTTTCCACGGTAAATGAAGCGTCAACCAACCCGTTGACGCCCAGCAAACAATTCTAATCGAAAGCAATTGAAAAATCTGTTTTAAAACTGCGACGATCTATAGAATACATATTATCGGCAGTACATTCATACAGACCAGCATCCATTTGTGTGGCAGGATCTATTTCAATTTTTGATTTAACACGATCATCGCCAATGCGCCATTCATGGACCTTAGCAAACCAAACATAGATTTCATAAGGGAAACGAAAATTTCAAATAAATTTCACTTACATGCATATAAAGATGCTGAAAGATTTCTGTGCCATCTTTATACCAGGTTATATGGGGACGGGGATTACCTTTGGCCACACATAAAAATGCTATTTTATGACCCAAAACATATTCATAATCAAAATGCGATGCTTGCAGTATTTTGGCACCCTTGTGTGTGTGTGTGTGCGTGTTTTTTTTTTAAATAAAAATTATAAATTGTTTATTTCCTGGTTTCGGAATGAATTATGTTCAATGAATAACTTACATTGTTGTTATTGTAATATTGATCTGATTCTGGATCTCGATATTTTCCGGTTATGGGCAGACCAATTTGTACACGAGACTTGGTGCGACCTCTGCCACGACCACGTCTGCTCTCACTAACAGGACTGCTTAAGATTAAAATACAAACACATAACGCCATCAGCTTCAATGACATTTTCTTATTTTAGTTTTTCGTTTTTTTTTGTTTAATTTGCAAAAGAAAAATTTTGTGCTTTAAATATATTTCCCAATATTGTGTTTTTTTTTCGTTGACAAATTCTATTTCTCTACAAAAGAGATTAAAAAAAATTATATCGAAAAACGCTCTACATTTGTAACTGGACGAGGTTTTCAGAAATTCATATCGAAAGTAGAAAAATTTCCGCAAAAGTTTTCAAACTAAATTTATGAGTTTTAGCTGCAGCCTTTACATTTAACGACTAAATATTACAATGGATATCGCACGTTTGACTCAGTCAGTCTTATCATCGTTTCGCTGATTTTAACCATCGTTTTCCCAAGCTTTTGCCACAGCAATTGTTTAATTTGTTATGATTTGTGACTATTAAGTTGTAGCAAATGTGTTCTTCATAATATCCATTCATTCGCACATGCATATGCACATTCATTCATTCATCATTCACCCCTTCCGGATCACACTTGTAATAATGAAAAAAGTAAAATATTTAGCAACACCACAACAACAACAACAACAACATCCATCATCACTTCGTTGAGCAGTCAATTTGTTTGAGTGGTTTTAAGCTCTTTGTTTTTTGAAACTGAAAATATCATTTCATTTCTTTTACAAAAAAAAAAGACAAAATATTAATAGAATTGCATGGTATTTTTTTCATATAAACTTAAGAACAGTGGGTCAGCAGGTGGTAAATTACAAGTTTAAGAAATAAGCACAAGTAGTAGTTGGTTTATGGCAAAGTAAGCTTTTTTGTAGTAGACCATATAAAAATTTAAATAAATACAATCTCAAGAGGATTTATAAAAAGGATATTTTCATTAAATATAAATGCTTGACACAAATGCTATTTAAATGCAAAAACAAATTGCTTTGTGTAAGTGTTTTTTATTACTAAAATAACTTAGAAATGCTGATATTGAACCATGAAAAAAAACCAAATCGTAAGTATTAAAATTTTCCTGTTTTAGTTGACTAAGACCCACTGTGCTCTGTATGTAATGTCTACCACATTCAGGCACCACCCTATAAATATGAATATTAGTTTTAAGTTTTATTTACTTTATTTGGATTAAAAGTATTTCTTTCTTTGATTAAAAGTATTTCCTACTTTTAATTTTAACGATAATCTTAAGCTTAAACCAGGTTTAAACTTAAAATCATCTTTTCAATTTCTTTATCTATTAAATGTTTATGACTTCTTTTTCACCATTTTTTATTTGCCACTGACTTCGTGCCTTGGACTTTATTACACCTCAAATGTTTAAGTTTTAATCTTTGCATAAAACTCTAGTTTAAACTTAGTTTAAGGCAAGGCGAATTCATAACAGGTAAACTCGAGAGCTCAGCTGACTATTTGTTGTCACCATCTTACAGTGTCAAAATGTACTAACATTTTTTATTTTGACAGCCAAAAATGATTTATACAACAACAAAATGTACGTATTTTTATTACAGAGTTGTACTCTTTTTTCGCCGCGAGTCTACCTTGTTTATTGTGCCATGGTTTAAGGTGAAAACAAAAAATGAACTCAATATAATTTTTTTGGGGAAATCAGGATTTTTTTAAACGAAAAACTTTTTTAACTAGAGAGTTAAACTAAGTTTAAACCAAGTTTAAACTCTAGTTAATTTAAATATTTAATTTAAATTAGACTTAAACTCATTTCGAGCATATTTAGTTTAATGAAGCGGGATATCAAAGCACCCCACTTACTGTAAGGGTTCTCTTTTCGTTTCTCAATGATTTCCTTCCTTCGTTGTTCAATGATTTCAGATGCTCGATTGCGCGACTTCCTTTCTTTCATTAGATCTCCTGCACTCACTAGCCTTCACTCTCAATATATAGATATTTTAGTATTTCGACTGTTAACTGCTGACTTCCCTCCACATTACAAAGTCTGATAATATTTGTGTAAATCAAAGATCCCCCGTAGCATCCACATTTAACATGTATGTATCTTCCCGTAGTCCTAAACTTAATGCTAGCCAGTTCTGGACATTCATACAAAATCTCAATCGCTCCCAGGACACAGTCTCTAAGTATCGTCTTTAGATGATACTTGAAGTATGCATGACCTACCACTAACTCAGTTATCGAGCTTATGGTAACTCGATGGTATCCAATCAATTTTCTAGACTTCCTGCCGAGGGGCTATTGCTTTAGGAGTGCTTTAAGAAATTAACCAGTCCACCTCCTGCCAGACATTCTTGTCCATATCTTCTCGATAACATAAAAAATGTAAACCGGAGCTCCTTCATCTGTTGCAAACTTCCGTATAGATTCCTTTCGGATTTTCATAAAAAATTAAAATTCATAAATTTATTAGTGTTCTATATGCCTGATAAGTCAATGTTAAAATTGGAGATCGACTCAGGCCAGCCTGCTAGCAGAGGCAAGACCCAACTAGGAGCCTGTTGCAGGCTTCCATCGCGAAAAGGTATTAGTCGAATACATTCAGTTACGGCAAGCCATACCCTTGTGCCTACTAGTCCACGTAGTTAAATTAGTCTTTGGTTTTAATTTATGTTTGACAAAAACAAAGGTTGAAGCCTAATTAATCTACTGAGACTAATCATCATAGCCGTTTTATAAGTTTAATCTTAGATTAAATTGAGGTTACTTTGAAGCTAAATTTTTCTTAAAACAAATCATTGACATATGTTACGTTTGTTAAGGGATTAAGAGAGTTTTTTTTTAACTAAGCGTTAAACTAAGTTTAATATTTAAGTTTAACTTTTAAACTTTATGATTAAGGGCGGGTTTTTAAGACGGAAATCAGAGATTTAGTCATCCTTAATCTTTGTTTTTATTTTTTAAGATAATTAACAACTTTTTTTTTTGCTAGTTTAAGCGGACAACGTTGGTGGTTTAGTCTAACCTAAAAACAACACACGCACACATACATACATACATATATGACAAAAGCAACTGTCAAAATATAAACTTATAAAAAATATACTGAAAGAAAAATTATTTTTTAGAAAACGTTAAACTTTAATTAATATTGGATTAAATTAAGTATAAGATTAGCAAATTACAAAAAATCTTAAGTTTAAACTTGAACCTAAAAACCCACTCTAAATAATTAAAATTCGAATCAGCTTTATTTTATATTGTGATTTATAATCAAGCTTAAGTGGTTTAGGATTTCAACGTTTCATATTGTTTGTAAGTTTAAACTAAGTTTAATTCGGCAAAAAATTAAAGAAATGTTGATATCATTTACTATAAGTTAAGATTTCAAAACTACATTTTATTGCCTTTTCAATAGTTATTCGTTTTGCTTTGAAACTACATTTCATTTTTAAGTCTTTCTTTATCATATCGACTACAATAATATTTGCTTAATAATAAACAGGAAATTTTTTTGTAGTACTTTTACTTTTTGTCCCATTGTTTAGACGAATATTTGAATTTTGAATTTTTTTTTTTATTCAACTCTTTTATTTATTTGCTTTAAAAACACAACGAAGAGAATTATTTAAAGTGATTTTTTCTTTTTGCTCTTTCTCTAGAAGCAATGATCATACACAAAGCCTATTTTTTATTATGCTCTTTTAGTTAAATTAAATAATTGCAGCAATTTCAGAAAAGGTTGATTTTTTTGTGTTAAATTTTTGTCACAAAGGAAAAAAGTATCAAAATATAAAACCATTCCAGAAGCAACCCTATAAATTTTTATAATAAGAAGTGATAATAACTGGCTTAATTTTACCTTGAATTAAATTTTAAATAACAAAATTTGTTTGAAATTAAATTTTTATGATAAAAAATAAAAATTGAGTTTGTTTTTGTTTTTATTGAGATTAAAATTAAAAAAAAAAAATCATTAAAATTTAGAGACTTAGAAAACAATTCCACAAACTTGTTAAAAATTTACCATCACATAGTCTGTGCGAAAACCTCGACGATCGATGGCATAAATATTGTCGGCCTGGCATTCGTAGTAACCTGCAAAAGCAGCCAGTTAACACATATTTATAGATAATTCAAGGCCAAAATAATAAATACCTGCATCCATTTGCGTTGTGGGATCAATTTCCATTTTTGATTTGATTATATTATTGTCAATATGGGATTCATGAACCTAGAAAAAGAGCTTAATTAATATAAATTTATACTACTAATTAAAACTATGAGTTAAACTAGGTTTAAACCGTCTTATACTTTAATTCATGCCTTTTAACCCCTATGGCAATGAAAAAGTTATAAACAAAAACTCTGTGATATCACAAAAACCATCAAAATACTCTAACTATAAAATGATTTT
The DNA here is from genome assembly GCA_949628195.1 of Phasia obesa. Classification (NCBI taxonomy): domain Eukaryota; kingdom Metazoa; phylum Arthropoda; class Insecta; order Diptera; family Tachinidae; genus Phasia; species Phasia obesa. The sequence continues at coordinate 135,876,673 of OX451217.1, forward strand.
TCTGATATTGGTTCTTAAGTTCTTAGGATTTAAACTAAGCTTAAACTGTCGAAAAAATCGTTTACTCAAAATCATGCCTTAAAGAAAATTAATATTAAATCCTTCTTTTAACCATAAAGTCAATCAAAGTTTAAAGTGGCGAAAGTGTTTCGGGCAAACAGTAATAAACAGTTAAACTCAGTTTAAACTTTAAGGTTAATTAATGAATTAAACTTAACGCTTGAACATAAAAATTTAAACTCTATTTTAATTCCGAAGTCAATTCAAGTTTCAAAGAAAAAAATTAGATTGGTTTTTTAATTAAATTAAGATTAAAAGCTTGGTTTAAGCCCTTTAAGTAAGTAAGTAAGTACGTTTAACCTCAGAAATAATTAAATAAAAAAAAAAAAAAAAAAAAAAATTTTTAATTATTAGTGCAATAAAACTAAGTTGCATTTTTAACAAAAGTCATCCTAAAATAAATCTTTGGATGCAAAGATAAGATTACCCTTAGAAAAAATCAGCTTAGTAGTTAAACTCAGTTTAAACTTTAAATAAAAGCCAAGTTGATCGAATGAAAAATGTTTAGGTCGACCAAGGATTCATGTAGTTCTATTTACTTAAGTTAAACTTAGGCCTAAAAGTTAAACTTAGCTTGATCCTATTGTATCTTAAAAGTTAAACTGCGTATATAAGTTCAAAAAAATGAATATTAGTTTCAGAAACCGGCACTACCTGCGAAGCATTTTTGCTTGTCTGCAGAAAACACCCAGAGTCTTTGGCGGGAATCGAACCTGTAACCCTAAGACTAATAGATTAGCGCGATACTAATCAGTCTATCGGTGTTTTAAACTAAAATAATTTTAAAATTAAACTCGGTTTAAGTCGCGATTAAAGTATACAAGAGTTATTGTAACAAAAATATAAATAACAGGGACTTTGTTTTAAACACAATTAATTTAAATAGTTAAACTACGCTCGAAGTCTTACTCAGAAGTCTTATTCAGAATTAAAAATTATTTAAATAAAAAAAATACATCAAACAAAAGAAGGCTTTTTAACTTAAACGTTGTTTAAGGTAAACCTGTCAAGGTTTAAATCTTTAAATAAAGTCAGCAAAAATGTTTAAAAATAGTTGGAAACGATAAAGTTAAAAAAATCCCTTGAACTTTAATTAAAGCGTAAAGTATAAGATGTTTAACTCAGGATTAAATCTTCAGTTTTTATTCTACAAATGATGCAAGCGTTTAACAAAATCTCTCTGATTAATGAACTTAATGAAGTTTTAAATTGATTTCATTTCAAAACATAAAATTAAGCCTTGATTTAAATGTTTAGAGATAATATCAATTTAAAGGTTTATGTTGTAAGCAAAAGCCAGCATATAACTTAAACCTAGTTTACATCCTTCAAACCCACATTTAGTTCTTAACAAAGTTTTAAGTCTAATTTTAACAATGAAAACATTTTTAAACAATTGTTTCTTTTTGGAAAAATCATTTTTTATTGTTAAACTTATTTCAAACACCCAAGTTAACTAAGGATTAAAGTTTTAAGTTATTTTTTATAAGGATTAAAGCTCAACTATAATACATAATTGATAAAAAATTTAAATAAATCTAAATATTCGTTTTAAATATTTTTTTACATCGTATGTATTTTTTATCTATGTTGTAATAAAAATTCATTTTTACTCATGCGTTTCTTTTTAGCAAAAGAAGAATTTAAAGTTAAACGAAGTTTAAACTTTCAAGTTAAGAATTAAAACTGTAGGTTTTTCTTCGACACAATAAAAAAAACTTTGTATTTTTTCCAAGTAGCAAACGTAAGTTTAGAAAGAAGTTTAGTTAAAAGCATTGATAAAGATGCACAGAGGTAATAAAGTTAAACTTAGTTTAAGCTAGAAACTTTTGTGAAATTAAAACTAGAAAAATAATTAAAAATTGTTTAATCGTTATATTGTAATATCAATAATAATTTAATTTAAACTTATTTCCTAAAAAGTGTTTACTGAAAAGTTAAACTTAGTTTAATCTTTTGCTATTAAGCTGACTTTGAAACTTCGAAATAGTTTTGGTCCATTCGAACTTTGAATATATTGTTGTGTTTAAATAAAACTTTGAGTTTTCATAAATTTGTACCTTAAAAGGTAAACTTTGAAATTAAGCATAGTTTAAACTTACAAGTAAAGCCACGTCTAAAACTCTCTAACAGGTTAAGCAAATAAAACACCGTTTTTTTTTTGTTTAGTAAAGTAAACGTAAGTTTGGTAATAAGCCTGATAAAAGCCAAAATTTAATTAATAAAGTTAAACTTAGTTTAAACTTAGAAGTTTTGTTAAATTAAAGTTAGGAAAATTTAAATTTTTTAATTTAAATTTTAATAATTTCTTTATTGCAATGTAAAGAATAATTGATTTATTCGGTTTTATTTTATTTCCCTAAAAGAAGTTTTAACTGAACAGTTAAACTTAGTTAAATCTTTAAAACTAGGCGTAATTGGAAATTTTGAAATAGTTTAAAATGTGTTGGAGTTTTTAAATTTAAGTTTCATCAAAAGTAAGTTTAAGAGTTAAACATAGTTTAAACTTTCAAGTAAAGACCAGATTAAAACTAGGCGTAATTCGAAATTTTGAAATACGTAGTTTTAAAATGTATTGGAGTTTTTAAATTTAAGTTTCTTCAAAATTAAGTTTAAGAGTTAAACATAGTTTAAACTTTCAAGCAAAGCCAGGATTAAAACTAAGCTTAATTCCAAATTTTAAAATAGTTTTAAAATGTCTTGGAGTTTTTAAATTTAAGTTTCATCAAAAGTAAGTTTAAGAGTTAAGCATAGTTTAAACTTTCAAGTAAAGCCAGGATTAAAATTAGGCATAATTCGAAATTTTGAAATAGTTTTAAAATGTGTGGGAGTTTTTAAATTTAAGTTTCTTCAAAAGTAAGTTTAAGAGTTAAACATAGTTTAAACTTTCAGTAAAGCCAGGATTAAAACTAGGCGTAATTCGAAATTTTGAAATACGTAGTTTTAAAATGTATTGGAGTTTTTAAATTTAAGTTTCTTCAAAATTAAGTTTAAGAGTAAGTTTAAGAGTTAAACTTAGTTTAAACTTTCAAGTAAAGCCAGGATTAAAATTAGGCATAATTTGAAATTTTGAAATAGTTTTAAAATGTGTTTAATTTTTTAAAATTTAAGTTTCTTCAAAAGTAAGTTTAAGAGTAAGTTTAAGAGTTAAACATAGTTTAAACTTTCAAGTAAAGCCAGGATTAAGCTCTTAAATAGTTTGAGATATACTTAAATCAATTATAAGAATAAATGTGTATACTTTTTTTTAAATAACAATTTTTTAGGTTAATCTTGGTTTAAACTTCAAATTTAAACTTAGCTTAAACTTAGTTTCAAGTTAAAAGTTAAGATTTAAAACTGATTTTAAACTTTCGGTTTCTAATTTACCTGAAAAAATCTATGTTGATACAATTCAGCGCCATCTTTAAACCAAGTTATAGTGGGACGTGGATTTCCTATAATTAAATTGAAAAATACTTTAATTAAAATATTAAATGATATTTTAATTGCCAGCTCTTCTGTACCTTCGGCCATACAAAAGAAGGTGATTTTGCGACCCAATGTATAGTCCAATTCAAAGTGAGATGATTTTATAATTTTAGCACCCTGTATCACAAGAGAGTTAAAAAAGGAAGTTTAGCTTTTAATAATACTTCTCTTTTAATAAAACTTACATTTTCATGATCATAGTAGTTGGCTGCATCTGGTGTACGATGTTGTATTACTACCGGTTTTTTGCCCGTATAATTTCGTCTCAATACACCACGACCTCCCATATTTCCTAAACGAAATTTGCAATTATTTCAAAATTAAAAATAAATTTTTTTCGAATTTGAAAATTTTACTCTCTTAAGATTTTCACTCTCTTTCTCTTCAATTTCACTTACTTTGAGCTTCGATTTCTTGTTTGTTAATTATAAAAATCACTGTTAAAAATAGAATTTTAAGCATTGAATTTTTCAAGCACATTTTTCTCTATCACAAGTTTAGGTTTGTTTTTTTTTATGAATTCAAACGTTTAAGCCAATAGGAAAAAAAAAGAAAATTAAAATGGAAAATTATTGTTGTTGTGTATAGAGTGTAAGAATGCTCTATGCTTGTGATTTTTCTACCGCTGTGTTTAAGGTTCAAAAGTGTTTTACAAACTGACTTTAGTTGAGATGACAGTGTTCCATTATTGGTGTGGATGGTTGGTTGGTTGGTTGGCTGCTGTGTGTTTACTCTCTCTCTATAGTTTGACGAACAAATTCGCAAATAATTTTTTTCTACAATTTTTTAATCTTATTATGAATTAGTTTAAATAAATTTGTTTATTTTTTATTGCCTACATTGTTGCATTTGGCTTCTTTTATTTTTGAATTAAAGTGACGTAGCTTTTTGCGCTGTGATGTGATGTTTTTCAATTTTTATTAAAATGTTTCTCTCTTGAATTATTTGATTATCAATTGTGGCTAGATTTATTTTTTTTCTTCCCTTTGTTTAATTTCAGTGGCATGTGGAATGTTCCTTATGTGTCCAGCATTTATTTGATCAAAAATACTGCCTTTAAATTCATCAACTATGAGCATCAATACTATGACCCCGATATGGCCTTGTGCGATTCATTAAGACAAAAGGTAAGTGTAATAAAAATGCGTAGAATTGCGGAACTGATGTGACACAATACTATACACAACTAAAAGTGTGACAGAAGAGAAGGAAGGTTAATATAGGTTTAGTTTTCCACAATAAACTTATTTATATTTCTTTTTGAACAAACTGACATTTTTTTTAGTAAATAAAAGAGAGTTTAAAAATTAAGCTCAGTTTAAACTAGACAACAAATTTAGGTTTCCAGCTCAAAAACAATTTACAAGCTTCAAAGCAAAAGAAGAAGTTTAACTGTTAAACTTAGTTTAAACCCGTTTACCTTAAATATTTTTTTTTTTTAATTTTTAAAGTTCTAATTTCACCAAAGAAGCAAGTTAAACCTTGTTTAAACCATGAAACCTGACCTAGCTTAACCATTTCAATAACTTTTAAAGTAAAGCAAATAGACACCTAAGAGTTTAACACAGCTTGACATTAGTTAAAAGGTCAATATTAAAATTTTATAACATTTGAAACGTCTAAACTGAAGACCCATAAATAAATTATAAATAGCCTTAGATGAAGTTAACAAATGTGAAAAGAAATTATACTTAATTGTTAAGCTTTCGTAAAGAAAAGAGATTTTAAAAACTAAGCCCACTTTAAACCCAGGTTAAATCAGTTTTAAAACTTCTTCGGTGAATGTGAAATTAGAAATAAGTGTAAAAAGTAGTTCCTTACAAAAATTTCATAGTTAAAAAGTATTCCTTAGTTTAAACTCTTACGTTAAACTTAAGCTTAAATTTCAAGTTAAACTTAGTTTGAACTTCTTAGTAAAACCAGAGCCAAAAAAAGAAATATATATTTCAGTATTGCTAAACTTATTAACTTATATGAAACTCAAAAGTTAAAACTAAGCAAAATTTAAATTTTAAGAAACTAAACTTGGTTTAAACTCCTTCATTAAACTAGGTCTAACTTTTAAAAAGTCTTGCTGTATAATCGAAATTATAAATTGATACAAAGCGGTTTTTACTAACTAAACAAAGTTGGAAAGTTTAATGGTTAAAAATAGTTTAAACTTAGCTTAAACTAAGTTTAAAATTAAAAGGTAAGCTGGAATGTCAAAACCACAACACAAAAAGGAATAATTAAATATAAGAGAAATAAACTAATTTGAAACTTCGAGGTTAAACTATGAGCAAATTAAAAAAACTTTTAACTATAAATTGGTACAGAAACAAGTTCCTCAAAACGCAAACAATATTTGAAAATTAAAAATATAAACTTTTGCTTTAAACTAGGATAAAAAATTCCAGCGAAAAAAAGTATAAAATGTAAGCTAAACTTGGATTCCTTAATTCCTTATTTAAATTAGGGCTAAAGTTATAAAATCTTTCCATGGATCTGAAATTATAAAGTGCTTTTTATTAACTAACCAAAATTGGGAAGTTGAGAAGTTAAACTTAGTTTAAATAAAAAAGAGTTAAACTAAGTTTAAACTACGAGGTTAAACTAAGATTAGGTCTTATAAAATCTTTTAATTAAAAATTTGTATAAAACAATTTTCTCACAACGTAAACGTTGTTTGTAAGTTAAAAAGTTAAAATTCTACTTTAAACTAGGATTAAAATTAAACTTTCAAAGAGAAACAAAGTGTGAAATGTATGCTAAACTTGGTTTAAACTGCCTTATAAAATTAGGGATATGGATCTAAAATTATAAAGTGTTGAAAAGTTAAACTCAGTTTAAACACCCAAGTTAAACTGTAATTAAAGTTAAAAAAAGCATTCTAGAAAATTTTTTAGTACAGGCTGAAATTAAAATTTGTCCTAAATACAAAAAATTAAATAAAATAGAGTTAAACTAAGATTAAACTCCGAGGTTAAACTAATACTAGGTTTTAAAACATCGTTTAACTAAAAATTTGTATAAAACAAGTTTTTCACAACGCAAACAATGTTTGTAAGTTAAAAAGTTAAACTTATTTTTTAAACTAGGATTCAAATTAAACTTTCAAAGAGAAGCAGTGTGAAATGTAAGCTATACTTGGTTTAAACTGCCTTACAAAATTAGGTATAAAATTAAAAAACCTTTTTATGGATATGAAATTATAAAGTACTTTTTACTAACTAAACAAAATTGGGAAGTTTAAAAATTAAACTTAGTTTAAACTCCCAAGTTAAACTGATTAAAACTAAAATAAGTATTCTAAAAACTTTTTAGTAGAAGCTAACATTAAAATTAAAACCTGAACACAAAAAATTTAATAAAATAGAGTTAAACTAAGTTTAAACTCAGAGGTTTAACTAAGGCTAAATTTTTAAAAATTGTTAAATTATAAATTTGTACAAAAACAAGTTTCTCAAAACGTAAAAAATGTTTGAAAGTTAAACTTCTATTTAAAACTAAGATTAAAATTAAACTTTCAAAGAGAAATAAAGTGTGAAATGTAAGCTAAACTTGGTTTAAACTGCCTTATAAAATTAAGGATAAAGTTAAAAAGCCTTTCTAGGAATCTAAAATTATAAAGTGTTTTTAACTAACGAAACAAAACTGGGAAGTTGAAAAGTTAAACTTAGTTTAAAATCCTAAAAATTTTCTTAGTAGAAGCTAAAATTAAAATTTGACCTGAACACAAAAAATTTATTAAAAGAGTTAAACTAAGTTTATACTCCGAGGTTAAACTAAGAGTTGGTTTTAACTAAAAATTTGTATAAAACAAGTTTCTCATTTACTAAAAAAAATTGGGAAGTTGAACAGTTAAACTCAGTTTAAGCTCCTAAGTTAAACTGTGATTAAAATTAAAAAGGTATTCTAAAATTTTTTTAGAAGCTAAAATTAAAATTTGAACTAAGTTAAACTAAGTTTAAACTCCGAGGTTAAACTAAGACTAAATTTTTAAAAATTTTTAATGATAAATTTGTACAAAAACAAGTTTCTTAATACGTAAACTGGTTGAAAGTTAAACTTATAATTTAAACTAGGATTAAAATTAAACTGTCAAAGAGAAACAAGCCTAAAAATGGGGAAAGAAGAACTGTAAATGCTCTAGATTCATGCTGAAAAATAATTTGAACAAAGTATTGGTAGAAACAAAAACATGAAAGATTTCAACGAAAATAAGTACAAAAAAACTTAAGATTATCGGTATGATTTGCAATCAATTTCAATAAAGAGAAAATATAATAACTGGACTGAAAGTAAAACAATTTGAACAAAGTAGGATCAGAACTGACAAACAATAAAGAAGAAAACACTGGAATCAAGACATTAAGAAGGTATTAAGTATAAAAAAACAGGATTTAAAAATGACTAAAAAAATTTAACAATAAACTCAAGATTAAAAAATAACAAAAAAGTTAAAAGAACCAACCAACCAACAGCAAACATTTAACTTTTACCTTTCCAACACAATTTGTTTCCTTTCAGGGCGTTCACATGTATATCATAAACGATCGCATTTACGGTCATTTAGTGCAAGCCGAAGGTTTCGATACCACTGTTGCACGTCCCGATTTCTATACTCTGTTCACCAACAGTTTAGATTGGACTAAAAAATATATTCATCCCAATTATACCGAACAATTAGCGGCCAATTATACCTACCAACAACCCTGTACCGATGTTTATTGGATGCAAATAGGCACTGATGCCTTCTGTGATGATATGGTAGCCATAATGGAAAATTTTGGCAAATGGTCAAGTGGCTCCAATAAAGATGAGCGATTAGAGGGTGGCTATGAGGCGGTGCCAACACGCGACATCCACATGAAACAAGTTGGTTTGAATAATTTATGGTTGAAATTCTTGGATTTGTTTATCAGACCTTTGCAGGAGAAGGTGTTTTTGGGTTATTATCATAATGTAAGTAGATGTGGTTTATAAATATAAAGCGAATAATTATAATTATTGTGTGTGTTTTCAGCCTCCTCGCTCTTTAATGAACTTTGTGGTGCGTTATCGGCCCGATGAACAGCCCTATCTAAGGCCCCACCATGACTCTTCCACTTATACCATTAATATTGCCTTAAATCGTGCCGGCATTGATTACGAAGGTGGTGGCTGTCGTTTCTTGCGCTACAATTGTTCGGTAACTGCCACCAAAAAGGGTTGGATGCTTATGCATCCTGGCCGTCTGACCCATTATCATGAGGGTTTACGTGTTACCAATGGCACACGTTATATTATGATTTCTTTCATAGATCCTTAAGCTGTTGCGCGAGGCCTTAAAACTTGTCATCTTTAAAAACAACACATCCAAAGAATCGCCAGTTTTATTTCCACCGCATTCATTTAAAAATTCCTTATAAACGTTTTTAGTCTTTTTAAGTTTTCTAGTGTTTAAGTTTACGACACTTTTAGTTTATTAATTTTAGTAATGAAGAGATGATGCCATGCCGATCACTTTAATTTCTCGAATATTGTAATTACGTTTTTGTAATGTGTTTCAATAGGTTTTAAATTACAAATTATTTTATTTCATTTTTGTATGCAAATGAAATCAATTACAATATTTTTTTTTAATATAAACAAATATATTTCGAATAAAATTTAATAATTGAGTTTTGAAAAGAGAATTGGATGACATCCGCAAAGGATGTTTGAAGTAAAAATTTATTACAATTATGTAGGATATGATCATAACTGCCAAATGACCGCACTGACTCATTTGGAATAGTTAGTAGGTTTAGTAGAATTAAGCGATTTCAAACAGCTCTCCAAATAGTATTGTCGATCTAAGTGTAGATCTTGTCGCAATAAGCTATATAATAGGGACCTATGCTGATCTCTGATATGTTAGATAGTTCGTTTTGGGCTAATAAATTTTGTTCTTAAAGAATAAAGATGAAAGACCGCCCTCTGTTACCATATACTGTATGCGTTGGATAACCTGCTGGAATGTCGGGTGCAGGGAAGAAAGGTTCTCGTGTCACTCGACAACCAGTCGGTTCCCACCGTTCTCACGACAATTGGATCGTCCCGAGTCAGACTCTGCCAAAGATTGTCAACTCAGCAACAGCAGTATCAACCGGAAGTTTTTTTTCCCAGAAAAGAACTTCCGACACCAGCAGAGCTATTACAACAGCAACAACAACCAGTCGGTTATAAAACGTATGAGGCAAGTGAACGTGTACTCCAAGCTAGTGCTGTAATGTGTTTGAAAACTTAACAGATGTGCCTCGGTCAATGAGGTAACATTAATGTGGGTTAAGGGACACATAGGCACTGCTGGGAATGAAGCGGCGGACCAACTTGAAAAAGACGGATCTGCTGTGAATTTCTGTGGACCAGAACCCAGAGTATTGCTGAGTAATGGCATAATGCGAGCTAAAGTTCTACAAAGGCCACTACGTATAGCCAGGCTCGAATGGTTCTCAAAGAGCTCACAGGCAGGTAGGCCAGTAAGGTACTCAGATATAACAGAAGTACCTTAAGCTGGATAACTGCGTTAGTAATAGTACTGGAAAACTGCAAGTATCATCTAGCCAAGATCAAAAATCGAAGATGATGATACTTGCACACTGTGTCTGGAAGATGCTCACGCGGTCATACACTTTGTGTGTGAATGTCCAGCACTGGCTACCATAATACTCAGAACCACTGATCCTTGTTAAATGTGGATGCCATGGGGGACCTGAGCTTTGAACATATGCTAGCAATTACTAGAGACTGCGTGATGAGAAAGAAGGCCGATAGTTACCAGTCGACAGTGTGAATTCATTAAAGTAAAGATTAAAGGCTGGTCTTAGCACATGGCTCAATGAAAGTAGGTTGCCGTAAATTACATTTCAATTGCCTGTAATCATAGAGGATGGAAAGGGACCCATTATGAAAGTGACCTGCCCCTACATTAATATATACAAATATCATATACTCGACAACTACAGGAATATATATTGCAGAGAACTCCTAGCATCCAACATTCGCTCAAATATTTCTTAATTACCAGCAGCCTAGAAATATCCTTACCTCATTGCTCATTCACTACTTGAGCCGAACATTTCGCATTATGATATGAAGACATTTCACACATTCTAGTGACCTTAGAACTGTTCATCCCACCTCAGGTCTCTGACGGTGATACCCAAAATAACTGTTTCTAATATAGCCAAGCGACATATCGACCAAAACTGCGTTGAAAGGCATCCAAAGTTTATACAGTCTTTGCTAGTCCATTCGCCTGTTTATTGCTCACGAAATCAATATGTGCAAGAAACCAAACTAGAAAGACTGATCTCTGAAACGGTCGTCTAGCTATCAACAAAAAGAGCGATAGTTCCACTAATATTCCGATTGTATAGAATTTTACATACCTTTATAATTTCAAGAATATCAGCGTCGGCGGGAAGCCGGTATGACATCTTAACACATGTGGTGTGATATATTAATATATTCAAAATTTTCGATGACATATTAGTATCTCCTATTTAATTTCCATAATCCAGTTCGTTTTCGTCTCGTAGTAGAATAAGAATAATAAGCCCCGTATAACTGATTTGTTGGCCACACTTCCACAACACAAGAATATTCTAAAATGTTTGATTAGGTTGAACAAGAGGTGGCATACACTTATGTAAGTGTATGTTTACGAATGTGAAATAATAAAACTCTGGTAGTTTCGGTTTTATCGACCAAAATTCCTAATTCCTTTCAATTCGTGGCACTATAACCTGTAGGGTATGAAAGCCTAAATATTGGGGTCTTACACGTGCAAATGCTCTGCAATAGCATAAGAAATATTCCACTGTTTCGATGTCTTCTCTGCATGTTGTTTGTAAATTTAAATGTCCTGTAACGACACTCACGATTTCATTAAACTTGTACTTGTTTAAAATCAGCTAGCTATTACGTCTATTACGGTTGGTTGGCAACAACCCCACCAAGACGGCGAGCCATAGTCGGAGCATTCGCTAGCATGCCAGTCCCAACAACAACAATTTTAACAAAAATATGAAATCCAGGAACCTTTCGCCATCAGTTTCAATGGTTTAACAGTGGCTTACGTAGTTCCACTGTGATAGTACCAGCACAAATGGTGGCAAAATGTTCAGGTCGGCCAAAAGAGGCCAGAAAAAGTAGAAAACACTTATTAAACATGTTTAACCAAAGAATCGCATATACCGTTACCGGTATATTCGATTGCTTCAGTTTTGAGAGCTTTATGTTGTGGAATATGAAACCCCCTATTGTAATAATTTATAAATGTTTATTAACTCTGTTGAATAAACTGTCGCCGTAAACAAAAATATTCCCATCTGTTTGAAACAAATATCTCAACATGTTTCTAAACATTATTTAATCACACATGTTTATCTACAACAATAACAATAAAACATGCCGTTATACTAGAGAAAATAATAAAAACAAGTAACAAAATAAAACAGCTGACTCAAGTTTGAAAAATGTCGCTATTAAAGGACTTGCGCTTTTATCAGCTACTCACACACTCATTTCGTCTCTAAAGGAATGATAAGAAAGCAGGAAATGAAAATACCCAAAATAAAAACATTCAACCAAATGTATGAAAAGAGAAAATTAAAACACCAGCAGGAGGTATTTTTTTTTGTTTTTGTTTTGAGAAACAACTAAAAAAAAAATATATAAAAATACAACGATAAAAACTGTGAATATTAAACTGAGAAGATAATTGAAAAAGAAAAGAGACCGTTGAAATATTTTTAAAATAAACGCTTTAATCCGAAAATAAAGTTCTACTCGAAGGTAATAGAAAATCTTCATTATACATAGATACATTTTGGCTTTTGTTTTCGATTTTCTATACAAAATATTTATAGTCGATAACATTTTTGTTATAGACACATTTTCTAACGGTAATTTTTGTAATCGTTTAAATATCTATCAGTAATTTTTTAATAAATGGTATATTTTCTTAAACAAAAAAAAAAAAAACAAATCTTTAAATCACTTTAAGAATTTAAAAAAAAAAAGTTTTTTTAGAAAACTTGTGGAAAATTTTGTTATCGCAAATGTTTGTTATTGATAGAATTTCTACACAAAGTGTATGTTATCGATCGACAACAATTTTTAAAAAAATATGTGCCTTTTTTGTTGTCGATAAAATTTCTATATAGAAAATGATTATGCTTTCTATGCACCACCTTTGATATTTTAAAATTTATGTATAAATTTTATGTATAAATTTTTCGATAAATTATTTATATAGAGAAAAAATATTTGTTATCAATCAATTATATAAAACATTGCTGCTAATAACAAATTCTCTATAATTAAAATAAGTGTTATTGTTATATTTTCCATGTGAAAAATTTTTATTAAATAGTTTTCCTTAAAAATTGTTTGTGATTTTGTTACTATAAAATTAAATTTTTTATCGATAATTTTTTTTTTAAATTTTTGATTCCTATAAGTTTTCGTTTTGTTGTGGACAAACTTTCTAATTTTATTTTTTGTAAAAAGCGTTTGTTTTTGATAAATGTTCCTTAAGAAAATTTAATTAGAGTGAAATTTTGATTAAGAAAATTTTTGTGATTTATGATACATAATGACAAATTTTTTTTTATTGATAATTTTTTTTAAGTCTTGGATTTCGATAAGTTTTCGTTTTATTGTGTACAAACTTTCTAATTTTTTTTAAGACAATTTTTTATTTTTTTTTTTTTAAGAAAATGCTTGTTTTTTGATAAATTTTCCTTAAGAAAATTTTATTAGAGTGAAATATTTTTTAAGAAAGTTTTGTTTATATCATTTTTTCAATAAATTTTTGTCATAGTTTATTAAAAAATCGATAATTAAAAAATCAAGTTATCGATAAATTTTGTAAAGAAAATGCCTGTTATCGAAGAAACCAAAATTATTTATACAAAATTTGATGTTAAAGGTATATTTTTTAAATAAAAATTATTTTTTTTTAATTAAAAAGTTATTGGCATTGATTAATTTGATTCTTTACTCTTTATAATTCGTTATCGATTAATATTAAAAAATTCTGTTGTCTGTAAATTATTTTATGTAATATTTTTTCTACCGACAAATATTCCATGGGCAAATTTTAGGGTTTCTTTAAGATTTTATTTTAATTTTTTTAAGAACATTTTGGTTTCGATAATTTTTTTTTTGCATCGATTAATTATCTTAAATATTTTTCAATTCGTTATCGATTGATATTAAAAAATTTTGTTTCCTATAAATTGTCATGAAATAATTTGTAAAAAATTCAGGTTTTTTCTTAAATTTTGTTAAGAACATTTATGTTTCGATAAAATTTTTTTATTTTTTTTTCAATTTGTTATCGATGACTATTAAAAGATTTTTTTGTTTTTAAATTATTTTATAGAATATTTTTACTGCCGATAAATATTACATGTACAAATTTTAGGGTCTCTTTAAGATTTTATTTCAATTTTTAAAGAACATTTTTGTTTCGATAAATTTTTTTGCATCGATTAATTGTCTTCAATTTCTATCAATTCGTTATCGATTAATATTAAAAAAAATTGGTTCTATAAATTGTCTTATGGAATACTTTTGCAAAAAATGTATGTTTTTTCTATATTTTTTTAAAGAACATTTTTGTTTCAATAATATTTTTTTTTCAATTTGTTATCGATGACTATTAATTTTTTTTGTTTTTAAATTATTTTATAAAATATTTTTACTGCCGAAAAATATTACGTGTATAAATTTTAGGGTTTCTTTAAGATTTTTTTTAAATTTTTTAAAGAACATTTTTGTTTTGATAAATTTATTTAAATTTGTTATCGATTAAAATTAAACAAATTTGTTTTCTTGAAATTGTCTTATGGAATATTTTTTCAAAGTTAAGGTTTTTTTTCTTAAATTTTTGTAACAAAAAACAAAATTTTTCTGAATATTATTGTTCCGATAAATTTTTTTCAATTCGTTATCGATTAATATTACACTTTTTTTTTTGTTTTCTTAAAAACGTCTTATGGAATATTTTTGCAAAAAAATTGAGGTTTTTTTTTAAATTTTTAAAAAAACATTTTTGTTTCGGTAATATTTTTTTTTAATTTTTTTCCAACTTGTTATCGATTATTACTATTAAAAAATTTTTTGTTTTTAAATTATTTTATAGTATTTTTGTACTACCGACAACTACAAATTAGTTCCAAATTACATTATATAATTTTTGTCGCTGCAATCTTTCTAATTTTTTTTTCTTTAATATTGCATTTGTGTTTATATCGTGCAATTTTGATTGCAGCAATATGTATGAATGTATACATTTATTTATATTTTAAATTTCGAAATTAAAACTACGAATGAGAAGACAAAACGAATTTCAAGAGTACATGCATATGTGTATCCTTCTTAATTTGTCTCTCTTCTCTCGCCTACTAATGAAGAGTTGCAGCGACAAGAGTTGCATAATGTAACTCGACACTAACATGTACAAAATTTTAGATATTTTTTGTAATTTTTAAAGAACAGTATTGTGTCGATAAGTTTTCTTTAATAGTTATTAGTTATTATTAATTAATAATTATTACTTTTGTTTGTTTATTTATTTATTTATTTATTTATTTAGATATTAAACTTATAAGTAAGTTATTTGTATAATGGAGGAGAGCTATGGTAACAATGGCCTTAAGCTCAATATTATATTATTTTATATTATTATTAATATTTTATATAATTATTATATTATTATTATTATTATTATTATTATTATTATTATTATTATTATTATTATTATTATTATTTTATAAAATTATTATATTATTATTTTATTTTTTGTTAGCTACAAATATTTTAATAATAAAATGTACCTAAACATTTTTGTTATCGATAACGAACGAATATGTTATCGATAATTTTTTTTACCAAATTTTTAATAATAAATTTTGTAAAGAACACTTACGTTATCCATATTTTTTCTTTACAGAATTTTTTTTAGAAAAATTTTCAGATTTTAAAAATTTTATAAAGAAAATTTATCGATAATATATTTTTTCATTATCGATAACAAAAATTTTATGTAAATTTTATTATTAAAAAATTTGTAGCTAACAAAATTAATGTTATCGATAGATTTATGTATAAAATGTACATGTTGATAAATGTTTTATAAAAGAAAGAAAGATCACAGCTCAGTTTGTTACATGGGATGTTTTTTTTTGTAAGCAAATATGGTCTGCAGGGGTCCAAAAAAATATTGTTGCTGTTACGAGTAGTATCATAAAACTATTGTTGTTGAAACAATCTGGACTTGAAACAACAGCAGTAAAAATTACACCAACGATTTCTATAAGACTTTGTAAGCATGTATAAGTGAATGTGAATGTGCATGTGACTGACTGGCTGACTGGGTACGCTCAGAACGAAAAATCCATCAGTTTTAATGTGTTCCACTCTAGTGTTGTTAGTCATTACTTATCAACCGTTGTTGGCATATGGTTCTTCCGTTTAAGTTTTGTTCTTTAAACAGACAAACAAAAATGGGAAAAAAATAAATAAATAAAACAATTATTTCTTCTTTCTTCGCCAGTCTGTTGTAAAAAAAGGTGTTTTTGGAAATCTCGGGCATTTGAAATGTTTTATAAAGTCTCGAATAAAATGTTTTAAAAATTATTCAAACTAAATAATTAAAATTAATTTTTGCAATATAATAAAAAAAGTATTTGATTAAATTTAAATTTAGTTTAAAATTAAATTCAAGCAAGTGCATAAATTTATAGTGAAAGAAAAAATAAAAAAAAAAACAGGAAGAGAAATCTGTGTGTGTGAAAAAAATTATTCTTGTGGTTGCTAATTTTTTATTAAATTTATGCTCTCTTTGGGTCCTTAAGATGAGGCCAACGCAAAAAAAAACTTTTTTTAATGTTAAATAAACTTAAAAAAGTTTAACTATAAATTAAAAAAAAAAAAAAAATCCTACACCATTATAGTTTTTCTACTCAAAACCGCAAAAAAATATTATACGAATATTTGTAAATCTACTAAAGTTTCAACAACTTTCCTTTAATACTGAATTAATTACCCTTTCGTTTTCCGGATTATTGTTTTTGCCTCCTTATTGCTCGCACCTGCTTAACAACTGTTAATTGAGGTTCTATATGTATGTATGTGTGCGTAAATGTAAATGCTTGTTAACGTGTTTTCTTTTCCTTTATTTTGTTGCCAAAATACTTGTAATAAAAGGACCAATAACAAAAACAACAACAACAATAAAATGTTTCTTAAACGCCCTTATTAAGCTCATCGTTACTTTGGCAACAAACATATCAAGCGTTGCCAGAAACTTTTAACAAAAAATCGTTGTTTTTCCAAGAGAAAAATAAATATTTTTTTTACTTAATTTTCAATTTTTTTACTTAATTTAAGCAAGGTAACCCTTGAAGGAACTATTATACATTCTATAAATATTAAAATCTATAAATATAACAAAATAGTAACTCATTTCCTGCCTGTAATTCGTTTTTTTGTGTTCGCATCACGTAAAAACTACTGCATAGATTTTACCAAAATTTTGTTTGAAGGTACCCTACCATCCTGATCCCAATATAGGATACTTTTTTCCGCAAAAATATCTTATTTCCAAGAGAAAGTGGAGAAAAATCAGTGTAAGAATGACGATTTGTTTTTACCGATTTAAAGTTACTGCATACTTTAAGGCATCTATTATTTTTAAAAGCCGAATATTTTAAGCAATGTTGCGCAACAGATGGCGCTGTTCTAAAATAATGAGTAACTCATTTCCTGTCTGTCTTTTACAGAGCTTTATAATAATTTTTAGAATTTTATCCAGGGATGGGTACCTTTATATATAGTATATACGTAAGAGTCTTAAAATTTGGTGTGGATTACTTTCAAAGCAAAATCGAACAAAATATTGTTAGAACGCACACAACGTGTATGGGCACAGCTAGTGTTTTAATATTTCGGCCAACATTATTAAGGTTTCTTTAAAGAATTGCCCCGTGTTTATTGAATAAAAAAAACAGTTTGCAAGTTTAACGCAAGATTAAAATTAAGTAGAAATAACTTTCCGCTTTCGTGTGGGAGCCATAAATAGGACGAGCAACAGCAAGAGCGTTATTTAATAAGATCTTTCGCTCCACTTCGGGCAATAAGAATCTGGCCCATATTTAAAGTGGCTACTATACTGCACATATGTACCTGCTTTTACATCCTTGTGAAAGAAGAAGTATTAATGAGTTCACGAAGACTGGAGATTAAGTGAGAAGCAGAGTCTAGTATGGGCTACTCTGATTAACTGATACCTGCAGTCTCTGGCCCTCATTTCCAGAAGACAATTCCAAACGAAAATACCCAACCACCTTTTAGGTTAAAATCCACACTATCTTTATTTATGTTAGGCTATGTTCTATTCTATTTGATATCAGAAATCGGGTACTGTTATAGACTGTTTGTCATTTCTTCACAAACTGGGAGCCCACAAAAAAAAAAAATAAATATTGATCGATGCCTGGTCATGAGAACCACCTGGAAACACGAGGGCTATCTGCTTGCCGAGCAGCGGTCCCGATGAATTTTTATAGTACTGACACCCTTCTTCGACATTAATAACGTCTTTGCTATTCAAACGATTGAGTAATGGGTTAGGAATATGTTTACCATTGGAGGGACTTAAACTGGACTCAAACAAGTCTCGAGAAAAATCCCAAATATTTTAATTGCTGTAAGAGAGAGCTTACACTAATCAATGGGTGCTTTTTGGACTCTACTCTAGTTTATTTGGGAAAATTTTAAAATGAAGAACGGAACCACTAAACTTGATTGCCTTTTTTAGCGGTCTTCTAGGACGAAGTAGCTATAGGTATCTTATCTAGCTATAGGTACTTAATAAGGTAGCCTCAACCTGTTCTTTTCGGTCAAAATTAAAATCATCGAAACAAGTGATATACCCTTGAACTTTACCTTGCCGCTTATTTCATATTATTTGTTGCATTTTTACAAAAAATCCTCCAATAGTTCTTGGATAGGAAGTTAGATATGGGTGTGCAGTGTTCACGGAACGCTTGAAGATAAATGTTGGCACTGGCGCTGGTGTCTACTTATGGACAACATTGATGCGAACGTCGTATAGACTTTTGGATGACTGCAGAGTGTTTTGAGATTCTAACGGTTATGAAAGCCAAGGTAATAGAGTCTGAGGACGTGACTCGGGGCAAGGAGGTGGCTAATTAAACTGACAGTCAGATAGCGCTAAAGGCTTTGAAGAGTCGTATTATTAATAACTCAAAGAAGGTTAGTGCCAAAAGGTCAAAATGTATTAGAACATTGTGACAGATAAGAATAACTTAAGGTGATGCTGGGTAAAGGGTCATGGCAATGGCAAGGTGAATGACATTACTGATAAAATGGCGAGAATGGACTCTGCAATCAACTCAACCATCGATTAGTCACTGATAAGCCATTTTGTAAGGGAACTCAATAGGTTAATTCCAAGTAGAACTAAGCAGTCCTGGAGAAGTAAATAGGATTGCGGTGTGGACACTTGGCTTTCAATTTAGTAGTCACGAACAAGTTAGAAAGAATTTCTGTTTATCCCTCACATTCTTACCATGAAGACATATGTATGTATGTATGGACCAATGCCACTACCGGCCCACAAAGCGCACCAAACAGTAGTAATTTTTTCTGCAAGTAATGGTGTTTAGACATCTGTTAAGAGTAAAAATGTATTGGGAAAGCGATCCATAGTTTCTCGAATTAATCACCTTAATATGCACATATAGCCCGATGAGTTTGTCAAATCGAACCACGGCTTCAAAATAAACTGCAATAATTTTAATAATAAATTGTCAGTCAATCTAAATTATCCTGAAAACAACCGAGAACTGTCAAATCAGCTATCTCAGAAAACAGTGCTGCCAATTTAATGTTCTCCATCTCTTAGAAGACACGCTTTATAAGGATCCATAATATTAGGTTAGGGAAAAAGATATCCATTATTTTCTTCGGTAGATGGCTGTAGTGATCGATATCTCGTAAAGTATCGATTAAAGAATTTCAAATTTATGCTCGACGTCACGGTGACATTTCACACAAAAAAAATTATTTTTCTTTTTTTTGTATGGTCCATTCAGTGGTGAGTTTCAGGGTGTTAAAAATGGAAGTCAACAAAGTACATTTTATAGTTTTTCTTTAATAAAGGCGAAAATGGAACTCAGGCGGCTGAAATTGTGAATTGTGTTTGTAGTGCCGGTACTGTAACAGCTAATTAGGAATTTTTGTTTTTAAAGATGCACCTCGCACAGGCAGGCCCGTCGTCGAACGAGTCGATAAAATCACAGAAATAATCGAATTTAACCGCCATGTTGGTAGTGTTAGCATCGCCCAGGAGCTAGAGATCGATTATAAATCATTAAAATCATTTGCGCTAAGTTGGATTCGAAAAGAAACTCGATGTTTGGGTGCCGCACCAATTAACACCAAAAACATGATGGATCGAATATCCGTCAGCGAAACCTTGGGCTAATGCAATGAAATCGACCCATTTCCTTAACGGATGGTGACTGGGGAGGAGAAATAGGTCAATTACGACAATATTGTGGTTTTCATTGGATTTATTTTTCCCCTATCTATTATATATATGAACCTTAGGGGTACGTAAATGATTACAGAATAGAAGTTTGTCCATTTATCTTCATAATTTTTTAAGGTCTGGTCACTCTGCTTAGCCAACAGAAACACAATTAACTAACGGTTCCTTATTTTTTCTCTCCTTTAATGTTTGTTGTTGCCTTTGGTAATGTTTGTTACATTTTGATTTTGTTGTTGTTATGTTTACATAAAAAAGGGGGCTGGTGTTGTATTTTTGTTTGGTTGTTCTTGTTGTATGCTTACAAAAAAATGTTTATAAACAAAATATGTTTGGATGTGTATTTTGCCGAAATAAGTTGTGGTTTTAAATGAAGCTGAAAATATTTTTTTAGTTGAATTGTTGTTATAAGTTTTAATTTCTATTTATATGAAAAAAAGTAAACTTTATAAAATTTGTTATAACAAAAATGCTCTTTTTGCAATAATTTGAAAAGCAAATAAACTGTATCAACTCATATGCATGTGCGTATGTACAACATATGTATGCACATATGTAATTATGTACATATTTAAATATGTGCCATAAATAGTGCTTAAATACATGAAAAATAATGGACAAAATGTGAATGTACTCCAGAAAATTTGTTTAATGGTCGAATATTTAATTTGTTGTTGGTGGTCTATGGAGAAGTTAATTTATTAAGGTGAGTTTACAAATTGTTTATTTTGCAATTTTTCTTAAACAATTAAATCAATAACAAGGTACCAATAACAAATACTCAGCAAAAATCAATGAATTGCAAAATATTTGTTTTAATTTATATGCATTTAGGATTTTTTTTTTAATAATATTTTTTTTTTTTTTTTTGTAAAATGGAATAATTTTGAAAAAAAATATTAAGGAATTGTTTTTGCTTACAAATATTTTTTTTAACGACACGAAAAATTTCTCAAAGAATATTTATCGATTAAAAACGTATTTAAAAAAAAGTAAACCGATCCATTGAATTTTGAAAAAAAAAAATTTTTTTCAATTAAAACAAAAAAAAAAATTGGAGTGGCCTACACTCAACTTTACCATACCCAATGGAAACTGATTTTTTATGAATATATTACATAAAGAATATAAGTTGAAGGTATATTCGAATCGAAAAATTAATTATTTTCAGTTTGGGGTGTTAAGTAAACTACCCCTTGTCCCTTCCCGATTGTGCCTAAAATTTATACAGCTTTTTATCTCTATAAACCAAAGTCATACGGAATGACCTGTAGAGCGTTTATAAAATTTGGGAGTGAGTAAATCTTGCCCCTTCCCGATTATGCCCAAAATTTATACAGCTCTTCATCTCCATATACCAAAAGCACATACTAAAGTTCGTTTTAATATGTCTTACGGTATGACCTGTACAAACTCCACAAAAATAGTGGCACACTATACTTGAAAGATCATGCGACTGAGTATAATAGTGAATCATGGCCTTTACAAATATTCGATAACCTGACTTTTTACTCAAATTTTTTTCTGCAAAAATATAATTTTTTTTGACAAGAATTAATTTATATCGAAAGAATTTATGGATAACAAAACAAATTTTCTTTATATAAATATAATCGGTAATAAAAATTAATATAAATAAATTAATAATTATTCATGCTTAAGTTCTTTATTATAAAGAGATAAAGAAAAATTAGACACTAGCAGAATGTAATGCATTTTCTGGATCACTACAACTGTCTACAGCGATCTTCGTATCTATCTACATGGAAGTTTTAAATGTTCTATATCTATTTATAATGAAGAATATAAGCCTGAATAACTATTAATTCATTTAAAAAATACTTTAAATAAAACTTAAATTTATATAAAAATTAATATATAGAACATTTATCGATAACGACAATTTTGTCTTACATATAAATATACCGATAAAGGAAAAATATTTAAAATCGACTGACAAAAACAAAAAAAGTGTTCTATAAAAAAATTATTAAAAATTACTAGTAATTAAAAAATTTTATTAATTAAAAAATATTATTAATTAAATTGAAAAAAAAAAATAATTAAAATTATTAACGAAAACAAATTTCTATTATAAAAAATTTATAGTGTCCATAAAAAAGTATAACCATAGCGCAAAGTTTTTCTTATATAATTAAATTATCGATAGCAAAACATACAATTTTACAAACGAATTTTCATATAAAAAAATTATCGATAAAAAAAATTTCTATAATACAAAATTTATCAAAAAGAATACATTTGCAATCATAAAGCTTTTATTGATCAACCTAAGAAGTTTTCTATTATAGAAAATTTATTGAAAATTAAATAATTTCCTGCTAGCTTCCCCGTAGTAATTAATTTTGGTGAATTTATGATTTGGGTTAATAGCACGCTATTAATGATAAATTAAAATAATTCCCTTTACAAAAAAAAAAATTTAATAACTTTTGTGCTACAGAAAATTTATCGATAAAATATTTTCAATTATAAAAAAATTTGTTGATAACAAAATATTTTCTGTTAAAAAAAAATGTTCATCATAAAGAAAAAAAATAATTTATCGATAAACAAAAAATATTTATTGATACAATATATTTTCTGTTAAAAAATTTAACATTAGGAAAAAATAAATTTATCGATAAAAAATTTTCAATTTAGAAAAAAAAAATTTTCATCATAAGGAAAAAAAATAATTTATCGATAAACAATTTTATACTACATAAATTTATCGATAAAAATTTTCTATTATAGAAAATTTATTGATAACAAAATATTTTCTGTTAAAAAAAAATGTTCACCATAAAGATAAAAAAAATAATTTATCGATAAAGAATAAAAATTTATTGATACAATATATTTTCTGTTAAAAAATTTAACATTAGGAAAAAATAAATTTATCGATAAATATGGAAAATTTATTGATAACAAAATATTTCTGTTAAAAAAAATTTATCGATAAAAATTTTTCAATTCTGGAAAGTTTATTGATAACAAAATATTTTCTATTAAAAAAAAATTTATCATAACGAAAAAAATTAATTTATCGATAAACAATTTTCAAATATAGAAAATTTATTGATAACAAAATATTTTCTGTTATAAAAAATTTAGGCCATAGGGAAAAAAATTTTTTTTTATGAAAATTGTCGATAAAGGTAAAATTTTTAAATAGAAAATTTATCGATAACAAAATGATTATCTACATATAATTTATTAATAAATTAATAATTTTCTATTAAATAGTATTTTTAAAAAGAGTTTTTTGCGAAGCGCAAAATATTTATCGATACAAAAATAATATGAACTGAAGTAAATTGAGCGGCAACTAAAAAAAATTATATTATAGAGAAAACAACCGCTACCACTAATGCAACATTTCTTTAGTTATAATTTAAAAATACTGAAATAAATTTCTTTTATAGAAAATGTTCCATTAGCAAAAGAAAGTTTTATTATATAAAATTTAGTGATCCCAAGAAATTTTTCTACACAAAATTTTTACCAAAATTAAAAAAAATTCTTTTAGAGATTTTAGAGAGAAAAAATTTTTATATAAGTTTTATCTCTACATAATATATTTAACTTTCAAGAGAATTTTTTTTATAAAAAAAATTTACCAATAAATATTTCTTCTATGAAAAATTTATCGATAAAAAAATTCTGTAGTATAACAAATTTTATTAATAACGAAAAGTTTTCTATATAGAATTTTCATCGATAACATAACATTTATCAACAAAATTTCTTTACACAATATTTTTTAATAGTATTTATTAATTTTCTGTTATAGGAAATTCAATGATAGCAAATATTTTTTTTATAAAAATTTTACCCATAACGAGTATTTATCAAAAGCAAATTATTTTCTGTTATTCATCGATAACAAATACTTTTTTATCAAAAATTTGTCAATAAGGAAAAATGTTTTTATTATAGAAATTAATAGAATAAAAAATTATTTATTAATAATAAAAAATTATTTATTTATTCTTTTTTTATATAAAAAATTTATCTGTAATAAAAAATTAAAGAAAAATTTTTTATGTAGAATATTTGCGGTTAAAGAAAAAAAAAAATCGATTAAAGAAAATTTTTTTAATATGAAATAAAGTTTATTTGTGAATAATATTACGATAACTGTTTTTTACTACAGAAAACTTATCGATAACCAATTTTTTTTATAAAATATCAGAAAATAATGAAACAAATATAATGAAAATTTATCTTAAACGAAAATAGATAAGTATCTATCAATTTTCTTTGCTGTTAAATTTTCTATAGATAATAAATTTTTAATATAAAAATTCCGACAGTAATGTAACAACAATATTCTATTTAGATAATTTCTTGATATTAAAAATATATTCGATTTAGAAAATTTATCGATAAATTTAACGATTCTTTATATTGAAAATATATTCGATTTAGAACATTTATCGATAACGAAAATCGAATAAATTTATCATAATGGTAAATTATCTACATAATAATTTAATCAAAAGGGAAAACAATTTTCTATAGAAATTTAATTTAAACGAAAAATTTTTATATATATAAAATTTATTGAAAAATATTTTCGATAAAAAAATTTTATTCGATAATTCCCGTAATCGATAACTAAATTTTCCTTATCGACAACTTTGTTGTACAATTTATAAAAACGCATTTAATATTGTTTGAATCCATCACTCTTAGTTTTTTCTTTTTAATTTATTACCACTTTTACAGACCCTTTTCGGCCTCTTACCCTTTAAATTGTCATGTCCTTTAATCTTTATTGTTCTGTCTATTGTTTTACAAACAAAACGCCAACACATTTTAACAACAAAAAATGTGAAAAATGTCTCAAAAGCAAAAATAGAGTATATTTTCCACATAAAAAGTGTGTTTCTAAAAGTGCCCCTGCCTCTTGTTGCCACATAAATCTCTGAACGTTGTTTGAAATGCAGTCAATCGTGTGTAAAACCCCCACTTTTCGAAACACTATTCAAATTGCAGGCAGTCGAGTACAAAAAGAAAGACAAGCAAATAGACATTTAGTGCAGATTTGAATGAGCCGTGAGTCAGTTTCGTTTCGTTTTTTTTTTCATGTTGGAACCCTTTTGTTTCATAAACGACAATCGAATGTTGGGAGTGCGTAAGCTTTGTTTTGTCGTCGTCTATCACTGGACCATAAACAAATATTAAAAATACAAACAAGAAGAAAAAAAACACTGGAACTAAATTAACTGTTAAAAACGAAAGTGCTGTTGGTATTCACTGGATGCGTTTTGGTTCTTAGTATTTTTGGTGGGAGGCAATGCATCTTTTAAATACACAGGATGATGGCAAATTAGGGAAAATTTGCGTGTGATCAGGCTTTTATTTTGAAAAGAAGTAATTTTGTGTGGTCCGTTTTTCGAAATTTGAGATTTAGTTGTGAAAAAAAGTGTTAAAACATCTTGTATAAAAAATCGTTGACGTTCGGGCACCATGCATATCCTGCTTGTTAAGTGTTAAAAGCATCTACGAAGAATTGATCAGCAAAGCCGATTGTCATTCTTTGAAACAAATTATAGACTCAGCGAGCAATATCTGAGCGATACGAAAGGTTGGCTGAGAAGCACCATTTCCTGTCACGTTTTGATAATTTTTAACCTTGTGATTCTCTAAAATTATTTAATCGTGATCTGTATCCCAAAACTGTTTTAAATTAGAAAAGTTGCCTGCTTCTTCCACTCCATTGCTGTCTAGAATGATAATATATTTAGCACTAGATCTTCTATTGATCTTAGTGTGAAGAGAATGAGATCTGCAATATTTGAGTTTACGCTAAGTCCGCTCTTTTTAGTTCATTTGAACAAATTCATCATTTAGCCGCCCTGTAGAATAATCCATACAGGGCTTGGTCAAGTTACATATCGAAGAAAATCATTTCTGCAGACTGTGCCTGGAAGACACTGCGAAAATAGCACATATTGTGTGATATTGTCCATTACACTGGCTAATATTAGGCTTAAGATTTCGTGCTAATCCATATAAAAAAAACGTAAAAAAAATCCAAAAAAGGTATCCCTCTTACAAAAATAATAATAATAAAATACTCCAGTGAGAACCTAGAGATAGCAGTCAAGTTTTGGAGACAGGTTCCAAAGAACCGATCATAGGGTACCTTCTCTGTTCACATAATAGTAATGATATGAAGATGAATGAAAGCTTTAATCAAGTACCCCTTAACAAAAAAAAAAAAAAAATAATAAATTACTCTCGCAAGAGCCAAGATAGCAGTCAAGTTTTAGAGCCAGGTTCCATAGAATCGATGATAGGACTTCATCAAGTAAGGTCCCTCTGTTCACAAAACGGTAATGATATTAAGATGAGTCAAACAAAATTATTAAAATACTCCAGCGAGAACCTAGAGATAGCAGCCAGGAGCCAGGTTTCATAGAACAGAACATAGGACTTTACCATGTGGGGTACCTTCTCTATTCACAAAATGGTAATAATATGTAGATGAATAAAAGCTTTAATCAGGTACCACCTTACAATAATAATAATAATAATAATAATAATAAAGCAAGAACCTGGAGATAGCTGTCAAGTTTTAGAGTCAGTTTAATGATAAGACTTCACAATGTGGGGGTACCTTCTCTGTTCACAAAATGGTAATGATATGTAAATGAATGAAATCTTTAATCAGGTACCTCTTTACAAATCTATGTAAATAAAATGAAATCTCCTTCGATGGTATTGACATCACTTAAAAGTGGCTGCACCGATTACGCCAATTTTTTTTTTAAATCTTTATTGGGGTTTACGGAAAGAAAAAATGACCACGCCCACTTTTACAGTAACTAGAGAACTACAATAGGTAGATTTTTGACATTTTGCAAAGGTAAGACCCTTATTAATATACATAGTTTAGTGAAATACAGGCTGCCCTAGAAAGGTGGGTGTGGTATCTCCCATATAAAGTGATCAATTAATATCGTCTACCTGAAGATCTGCAATAGGTAGAGTCTTGAAACTTTGCAGAAGATATTCTCATACTTATTTGCATTGTCTAAGAAAACACAGACAGGATTATGACAGTAGGCGTGGTACCTCCCATACAATGTTTAAAATTATTATCGTCCAACTAGAGAACTACAATAGATAGAGTCTTGAAACTTTGCACCAGTAACCCTCATACTAATGTTATTAGTCTAGAAGAACTTACATTAAATTGGAACAGTGGGCGTGGTACCTGCCATACAAAGTTAAATAATATTATCGTGTTCCTGGAAAACTATAATACGTAGAGTCTTGAAACGTTGCCTAAGTAACCCTCAGAGTAATATGCTTAGTCTCGCAAAATACAGACTAGATTGGGACAGTGGGCGTGTTACCTCCCATACAATGTGAAAAATCATTATCGTCCAACTAGAGAACTACAATAGGTAGAGTATTGAAACTTTGCACAAATAATCCTTATACTAATGTCCATAGTGTCGCAAAATAAAGACTGGATTGGGACAGTGGGCGTCGAAGGTACCATATAAAGTGAAAAATTATTATCGTGTATCTAGAGAACTACAATAGGTAGAGTCTTGAAACTTTGCACAGATAACCCTCCTACTAATGTGCATAGTCAGCAAAATTTACACTGCGACAGTAGGAGTGGTAGCTCCCATACATAGTGAAAAATTAATATCGTGGTCATAAGCATAGAGTGGCAAAAAACAGAGTAGATGGGAACAGTGGGCGTCGTAACTTGTATATAAACTTTAAAAGTTTTGACGTGAGAATAGCGTGCTTTTTGTTCCTAGTGTTTATTGTATTTTTTGTGGATGGGTGTAGCGGAGCGTACCGGGGACAGATAGTATAATAATAAAATACTCTGTGAAGAACCTGGAGATAGGTGCCATTATTTAGAGCCAGGTTTCATAGAATCGATACTAGGACTCTACCCTGTGGGGGGTTTCTCTGTTCACAAAATGGTTATTGTTGTGTAGATGAATCAAAGCTTTAATAAATTAATGTTGGTGCTATTCTTTGGCCCTCTTTCTTGTCACCGCCTGTATGGCCAGCAATATGTTTTCAGCCCAAAAAAAAAAAAGAAACAAAAGAATTGAACTTAATAAAAACCATATGTTGTTTGAAAAGAAATATATAAATTTATATGTGTAGTATATTTGCACATTTGAAAGAACAACTAACAACAAGAAAAAAAAAAGAAAACCTTAACCAAAAACCATTTTTTACTAGATGGAGAATTATCATTCAACAATTCAAATGGAAAGCAAGGGTGTGAAAACACTCACAGCAACGACGACAGCAACGACTGACAATGACAATAAAGGACTGTTCCCTTCCCTTCAATTTTCGTTTTATTTTTTTTAAACAACATCTGGACTTTATGCGACATTTAATGAAGTGTTGTTTGTTTTCGAGTTGGTTTTATGTCAAATCCGAGACTAATTAGTTTATTTTATTTTTATTTCTTTCTTCTTTTTTTCTTAAATTCTTATTATTATTAAATGAAGATTTACAAATTCATTATGTTAAATTTAATCTTTGTGTTTGTTTATTTGCCAAGATTGAAATTAAACAAATGAAATTTTAAATCTTAAGCCTCGGGCCAGCTTTTAGAGAGAACAATGTCAGAGTGTTTGTTGTTATAAACAAATTTTATTGTTGGAAAAATAAAAGATTTTTTTTGTTTTTTTATTAAAAAAAAATAACCACAATATGTTTGTATTCAGCACTTCATAAGAAATTTAGATATGAAAGAGTGATAGTAGCTGCTTAGAAGTATAAAATACACTAAGAGAAAAAGCTGAAAAAGAGAAAAAAAAAAATTTGAAAAATAATTTAATAAAAGGGATCTCCAATAAGAATGAGTACATGTTAATTGGAATGGAATGGAATAAATGCAAAAGGTATTTTTTTTTCAAATTGATATTTTCTGATTCGAAAATTCGAACTTAACAAAATAACATTTTATGTATAAATTTTATTATTTTTTTTTTAATTTTAAAAGTTGATATTTTAGTTTATTTTGAAAATAATCAAAATTATAATTAAGTTCGAAATTTCGAACATAATAGAAAAATATTTAAATTGCTGAGATAATAAGTTTGTATAGCATTTAGGAGTTTAAATTTGATATTTTAGCTAATTTTAAAAATTTGAAGTAAAGTTCGAAATTTCGAACATAGTTCAAGAAGTAATAATTTTGTTGTTAATTTTTGTTTGAATTAAAAACTTATTGTTTAATGGCAAAAAATATATATTTATATAAATATATAATGGTCACAATCGAGCAACATAAATGCCAAAGGTATATTTTTCAAATTGATATTTTCTGATTTCGAAAATTCGAACTTAAAAATTGTAAAATTTAATTTTTTGTATAAATATAAACATAATTTTTTTATTTTTTTTTAATTTTAAAAGCTGATATTTTAGTTTATTTTGAAAAAAAATCGAGATTTTAATTAAGTTCGAAATTTCGAACATAACAGATAATTATTTGAATTGCTGAGATAATAAGATTTTATATAATTTAGGAATAAAACAAGCTGTGTGTGAATAAGAACGTGTACATGTTTTCTCTACTTTCTCTTGAAAATAAGATATTTTTGCGGAAAAGGTACCTCCTCAAATTTTGTTAAAATCCATTCAGTAGTTTTTACCTGATGCGACAGACAGGAAATGAGTTACTATTTTATTGAAAACATAAAATAGTCGCAAGGGTCTAAGTCTGGAGAGTATATTGGAAGGAGTAGCAGTTCGTCGTAGTCCAACTCGTGGATTTTTGTCATTTGGATTTTTTCTATCCAAATATTCATATAAAAGTTGAATAACCTGCTCGGTTGAAACGCCTATAGCCTTAGTCATCTCACTCATTTTTATTCTTCGATCGTCCAATATCATTCCATTTTTTTATCGACTATTTCTGGAGTGACGGCCAGTTCTGGGACAAACATTTGGCCTCTTTTGTGCTGGTACGATTACTTGGGGTGCAGAGTCCCCCTAGTATTTAGCAAGAATTTCTTTGGTTGCGGCGATGTTTTTTTTTCTTTTATTTAAAAAACGGGGAAATACAAAAAGTCACGGAAATATAAATCTGCTTTCGTATTGTACATTGCGTAGCTATAGCGATTGATTTTTCTCACTGTATGAGTTTTTATCAGCTTTAAAATATTTTTTTGTAGACTTTATTGTAACGCAATCAAGTGCGGTTTAATGTAAAGTGTTTCAATTCATAAAACATGAACAAATACGTAGATTTTAGTTTTATTTATTTCTTTTTTTATTATAAATTTTATCTACACTTTGTTTCCGCTTTATGAAAAAAAAATCAAATAAATTCAATTTTACTATAGTTCGAAATTATAAAAGAGAAACTATTTAAAAAATAATAAATAAAATAAAATTAGATATTTAATAAAGCTTATTTGAGCTAAAAATATAAATTTTGGAAATAATATCTATAAACATAATAAAACAGGAACATATTTCCTGTCTGTCTGTCTATCTGTTTGTGTTCGTATCACGTGAAAACTACTAGATGGATTTTAACAAAACTTTGTGGGGAGGTACCTTAGTATCATGATTCCAATATAGGATACTTTTTTCCGCATAAGTACCTTATTTCCCGGAGAAAGTGGAGAAAACTCAGTGAAACTACGCGGCTTTTTTTATATAAATTTTAGAATTTTATCCAGTAATGGGTACCTTTATATAAAGTATATACGTATAAAATTTGATGTGTATTACTTTCAAAGCAACATCAAACAAAATATTTTCAGGACGCTGACGAAGTGGCGGGCGCAGCTAGTACTAAATAAATCATAAGAACCTAATATGTCTCCTTTATAATTCGAATGTTGTTTAAAGTTTCGAGCACAAAAATTTTGCTCTTTTCATGCAAAAGAGCGAAATGAAAAAGGTATATTTTTTTTCAAATTGATTTATTCTGATTTCGAAAATTCGAACTTAAAAATTATAAAATTTAAGTTTTTGTATAAATTTTATCTTTTTTATTTTTAAATTTTAAAAATTTATATTTTAGTTTATTTAAAAAAAATCGAGATTTTAATTAAGTTCGAAATTTCGAACATAACAGAAAAATAATTGAATTGCTAAGATAACAAGATTTTATATAATTTAGGAGTTTAAATTTGATATTTTAGTTAATTATAAAAATTCGAAGCAATGTTCGAAATTTCGAACATAGTTCAAGAAACGATAATTTTGTTTATTAATTTTTGTTTGACTTGAAAGCTCATTGTTTAATGGCAAAAAAATATATATACATATATAATAGTCACACTGGAGCAACATAAATTTTAAAGGTATCTTTTTTAAAATTTTTATTTTCCGATGTCGATAATTCGAACTTAAAAATTGTAGCATTTAATTTTATGTATAAGCTTTAATTTTTTTATTTTTTAATTTTAAGAGTTTATATTTTAGTTTATTTTGAAAAAAAACGGAGATTTTAATTAAGTTCGAAATTTCGAACATAACATAAAAATATATGAATTGCTAAGGTAATAAGATTTTATTTAATTTAGGAGTTTTAATTTGATATTTTAGCTAATTATAAAAATTCGAAGTAAAGTTTGAAATTTCGAACATAGTTCAAGAACTAGTAATTTTGTTATTAATTTTTGTTTGAATTAAAAACTTATGGTTTAATGGCAAAAAATATATTTATATATATATGCCAAAGGTATATTTTTTCAAATTGATATTTTCTGATTTCGAAAATTCGAACTTAAGAATTATAACATTTAATTTTATGTATAAATTTTAATTTTTTAAATTTAAGAGTTTGTTTTTTAGTTTATTTTGAAAAAAACCCGAGATTTTAATTAAGTTCGAAATTTCGAACATAACAGAATAATATTTGAATTGCTGAGATAATAAGATTTTATATAATTTAGGAGTATTATTATTGTTTAATGACAAGAAATATATACATATGTATATGTTTATGAATATATGTACATACATATATAATGGTCACACTGGAGCAACACCTTACGAAAAATGTGCTTACGTACGAATAACATAGTGCGTGGGCATGTTTGAATATAAGTGCGAGTGTGAGCACATAAATATTATACGAAGCACAAGTGGAGTACAGTACATCTAGCTACATAATTTATGCAATTATTTATGCTTCTGTATATTTGTTTCCTACCCAGAGAACATTTTTCTACCCTAAGATATTTTCCAAAACTGTCAGCATTTTTATCATGTGAAAGGAGATGGACATGCTAGAAATGAGTATAGCTGAAAGCCAACGTAAGAATTTAGAACATTTTCACACTCACCTATAAATATAAATGGGGTTTGCACAAAGATAAAAAAATGGCGGTCTGTTTTAGTATCCCGCCAACAAACTGAGTTGAAAGGATGTTAAACATTCTGAATACATGAATTTCGACAAAAATAAAATGTCCACTGGGTAGATTGACGTGTTAGTATGTTAAGTGCGTATGCAAATATGTCTATGAATATGTCTATATCTTTTTATTTATAAAAAAGGTAAATATAAAAAAGGAGTTCAGTCAGTCTTTAAGACATATTAAAACGCAATGCGATATGAAGAAGGTGAGGTTTTTGTTTTTATTTTATAAAATTTTACTCATAAAATATAATTGGAAAAAGACAAGTTGGGTGAGGTAAATAAATTGTCTCTGCGGGTAGGGGTAATTTTTTTTCGTACATTTGTATAAAATAATTTTTTTATTAAAATTTCGAAAAATGTTTTCTTTCCTTAATGGGCATTTTGGATGTTTTTAAAAATATAATGGGAATTTGCTTTAAAAATATACAGAATTAATATTAAAATATTTTTATAGTTTAGAAATTTGGAAATTTGCTTTGAAAATATTTTTTGTAGTTTTTATAGTTTAGATTGGTAACATTTGGGTATTTTGGGGATTTCTGAAAACAATGTGAGAATCTATGTGAAATTAATTTTTTTTGTCTTTTTACAATTTGTAGATTTTTATAAAACAATTTTTTTATTAAATTTTCAAAACTTTCTTCTTTCCTTAATGGGTATTTTGGATGTTTTTAAATATATAATGGGACTTTAAAAATATCCATAAATTTTAGAATATTTCTAAACTATAAAAATATTCTAATATTAATTTGGGAATTAGCTTAAAAAATATTTTTGTAGTTTTTATAGTTTAGATTGGTATCATTTGGGTATTTTGGGGATTTCTAAAAACAATGTGAGAATTTATAGGAAATTAATTTTTATTGTCTTTTTACAATCTTTTAAAGATTTGATGAAATATTAATTATTTTACGGTTAAATTACACATTTATCAATTCCCCTTTATTAGAATTTTATGTTTATCTGCAGATTATTATATTTAATTTAATAAGAATTTCATTAATAATTCTTTAATAATAATTTCTTAAATAATTTCTTTAATATCTTATTATTTCACAATTATTTATGTAAATTTCTTTATTTTTACACAATAATTTAAGTAATAATATACCTAAACATATTTTTTTTTCTTTTTGGGAATTATGGAGATTTTTAAAAATTATATGGGAATAGTTTCAAATTTATTTTTGTGTTCATTTGTGTACTAAATTCATATGAATATTTCAAGACAGACTAATTTTTACAGATTTCTAGAAATAACTAAGGAGATTTAAGAGAATTTCAATACTTTTTTGGGTATTTGTAAACAACACTGGTTTAGAATGCATTTAGTTTAATGTTTTTTGTTTTTTTGTTTATCCTTAAAGAATCTTTTTAAAATTTAACTAAAAATAATTTTTTTAATTTATGCTACTACATATTTTATACTTCCCCGTCGAGGTGTTATGATTTACGAGAGATTGTTTTTTAATTAAAACAAAAAAAAAATATTTAAAATTTGCTTTAATATTTTATTAACTCATAAAATATAATATAAATTTAAGACCATATCCTCTTACATACCGCTGCTGGGATGGGGATTTTGGGAATTCTTGTCTTAAAAATTCTTTAAAAGTAATGGAAAATAAGAGTTTATTTAGAAATTATTTAAAATTTGTTGAACTAATTTACTATTTCATAATATTTTTAAACAAGTTTAGGATATTTCTTTATACAACTTTCTTTTTAAAAAAATTTTGGCGGGATGGGGATTTTGGGTATTTTTAAAAAAATTATAGGAATGAATGTTAACTTTTAAAAGATTAAAATTTCGTTAAAAATCGAATATTTCTCAAAAAAAAAAAACAAAATCTACAATAATGTAGGGTGATTTAAGCCTCAGAATTAACGATGAAATTGAAATTTTATTAAAAAAAATTATCATTCATTATTCACATTTTTAAAAAAGAAAATTCATAGAAAATATTGGTGGCTAATAGCTTTTCATTTAAAAAATTTTATTTTTACAAAAACCTTTTTTTTGCTACTATAGTGAAGGGTATGCCAAATTCGTATCAGCCGTCGTCTACAACCTCTGACTTGTTTATTTTGCTGACAACTTCATATTGACCCCATTTATATTGCTGTCATTTACAATTTTTCCTTTTATTATTCCTCGTTATTATGGCCATAATTATTTCTTCATAACGGTGGGCGGTAAATGAAGCCTACGTAAAGCAGAACACAAAGATAAAAAAATATTTGTAAAAGAGAAAAAAAAAAATTAATTGTAAAAAAAATTAATTTTAACAAGTGCGTGATTACAGCGAACACGCAGCACTGATAACAAGAGTATAAAGGATTTCCGGTAGAAGGAAAAACAAAGGTGTGCTTGTAATTGTGTACGCGTATTAGTGTCAAAATGACTGAGAATGTCTGGTGGAGAGAGAGTTAAAATGTTTTGCATGAATTTCTGCACGAAAATTATAAATATGAAAACAAAAAAATAATAATAAAATATCAGCAGTCTCATTTTCTGTTTAATTTCCATTAAAAGATTTAATTTTTTCTTAAAGCCTCCACAAATGTTTTGCTTTAAAATTAAAACAGTAAAAATGAATTAAAAAAATTCCAGAAAATTTGTACAAAAAAAAAAAAAACTAAAATTTTTATAAAAATTATTTTTATAAAATTTTAACAAAAAAAAATTGTTTATAAAATTAAAAAAGTAATCTTTAAAAAAAATAAATAATATTTTTTGTCAAAATTTAATAGAAAACTATAAAATTTTTAAAAAATTTTTTTTGTTCTATAAGATTTAAAAAAAATTCTTATTTTTAAAAAAATTTTCTAAAAATTTGTTCAAAGATAATTTTATATAAAATTTTTACAAAGAAAATTTTCAATAAAATTTTTACAAAGAAAATTTTCTAAAAATTTGTTCAAAGAAAATTTTCTATAAAATTTTTACAAAGAAAATTTTCTATAAAATTTTTACAAAGAAAATTTTCTATAAAATTTTTACAAAGAAAATTTTCTATAAAATTTTTAACAAAAAAATTTTTTATAAAATTTTTAACAAAAACATTTTCTATAAAATTTTTAACAAAAACATTTTCTATAAAATTTTTAACAAAAAAATTTTCTATAAAATTTTTTCAAAACAATTTCTATTAAATTTTTACAAAAAAAATTTCTATAAAATTTTTACAAAAAAATTTCTATAAAATTTTTACAAAAAAATTTTCTACAAAATTTTTACAAAAAAATTTTCTACAAAATTTTTACAAAAAAATTTTCTATAAAATTTTTACATAAAAAAATTTCTATAAAATTTTTACAAAAAAAAAAATTTCTATAAAATTTTACAAAAAAAAAATTTTTCTATAAAAGTTTTACAAAAAAAATTTTCTATAAAATTTTTACAAAGAAAATGTTCTATAAAATTTTTACAAAGAAGATTTTCTATAAAATTTTTACAAAGAAAATTTTCTATAAAATTTTTACAAAGAAAATTTTCTATAAAATTTTTACAAAGAAAATTTTCTATAAATTTTTTACAAAGAAAATTTTCTGTAAAATTTTACAAAAAAATTTTCTGTAATATTTTACAAAAATATTTTCTGTAAAATTTTACAAAAAAATTTTCTGTAAAATTTTACAAAAAAATTTTCTATAGAATTTTTACAAAAAAATTTTCTATAGAATTTTTACAAAACAAATATCCTACAAAATTTTTATAAAAAAAAATTTCTATAAAATTTTTACAAAAAAAAATTTCTATAAAATTTTTACAAAAAAAAAATTCTATAAAATTTTTCAAAAAAAAAATTCTATAAAATTTTTCCAAAAAAACATTTTCTATAAAATTTTTCCAAAAAAAATTTTCTATAAAATTTTTCCAAAAAAAATTTTCTATAAAATTTTTCGAAAAAAAATTTTCTATAAAATTTTTCCAAAAAAAATTTTCTATAAAATTTTTCCAAAAAAAATTTTCTATAAAATTTTTCCAAAAAAAATTTTCTATAAAATTTTTCCAAAAAAAATTTTCTATAAAATTTTTCCAAAAAAAATTTTCTATAAAATTTTTCCAAAAAAAATTTTCTATAAAATTTTTCCAAAAAAAATTTTCTATAAAATTTTTCCAAAAAAAATTTTCTATAAAATTTTTCCAAAAAAAATTTTCTATAAAATTTTTCCAAAAAAAATTTTCTATAAAATTTTTCCAAAAAAAATTTTCTATAAAATTTTTCCAAAAAAAATTTTCTATAAAATTTTTCCAAAAAAAATTTTCTATAAAATTTTTCCAAAAAAAATTTTCTATAAAATTTTTCCAAAAAAAATTTTCTATAAAATTTTTCCAAAAAAAATTTTCTATAAAATTTTTCCAAAAAAAATTTTCTATAAAATTTTTCCAAAAAAAATTTTCTATAAAATTTTTCCAAAAAAAATTTTCTATAAAATTTTTCCAAAAAAAATTTTCTATAAAATTTTTCCAAAAAAAATTTTCTATAAAATTTTTCCAAAAAAAATTTTCTATAAAATTTTTCCAAAAAAAATTTTCTATAAAATTTTTCCAAAAAAAATTTTCTATAAAATTTTTCCAAAAAAAATTTTCTATAAAATTTTTCCAAAAAAAATTTTCTATAAAATTTTTCCAAAAAAAATTTTCTATAAAATTTTTCCAAAAAAAATTTTCTATAAAATTTTTCCAAAAAAAATTTTCTATAAAATTTTTCCAAAAAAAATTTTCTATAAAATTTTTACAAAAAAAATTTTCTATAAAATTTTTACAAAAAAAATTTCTATAGAATTTTTACAAAAAAATTTTTATAGAATTTTTTCAAAAAATTTTCTATAGAATTTTTACAAAAAATTTTCTGTAGAATTTTTACAAAAAATTTTCTGTAGAATTTTT
Organism: Phasia obesa; assembly: GCA_949628195.1. Classification (NCBI taxonomy): domain Eukaryota; kingdom Metazoa; phylum Arthropoda; class Insecta; order Diptera; family Tachinidae; genus Phasia; species Phasia obesa. The sequence continues at coordinate 135,914,086 of OX451217.1, forward strand.
ACAATAAATTTTCTATAGAATTTTTACAAAAAATTTTCTATAGAATTTTTACAAAAAGTTTCTATCGAATTTTTACAAAAAATTTTCTATAGAATTTTTAAAAATTTTCTATTTTTAGCAATTTTTAAAGCAAAAATCTATTCATATAATAAAATTTAAATTAAATAAATTCAACAAATATGATCTTCATACATTGAGCTACTAAGTGTTTGAAGCTTTTAAATGAAACGTAGTGGAATT